>CM070033.1:145673146-145684551 GCA_036250615.1 Ptychadena robeensis
ATTTAAGCAACTTTATTTAGCCCGAATTAACTCGGGCTAAACACCCAGAAGGTTAATGAGCCAAAACATGAAGTTGAATAATTAAATACAAAAATAGCTGATTGAAAGTATATTAGTATAACTGTGGTATAGCTAATAATGTGATGGTCAACATATTTGTGAACACCATTTTATCCTTAGCAGATAACCTTGACCTATATTTGAAAAAATTCTACTGGCCAAGCTGAAATGTATAATAAATATTGACTTCTGAGGACAAATACATTCCATGGTGATGTTATATTAATGGAGTACACTATTCACTTGCTGGCCTTGTCACTTAAATCAATCAATTTCCTTCATTATTAAGCATTTAAACACAATGCTAAAGTAGACCTGAATTCAAAAAGTGAGGGTTTTTTTTACATGCGTCATTAACAAAAAATAGCAGTGTTCTTTCTGCCACGATATAAGGGAATATGATCTGCATTGTAAGATCGAAAGCACGCAGGGCCTTTAACTTTAAAATGTAGAACAAAGCATTGAAGGCAAGTTTTTACACTTTAAGAAAAATCTAATCTGATTTTAAAATATTTTCTGGGTGTTTTTTTATGGCAAAGGGACATACTATTATGTAGTTAAACATTAATAGAAATATTAGATTTTGTTACAGCTTTTCACTTGTGACACTTGAGTTTAAACCCACTCCCTGATTAGTCAGCATACCTCAATTTCTGGCATGTTAAGCTAGCCCTACTTTGTCGGATTCCATGGCCGATCGATCACCTATCCGATCGATTCCGGCGACGTCAGCCGGAATCGGAGGTCCGATCGATCGGCCAAGTAAGTGTGTCCGATTGCTACATACCACCTTGTCCCACGGATTCCTGGACGATTCCGTGTCCGATCGCTTTCTTCCCAAATGGCAACTCCCCCTGATGTGTGCTGAATCGGATCAGAAAGACCAACATGTTGGTTCTCTGTCCGATCCATTTCTGGGCCCCCGAACGATCGGACGTGATCGGACGGACAAGGTGGGCTTCACGCGATTCCGGGACGATCGTTTCGCGTGCACGCGCCCGGAATCGATCGTCCCGGAATCCGCTGGGAAACGGACCCTTGTATGGGGGCCTTTACACGATATGAAAAAAACTGTTTGCATTTTTATAGTTTCAAAAAGTTTTAACTCATATAATTAGATGCAGTCTCTGAGTCAAGGATTGCAAATGGACTTATCTCCCCTAGTGATCACTCAGGCTGTAACACTGTGACCTTTCAGCAAGTCACACATTGAGAACTGTTTTGTGTGATACAACATGTATAAGTATGAGCAAGAAATGTGCAGGAACCACATTTACATGACAAGGCCACATTTGAGCCAGCAAGTCTAGGATGTAACTGTTGAGTTCTGATAATACCTGTAGAGAGATGGAGGGAAATGACAGCAGTTGTTGTACTTTGATCACTCTGAGCAGCACGAAATAGTTGTAATATATAGTTTCATATATTATTTAGCTGAGGATTGGGCCACTGGTTCCATGAAGTGATTGTATTTTTTCTACTGTCTCTACCTGTGAGCTACTCCTCCACACTTCTCTGATTCTTAGTTACTGTCAAAACCAGTCCTTTTCCCTATCCAGAATGTGAACTTGTAAATACTTAAATGTGTGTCATTTTTCCTTTAGAGGAAGATTCACTGCTGAGTTGTGACCAGGGAAGGTGGCTCTTCTGTGTTGGCCCATGCACTAGTGTAACTATTTCTTTGTTTCTCCCACATACAAGTCAAAGCACTCCTCGCTGCACTGCATATAAAATGTTGCTCTTCTTGTGTTTAGGTGTTGGGTGCTAAGGGTGATCCAGTTGTTGCTGATTCTTTTGAGTTTTTCTGATGTACCTGCCACATATGGGAACACCATGTTCCTTCTCCTATCTCCTTACCTCCATGAGGCTCAGATCCCATGCTGGTTTACAGATTATGTGGATTGGAGCTATACCCCAGAGTATATATTTCCAGTAAAAGTGTGCACTCTGAATTGAACAAGCCATTCGCATGACTAGCGAAACGTCTTCAAGAAACAAAACAGAGCAATCCAGTTGATTTGAATTAAACACTACAGATATACAATGACATGGATGAATGAGAACCTTCACAGAAATCGCCTGTTAGTCATGAATACATGTATATATGAAAATGAATGCTAGGTATGATGTACATGTTTACATGTCTTCTTTGGTATCACCAGCACATTTCACAATTGGAAGATATATTCTTTCGCTTGTGGGGAAGTTCTAAACTACATTTTCGGCCATATATTTACTTTAACTATTAAAAAAAATTTGAATTGTTAATTATACTTCTTATTAGGTTGAAGAGATTTTTCACAAGAGCCCTTCTCTATACCATATGGAGAGTGTCTACAAACTTAAAACTAGACACAGCTTTTAGAAAAATGAAAATAAAAAAGGTATTTTATCAAGAATTTTTTTCCCAATTCCACTTCCAATTTTATTGCACCTTTAAAACGGTCCTAACAAGCATGTCTTGCTCAGGGATAATAAGAACAGAAAACAAACAGATGTAATTTTGTTATTAATGCACTAATTTCCCATTTCATACCTCAGCTGTACGTTCTGCCACAGCTGCCAAAAATCTCCAGTCTTTTACTGCTCTTGCCTGAGCACTTCCAACAAGCAGCTGTTCTATATCTGCAGGTTTTGCTAAACAATGCAATATGAGATGGGAGCAATTACATAGTAAGATCTGCAGAAATAAATAATAATTGATGTGTAGATTTTTTAATATAACTTAATTTATGTAAAAAAAATCACTTTGTCTAATTTTTAGATTGTACGTCTGTTAAATTAACAATATTTGCAATGCATCTAGGTAGCGAAAGTATGTACATTGAGATAAATGCAAACAGCCCATTACAAAACAAAAAAAGATTCCCTGATTAATTGTCTGAGTTCTTTTTAAGCCAACAGATATATGAACATTTCTAAATGTGGTATCCCTTTAAAGATAGCACCTCAGAAAATTGCCCACTGACCCATTCAGAAATCTTACTTAATTCTAACTTCATATAGTACCATAGTATGTGCCTCTGTTGCACCTAAATTCCCAATTATTGTTGTCAACTCTGCTGGAGTTATCTCTTGCTGGACTTCAGAACTGATTCTCCTTTCCCAATTTCTTCAACACAATGGGAAAACAGAGGGAGGGCTGACAATGCTATCTGGAATTTTAATGAAGCAGAAAAAAAGAAAGTTGACAGCTCACAACAAGAAGTAAGGAGATGTTTCAATAGTTTAAATTTATAACTCACATCTATGTTTGCGAAATAGTATACTAAAAAAACAAATGTGAAAAAAAGAAATTCTAATATAGATAATAAAATGATAGATCTATGGAAGAAAACCATAGTGAGCTCTTTTTTTTTATGACCTAGATTACAGATGAGAAATGCTGTTCATCAAGTGGAAGCCTTAGGGCAGGATTACAAGACATTTCTTACTGTCCACAGATTGTTCACTCAATGTCACACCTATTTTGATTGATTTATCTATGCTCAGTCAGAAATATAATTAAATCTTGCCTTGTTAGAGGTGTCTGAAAGCATAACTTAGCCCGTACTGTGGCTGTGAACTTAAAATAGGGACTGCATGTATTTTTCTGAAAACCTTCCTTTTTTCAGCAATTACATGTCCAGAGAAGTAATGAAAACTACAAATCGAAGCCATGGTTGAACATTTTAATAAGAGTGAATGGCTGGATTTGGAAAATATCAAAGACTTAAGTAAATAGCCCGCATTTTGCCATAGTCTCCTCATGTGGAGCCATTTGTTAAAAGAATGGAACATGTCTTATATATACATATAGTTATTTTGTTTCTTTGTGCATAATGTATATAACAACCATCTACCGGGTATCTCCTGGAACGGGACAACATGCGACCTTCATGCCTCCCATGATGCAATGCTCAGAGTCTGTGCTGCCATCTTGAGGATCAAGTCCCATTGGACAAGTGTAAGCTCTGTAAAAAAAAAAACTGACAACCCCAGTATACTTCAGAAAGCAAACAGTATGGTGAAAGAATTTGAGAAAAACAACACAACAAAAAGGTGGACTAATGTGGATAGGCCAGCTATTAATAGAAAAATGTATGGTAACTTGCCCCACAAATTAAAAAAATTTAATTTTATATTTAAATAATCTTGTTCCAAATATAAAATCACCTCTCCGCTAGGTTCTTGTTTTGTATTTTTTGACAGAATACAATATATCCAAACCCTTGTGGCTTACTATGTTTTAACCAGAAAAAGGCCTTCTGGAGATAAATTCTAAATAAATGACTATATCAGTATCATCCTTTATCTGAACCTGTCAAGCTTTAACTGAAAATGAAGGCAAAATGGAAAGATATTCCAAGGAACAATAAAGCAGGGTACAGACGTGGAGATATGGGTCAAATCGATGGCCGTTTCGAGCGCTGTGCGCGCTCACAGCCATCTATCTGACCCATATAATCTGCCCCTATAGCTGTTTTTGAGCGGGAGTGGGTCTCCAGGCAAAGCTCGGCTGAGCAGGAGGAGCGGGGAGAGGCAGTTCTGCTCTCCTCGGCTTCTTCGATTTTTGACAGCAGCCTGATGACATCATCACACTGCTGCAGGGTACATCGGACGGCTCGAATATCCTGCTTAATTGTCTTGAAGTAGAAAAGAAGTTTAGATGAGCAGTACAGCATCAACCATTAAAGATACACACATTGGAATTGATTGTTTAGAGATGACATTTTCAGCCAGAAGATGGTGTTTCATTGTTGGTTGTTTTTAACTTGTCGCTGAAATCAACAAAGGATGCCTTATAGTTTGTTTTATGAGAATGTTGGACATCAAAAAGGAAGCATGCTTGCATTGCATGCATTACATGCTCTATGAATCCCTAAGCATTGCTTGACATTTGTTTACAAATGGGTAAAAAATAAGTTGCTTGACTTTAAAAATGTCTTCTACTTCTTTTACAGTGATGAATATACTAGCTACAAATAAAAAATGAACTAGCAACTGTTACTGCATGAAAGAACTAAAACTTTCTGTCTACAAGACAGATTCTTTTTCCTTCTAGCAATTCAAAGTTAGGTTGTCAAGTTTTAGTCGGTCTGTAAGTTATTTTTAATATCTGTTCCTAAGAAACAACTACTTCACAGAGATTACACTGTGTATCCTTCAAGCCCCTTGAGTAAGGCCAAGACCCTTCACACAGGCACTTTCTCTGAACTGCCTCCACCTCTACCCTTCACCAATTTGCCAAATGCTGGCAGAAAGACATTTCACACTTAGTAGAAGAATATGCTTGACTTTCCTACAAATCCTTGATCTTTATCACACCTTTACTTATAGAAACACTAAGGTCTTGGATTTAACTCATTTGACACCTGCTCCATTTTCGAAGAATATATTTTTATCCACTTTTTAAATAACAGACACAGAAAAAAAGTATATTTGATAACAATGAAAAATGTAATCAAAAACCCCAAATGAGCAAAAAACATAAAGTCTCCCTGTTATCCACCTGATATAAAGATGTATAAGTCAACTCAGAATAGGTGGACATTATTCCAACAACATATAAGTGTTTCAAAACTGGAAAACATTATCAGCCTAAGTATCTACACAGCAACACATAGAAGTAGAGACTGGCAGTAATCAACCATATTTATCCCTCACGCTGTAATCAACAATAAAACGTACAATACAAAAAATAAAAAGAGGAGAAAGAAGCACCAGACTAGAAGGCAGGACCAGGAAGGGTAGAAAATGGACAGAAGACTTAGAGACACCAACCCAGGGGTCTTCAGCCTCTTCATGATTGCTGAACTAATCACATCCAAGGATCCAAAACCTGCCTTAAATTCTAGTGGCGTATTTCTCCATTTCCTTAACCACTGTAATGCAGACCTAAGGCAAACAGAAGGGGATGGCTCCGATGGCCTCTTTTAGGTGGCGATTATTAAATCTGTACCTGCTCTACTTTTAAACAGATCTTGCCATTTTCAGAATTTTGAGGTCAGTACCCTTAAGTTCAGCCTTACAACTACACCTCTACATTTCTGATACAATAGTACAATTGAGTAAATTAGTATGATGAGATGTTAAATTTTCCAAATTAGACACTATAGCAAGTTCATCACACACCTAGATAGATCGGATAGCTTACAAAGGCCTTCTCGTTACATAGTTTTGGTAAAACTAAAATTGATGAATGTATGGAGAAATTTAAAATATGTATCAACCTTTGCTTAATTGACTTTCAATTCAAAAGATTTGAGCAATTTACAAATGGGTTGTCAATCCTTTTTCATTGATTGTACTTTAAAATAATGGAATGGAGGTAAACCTGATTACTTAAACTCAGTACTTTTCCAGTTATGTACATAAAGCTGTCGCACTATACTCCTTAACCAGATTGGATACACCTAAAAAAAAACATTAAATACTTGTACGATCAACTGAAATGTTTCAGACAATGGACTCGTATGGTCACCTTTAGGTGGGTAATAATCGAGGCCTGATACCTTCCCTTCCTGAAATTCTAGATATTAACATGAATGGGTGTCAATGGATTAGGTTGTGTTTGTTTTATATTGCTGCTGGTCATATACACAGAACAGGCAGACAATCACTGTGGTTTTTAATTATGTATTTACTACATGATCATTTACATTAATTTACATAACATGACAAGCTTTTGAAAATTAGGTTTCATTGGTTTATACTAAGTAGATAAAAGAATACCCAGTGGCTTTAAAATATCCCTTTCTGTATGAAGAATAGTATCGTTCAAACCTTTCTCAGTTTGGTCCTAGGTACACATAGCTCAACTGGTCCATACATTGTAGAAAATCCCAAATCTTAACATTGTTGAAAACAATGGGAAAAATTCTGGTGCTTCATGCTGATCTCATGAGAATAACCATAGCAAATACAATCACTTCTGAAGACTATGGGAAAAGCATGAAAAACAGGAGGAAGTGTCCAGTTTATGGAGGGAATTTTTTAAATTACAGCTTTTTGGGTTCCCTACTCAAAGTGTTATGGAATCACTAAGTGCCATTTAAGGGAATGTTCCTCTCATAAACCCTATCAGATAACTGATGTGAATGTCTGCCATATAAATCTGGAGTTAAAGTTTAATAGGTGAATCTAAAAAAGTAGAATCTGTCACGGCTATTGAAAAGGTGTAAGTAGCTGAAGGTGGAATATCTTAGTTTAAACTTGGAGTGTGCTGGAGTGGAGTGGAAACAGACATTAACCTTCTGAGCCTTAACCCCAAGTGTAGCTCGGGGTAAGTTTGTTTACAAACCTTACTCACATACTACCCTGGGGGGTTGTTTACTTACTAGTGGAGCTGAAGACTTCGGGGGGTCCCACAACATTGACATGCATGTAAATGTGACCAATGACGCTGGGAATGTGAAGAGTGGGAGAACAGGATGGTAACTGAAACATGATCTGTTTTGATTACCTGTACCGCTCTTCTAAAAAAGGGGGTTAAAAGTGGACACCGAGCTTTAAGTGCTTTAATTGCTTTAAGCAAAGGTATTTTTATTTCTCTAGTCTGAAGGGCCTTTACACAAATAAAACAGTTATTCGATGTGTGCTGTGAAACTATCACTGGAGGTAATATTATTCTCTAAGCTTGCATTAATTATCTCCTATGTTGGCTTGAGCTTTCAGTGGTAAGGGAGGGAGGCAAAGGGAACACTAGGAGCAGATGTCTCTTTGACATTCAGTAAAAGGCTAAAGTGCCTCATTTTAAAGCTTACCAAGTGTTTGTATTTATTGATCATGATAAAAATAACATTATAAAGCAGCTCAGAATATTGTCTATCCTTCCATGATACAATTTCTATAAAAGTTCTTGATCTTCTTTAAAAGAAGAAATCACAGTGCTTCTATAACAAAGAAAACACTTGCACTGCACTGCTGTCCCACTGCGCTCTTGATTATTAAAATAAAATATATATTTTGCAGAGAATGTGCCGAACATACACAATATTTATTTTCATTAATGAAATTCTGCTGGCATTCAATTACAGCATACAATGTGCACTATTCACTTTTACAAACAGAGAATGAGATGTTGTTGTACTTTTGAGTGTTCGACATGTTTTTCATAAATTAAATCCAAATGATTTAAATTACAGTTCTTTATCTGTATTATGAAAAAATAAAATGCCAGCTGAGAATCCAAGTGGCAGTCCTCATCCTTTCTAATATCTGCCAAATAAATCAATTTTAAATACTCAAAACACACACTCGACATTTAGTACAACACATAATAGAAAAATATTGGAAGTTGGATATATTTGTCTTGTATAACTTTTATAAATTGCAGCTTATAAGCCCATTCTTGACATGAAATAGTCACTTCAAAAATCAAAATTCGTTATATATATAAATAATAGTCAGACCAAAAGCTGGATAACATATCAAAATGTTCTCAATTGTAGCATTGATGCTACCGTAATACTATGTCATAAGCCATTACAATCAACTTATTGCGATGTGAAAATTTAAACCCCAAAGCCTTCTATATCTTATCACCTCATTATTAACCTCCCTAGTGCTTTTGCAAGGTCCAAATTTCTGTACCAAAAGCGCACCATAGACTTAAATTCCTGTAGCTTTTTTGTACATTTGTGCATCTAGTCTAGTGACATCCACATGGCAGGGTGGATATACAAATGGTGAGAACATTCATGGATGTGTAATATATATTTAAAAGGTGAATCAAAAGCTGATCAAACAAGGTGTCAACATAAGTACACACTAATGATGAGGACAATACCACTCTAAAACAGGAAAAGGCATATGGATTCTTAGACATTGTTTTAATGAAAGCAAACTTGTACATTTATTGTTAACAGCATTTGTCATTGGCAAATGTTGTCGATAGGATCGGTGTATGGTGAGTCCTAGAAATATGAGGATCAATGGGATATGGCTTTGACCCAAATCTAAACATTCTTTGCTCACTCCGACTCACAACAGTTTCTGCTCTGTGGGGTAAATTTCCTTTCTATCAAATTTTTTTACCTGGATCCTCCAGCTTGCTCTCACTGAGGCTAAAGCTGGGCACACACGCCTCAACTTTCCTGCAGATCAAAGAAGTCAGACCACGGTGTGATGAAATCATCGCGCTGCGGATAGCTGGTCTGATATCGAGCTGCAGCACTTCTGCGGTGGCCAGCCCATTTGTCTCCATCTAAAGTAATGGAAATCGAACAGGGTTTTGCAACATGTTCGATTAATCCCGTTCGAAGGAAGGCTGGATGGTTAAACTTTTTTATAGATTTGAGTACAATCATGCTCTGTGAGCGCACACGGCACTCAATTGTGCTCTAATCTATGAAGAAATCGAGCCGTGTATGCCCAGCTGTAGGCCCGATCATCCCAGAATATATTATGGGACAAAGCTTAAAATGGCATCATTACTGTTCTAGTTTTGCTTAGTCTATAGACTTTAATAATAAGATTTGTCTTCTGAGTATTAGAGATCAGGTCCCATACCTCCAACATATTTTGGATCCTATAATTCAAAACCTATTTTTAGCATTGTAGTATTTGTTTTCTGCTCATATTTTGACCTTGATCCCAAGATGTGCCTCTTGAGTATTTGAGATGAAGTATTTTATCCCTATACAATTCCTGTATTTGGGAACTATTTTACATGAAAAAGTTTATCTTAAAAATGTTATTTCAGTTTTGATTGGATACACTGGGCTCTGCTCTTTCTTGGTGGAACCTAAACAGACAGTATTTCCTAATATAATGTTTTCCTATGTAATTTTACATTTACATTTGTATATACATTTTACATTACATTTGTATTTGTATCTATAAGGTTAAGAGGTTTGTTAAATTTATTTATATGTGTTATCTTTTGTTTTCTTCCATACAAATGATTTGGGTAAAAAATTTAGAATGGTGTATAAACTGCTGAGACTTTAATAATATAAACCGCAAAGTAACTTTCAGGCCACCTAGTTTTTTCTTCGTCATGATTATAAGAAAAACTACTCATTATTTTACCAGACTCTAGTTCACTAATTACCATAACTGGAGAAACAAACCAAATTAAACACAGAACTATTTCTCTAATGAAATTTAAAAAGGCAGCTTTAGTTTCTCTCTGGGGAGGCATGAGACATCAAGCTATGATGATGCCACACATTGCTTCGGATATCCATTGTGCACTGAAGGATAGATTATGAATTTATGTAAAGGGCCGGGTTGCATGTATAGATATGAAGTTTCAGGATCAAATATTTCATTTCATCTGATATATGTCAGACTTCATTTCCTTCTATTCCAGATGCAGACTTGAGCTGCAACGCATCCTTTCTAAAACTGCTCAAGAAAGAAATGTTATATAACATCTTGTCTTTCTTGATTTAGTTGAATAGGACAGTAAACATAAATATAAATATTCACCTACAATTTTTTGAAATTGTAATTTTTCATACATATGTTGTACAGTCAAGTGAAAAGTACAAACCTTTATTCTTTGACTGTTGACCATTTTTTTATAAAAAAGTTTAGAATTTTCGGATAAACATTCTGTCCTTTTGATAAAATATTGAGAGGTGTCTGCTAGAAATAAAAGAATATTCACCTGTCATTGGCTGCCTGCATCCCCTGCCCCGCCACTGTGTAGCCTTGTGTGATTGGTGCGTTAATCGATCACCAAACATTGATCAATAGTACTACCACAAAGTGTAATTGATTTGGTTACGATTGAATTACAATCGTACTGTAGAGCACATGCGTATTATGATCATTCTTCTTCTTATTATTATTATTACTTGTATAATCAACTTAAATTTTTACTTGTAATTGTATGTTCGATTTCAATCACATTAAGTACATCGTACCAAGTGGATAGGAATCGATTTTCATTCATTCAACTTACAGGTAAAAGTAAAGTGATAAACTTTTCTGATCTTCTCAATTTTCGCATTGACTTTCCACTGTTGTCCATCACAGCAACCCAGTAATACCATCAACTGTGTGTCAATTTAAATAAGTTATATGTTATAATGTGAAGGTTTTCCAAAGTCCCATACCATTAAAATATGGTGAGGCATCTCTAGCTCTTCAGATATTTGGTGACAAATGTAAATTTCTACATTTTTACCATAACCTTCAGTCAAAACTGCATTACGATACAGAATTTTGTGCAACCAATTCATTCATATGTAAATCTCAACTTTTCTTGTAGTGCTGGAGCCTGGCCCTTTACATCCTAACCTCCACCCCCAAATCATTGTACGTATTGTTCAATAATATTGACTATCTCTATAAAAGATACAGGGAGTGCAGAATTATTAGGCAAGTGGTATTTTTGAGGAATAATTTTATTA
>CM070033.1:145694617-145716422 GCA_036250615.1 Ptychadena robeensis
TTTGTTTTGCCTTCCATTGCGCAATGCAAAGATTCACAATGCAGCTTTACCACTTCTCTTCTTCATTCTGTGATCTTAGCCAGTGCGAGCACTGTGCATATTGCGCATATCCATTCGCAATGCGCACACATATGCGCGATGTATGCTTGCTCAACATATATATATATATATACAGTATATAGCCCCTATTATTACTATTATTACTACAATATTAGAGTGATGAGTATATATTTAGCCCCATTGCAGGGGCTAAATACTGTATTAGGGGTACTTATGTTCAAATTCCAGCTATTGCAGAATCTACTCCTCATGCTTTACATTCGGTAGGTAGGTCCCATTTGCTATGGGGCCCAGTGATCTTTAGCTATGCCCCTGGTAACAGGGAGGAAGCAAATCAAATATAGATTGTCTGCTAACATCCTATCCGAGATAGTTCACAAAGAGGAAGTTTTTACAGGTAATAAAAAATCCTCACGTTCATGAATTCAGCTTATAATTTTATTGGAAGCTTGTTAGTAAAATGAAGTTAAAACACGTTTCCCATGTCACACACAGGAGCAGCTAATAAATCTTCTTTATAGCGGAACCATAAAAACACATCCTCACATGCATTTAACTACTGTGCTCAGTCCTAAACTGAAAAAAATCTTCTTTCTTCCATGTGCAACTTATGTCATCTTTTTTCTATGCTGTCTATGGGTTTACTTGAACTTGTTGAATATTTTGCTAAGGAACCATGGTATGGTTTGGTAGCCAACATTTCCACAATCTTTCTCCAGTGTGGTAAAAGAATTGAATCCTATAATCTAGAACAGGCCTTATAAGTGATTGTGTTTAGTCGTGGTATTTGTAGTTCACCAATGACCAGGTTCTTTTCAGATAATTGTAGGATTCCTATGTTCCACACACTGTCATCACCATTTTCACACAACGGATGGTGCAGTCAGCAAAGCAGGGGATATTTACAAGTTTTCTAGCAAAGGAGCACGTTAACGCGTACATGTTCACAACAAACCTAATAGCAGGGATGGAACACCGGATATACAGAGTTGATACTGTGTAGAATTTATATGTTTGTGTCTATCCCAAGTTTTGTTCACTTATTCATCTCTGCTTGATATCGAGCATTTTTTTCAAACAATATTTTCTTTTTTGTTTTGTTTTGCACAACTATATCTGATGAATTGATGGCAATGCATGATATTTGATGGGTGCATAACTGTGCATTCATTGTAAGGGCACTTTCTCACTTGCCGCACTGCACTTGCGGTTTGTGCCAATAACAGCTACCAGGGGCACTAACCACATTCGTTACCAGCTGAAAAATTCACTTTGCAATGTGCAGGGCATTTTCAGTTAAGCGTGGCATTGCACTACCAGAAACGCGTGTGCAGGTCTAGCGTGAAAGGCACACAGGTTTCCATAGGAACACAGCCTGTGTGAACAAGCCCTCAAGGATTACATATTTTGTGTAATGCTATTATCTATTATCTATTGATTTTTGTTTATTGTTTGTGCCTATACAAAAGAGTCATCTGTCTCTTTAAATTGTTCCCTTTTGATTGCGTCCCTAGAAAAGTTTTCACCTACCCTTGACTCTATGACTGATCCCACATTTGAGTGAAACAAATGAAAAGGTTATAATAGGGGACTTTGTATTGTGATGGATAGTTGTTGATAACAAAGCTTTTATCAAGGATACATTTTGTATTTAAGAGTAGGGGTAAGCTCTGATGGTGATGGTCACCATGTGCCTACAGGCACTAAGCCAGCAAATGCAACTTTGGATCAGTGGAACTCTATGTATTTGGATTTGTACATTCTTTAACATTAAATTCCATTTTCCATTTAACTGTCTGCATCGGTTCTTTGCCAAGGTCCTTCTGTTATACATCCCACTGATATTTAATGAAGCAAAGAAGAAAGAAAGGACAGGAAAGAGCAGAAACAGTACACCTACCATTCTCCTTACAGATATTATTTAAACGGTGTTTCATTGTAGCACACATTGTGCGGTTTCATTAGAGTCTCCAATCGCAAGTCCCATAGCAGATCTGCCTCATGATTAACAAATCTGGAAACTGTCTAGGCGCCCGTTCTACATTCACAGTGGAATGATGAAGGGGTTGCATTTTCATTAAATATACCTGCACAAATCACTATAATTTAAGACACACTTTATTATTTCCATTCTCTAAGCACCTGTACAAATTTTAAGAATGCATGCCTGTGTTATACGATGAAACCACTAATTACAAAAGGAAAAAGCTCATTAATTGGACGATTGATTCCTACTTCTTAAAGAATGTAATAGGCGCAATATTTAGAACTAAAATGTTTCTCTTTCTTTAATTATAATACTGATGTATACTAATAATTAGGTAATTTTTTACTTAATGTGTTTATAAGAATCATTGTAGATTTTATTATTATTATATTATTAGAACCAGACTCTGACCAAAAGATGTGTAATACCCTGTTTTCCCGAAAAAACTGAAATATAAGGCATCCCCCTGAAAATAAGGCACCCCCGAAGATTCGGTACTGTAATTCTGGACAGGAGGGGGCAATCAAAATGACACATGAGGATCAGAAGGGGTTACTAAAATGGTAACCCCCCTCTGAGTCTCCTGTGCCGTTTTGTTTCCCCCTCTGATCCCCCTGTGTCATTTAAAGTGATCCCCCACCCTGATACTCCAGTGCTGTATTATTCTTCATGGAAAAATAAAACATCCCCCGAAAATAAGACGTAGGGCATCTTTGGAAGCAAAAATGTATGTATGTCTTATTTTCGGGGAATCATGGTAGGTCACTTTTTTTTTTTATTGAACTCTAGGAACAAAGCCAAGAGGAGAGGAAGGTGGAGATGGGTGTATAAGACCCAAATAATGAGTCTGCTGTTGTCTCAGTTATATAGAGCTCTTTTATAATTTTATGGAAAAAACAGAAAAAAAAATCATTTTTATAGGAAAGCCGGAATTAAAGCTGATCTCTGTAGATTTTATTCTAAAACTTATTCTTCCAGACGTTCCCCTGACAATGCATGGGTTAATTGATAATTGATGTCTAATGGGCAGAGGACAGTATACTGATATGATCCTGTACTCCCTCATCCACTCCTACACTGGCTGCTGATTTCTCGCTTAAGAAGACTCCAACTCCCTGATCACCAGTCTAGAGCCAATGATGTAACCCCCCCCCCCCCCCCCCCCCCCCCCCCCAGTTAAAAGTCAATGACTTTACACTACAGGGGTTTGATGAGTATGACTTGCTCCACAGCTAGACTGACAGAAGAACAAAAGATGCTGGGAGTGCAAGTTCAGGTGGGTATATTCTCTATTCTCTTTTCCCAGACCTAAATAAGCTATTAACCCTTGCAGTGGGGTGTAGGGCTTTCTGCAAAGGTTACAAAAATTACAATTCTGCTTTAAGGGATCTTGCCTTGGAAAAAGAGGGTGGGTAGAATTTGATCCCCTAAATCTCCTAAATAAAAAATGAAATCTGTATTGTTAAAGATTAATTGTAGCCAATTACAAGATAATAGAGATGAATGTCATCCCTTAATAAATTTATATGTAAAATGCAAAGATAGACCCTTTACGTTTACAGTCTATTGTGGGGCATTGCATTGCAGAAAAAAATTACAACCTATTATTCACTGGACATAATTTCTTTTAAGTAGGTTTGATCCATAAAAACAATGGTAACTTTTGTCTCATTTCCTATCAGGAATGCAGTTTATTTGGTCTTACTTCTCTATTATCTGTGTTTTGGCACATGCAGGTATACATAAATAGATGTAAAGACTATATTCAAATTCCCTTTTCATCAAGCCATCTTAACAAAAGCACAAAGTGAAGCTAGAAATTAATTTTATTATAAAAAACTCTTAAAAAATTAGAATTTCTGGCTTATACAAACTTACTACATAGCGACAACAATTTTGTGTGTTACCGTGTTTGTTAGGACACGATTTATCATCCAGAGTTCCTAGCTCACATTTGCTGAGGAACAGAGGGCTGATACAGCCTTTGTACCTCCTGGCCTCTAGAGGATCAATCATGGAGCAGGAGGGTCACACAAACACCATCTGCCTGAGTCTGTGTCCATAAGAATGGGGAAAAGGAGACAAGAAATTCCAAATAGTGAGACACACGTGGAAACCAACTAAATGCTCCGATAATACCAACTCCACAAAATATTCTATTCATACAACTTGACATTTAAATACAATAAAAAAACCTATAGATTTACCTCAAAATGTATATTATTTATATACTCTTAGACCTATATTTTACAGATCTTTTTGTTTTACAAATCTTTTATTATGTTTTTTTTGTTTCTGTTTGAACAAGCGCAATTAAAAGTTGCAGATGGTAAACTTGCAAAGTGTAAGGCTGGGTCTACACTATACCGCCCCAGCAACCACGAGGGGTGTTATTGGCAAGTCGGTGTGTGTGTGTACGGTTTTCTCGCTGTCTACACGTGGGAAAACCGCACAGAATTCCGTAGTGTCGACACTAGATGGGGTCACTGCATCAGTTCTTTTCTTGTCTTTTATTTTAACTGATATTTAGCCAATAGAACACATTCTACCTTTGGATGACTACATTTACTTAATTGATCTGTGAAAGAGGAAAAAGAACTGTCTTTAACAGCAGAATTATATAAAGGGGAGTGTTAAAGGGTTATTATGCCCTTAACTTAAAATTAACATTTTTCTTTATAGTTAATAGTTTACCCCCAAATATCCCCAAATAAGTAATACTCACTTCCATAATTTCACATATAGAGACCTTCAAAATCATCTGGCAAGCGCCCATATTCTCTGTGATTTCTCTACTCTGCACAGAGAATGCCTTTGCATGCCCAGGACAATTGACCACAGTTCCATGTATTTCCATAGATTTAGTCCCATGAACAGACAACTGCAGATATTCATGAGACTGCATATTAAAAAAACACTTGTTTATTATGCCCCAGATATGCGAAGACTGCTATTCTCATTATGCTCTTTAAGAAGCAAAGAGTGGAGAGCCTATCGGCAAAGAACGCATGCTGCAGTGTTTACTTGGGACGCTCCATGGGTGATGCAACAGGATGCCACCGCAGAAACGGAGGACAACTCAGCATGGATTTTGAAGGTCTCAAAAGCTGTTTAAGGAAGTACAAACCTTTTCTGGGAAAAGCACTCCTATCAGCTCCTAGAAATAACACACACAAATGCCTGGCATAGGAGAGCAAAGAGAAGGGAATCAGGGCATATACATATCGATTATCGTGTGACCGAGTACAGTGCGATGAGGCATCGTGCTGAGCTTGAGCTTCCTCAATGTCCCCAGATACTTTGGATGGAGGCCCTTGGTCCCCACCCAAAGTAGTAGAAGTCGAACAGGGTTTACCAATGTTGGTTCCCTGTATGACCAAGCGGGATTGATTGATCCAGCTCAAAGAAAGGCTGGGCAGCTAAATTGTTTTATAGATTCGAACAATCAAGTGCCGTGAAAACGCCTGGCACTTAATTGTGCTTCAAACTACTAAAAAATTGAGCCGTGTATGCCTAGCTTAAGTGATGCAATTTTATTAGACATTTGGACATATGTTTGTCGTTCATTGTTGTTTTTGTAGAGGATCAACCTGGTGACCTGGAGCCTAATTCTATAAACCTCTTATGGTTTTACTTTAACTGGTCATAAAGCCCACTAAATGTGATTCACCATGGCAAAGCACCCCTAACATAATCAAATGATTGTTTTCCACTACTCATGTTAGGGTAAAATTTGGTGCAGCTTCTGGAGCATTTTTTTACACTACATACAAACGTTTCAAGATGTCAACACGGTGATCATGGTGGACCTATGCAACATGTAGACTCCAAGCCAAGCCGGTCACATTGCAGGAAAACAACTTTCAGACAACAACAGCGTTTGGCAAAAACCATTATGACATGTTCAACGGGTATTCAATTTTAGTAAATGGGTTTATATACTATTACACATAAAAACACATAATTAAAACATATTTTTAGGCATCAGCATCTGCCCAGTCTGAATCAAATCTCACTTTGTGGGGATTCATTCATTTGTTAGCTGATTTGCACATCTTCCAGCATGTCATGATTAAATACAGTTTTTCCTACTACTATGTAACAAATGAAAACAATCATAAATACATTTGAATCTGCTTGATGATTATAGTGAATCATTCATAAAGTATGCTTGTGGACCTTTTTTAATCAAGTCCACATCATAAAAGTATATACAGAAAAAAAATGTAGTGCATAAAATGTCTCCCACTTAGTTTACTGCATTATGCATGAATTGTACTGTGGATTGCAAATGAATTGTAAATTGTGATGCTTGTCTGTTTTAGCCTGTAGCTTATACGCATTTAGGATTGCATGGACCGAATCTCTAGTTATTTCCAAATATCTGCATGAGACTTGTGACTGCCAAAAATAGACATTTGGCTGTTGGTCTCCTAGCAGACAAAACTGGCTCCATTTACGAGACCAGTTAGCTTTTGGTGATGACAGTTTGATCAATTCTAGCCAATAGCTAGTCTTTTGTATGGTGTTTATATTTTCAAAAGTCTGAATAGAAAGCTGTGCGCTGTTTAATTTTGTTAAGTCTACCTGGAAATTCTGCATGTTGTTCAATTGTTTAACATGAAGTTCCAGAGTGAGGACAGATTAGAACCTATAATTCATCTGTCAGTTTTTGGGGGGTTACTGTCTGTGTTCTGATTGACCACATTTCCTTTTACTTCATGTCCTATTAACACAAAAGTGTGTGAGAGTAAATTATGCTAAACCCTTCCTTTCACATGCCTACTCTTGGCAAAGAAAGAGTCATTGCAATAGGCCTCCAGATCCTCTGAAACTTACCTTCCCTGACAATCCCTTTTTTGCGTATGGTTACAATAACCACTGCTTAAACATTAGTGTGTAAGGCAGTAGTGGCCAACTGAATTGATATGGAGGGCCACAAGTGCATCATGTTTACCTTTCTTCCCCATAACATGTTTGCTTTTCTTCCCTCGGCGGGAAAAAGGTTGAATGATCCGGCCAGTGGAAGTATTTTTACTTTTTAATTAAAATTTACAGTGAACAGGCAGGGAATTTGAGTCTTCCCGTGTACAGGTAATCCGTCTGTTCCCAGACGGACCTGGCCGAAGTTTGACCATCACTACCTCTTACCAACCAATCAATTACCGCCATGTAATACAAATGTAATTTAGCAAATAAAAGTTTGAGTCTAATGGCATTACAAATGGTTCTTCCTTCATACCCCTGTTAAGTACTGTCACGTTAAACCTTGCCATTTAGCATGCATTCAATTGAAAGCTCTAAAGTAATAGTATAAATAAATGCAGGGTGCTTCTTAAACAGAAAAAAAGTCAATCCACTGGGAAGTACAAGCATCACCTTTAACTGGGAAAATAAATAGGATATAGTCAGGTTTAGAACCTACAAGCTCATAGATAAACTGAAAATGCTTCTCTTGACACACTCTGCATTTTTCCAGAATTAAAAGGAAAAAAAAATTAATTCCATTACCGTGATAGATGCGTGGATGGCTTGAGAATGTAATTACGCTGCAGGGGAATTTGTCATCATCAGTAGGACATGCATATAGCAACCACCAGGCACTTTTAGAACATTTGAAAATGCTTTCATTCTAGGCTTCTTTGCCTGCCTCATTTGCTTTATTAAATAAGGTTTTATATATATATATATATATGTATATTTATATATATATATATATACATTGTATATATTATATACAGTATATATATCATACAGGGAGTGCAGAATTATTAGGCAAGTGGTATTTTTGAGGAATAATTTTATTATTGAACAACAACCATGTTTTCAATGAACCCAAAAAACTCATTAATATCAAAGCTGAATATTTTTGGAAGTAGTTTTTAGTTTGTTTTTAGTTTTAGCTATTTTAGGGGGATATCTGTGTGTGCAGGTGACTATTACTGTGCATAATTATTGGACAACTTAACAAAAAACAAATTTATACCCATTTCAATTATTTATTTTTTACCAGTGAAACCAATATAACATCTCAACATTCACAAATATACATTTCTGACATGCTGCCTTGCTGCCTCCGTCAAACTGGAGGGGCGTCGCTTTCTGTCAGCAGAAGTCCGGCGTCTCCAGCGACGCCGGACTTTTGTTTACATCCCTCAGCTGAGAAGGCAATCGCGGCGGAGCACATTGTGCTCCGCCGCGATTGCCCGTGGCACGGTTATAAAAAAAACCGTGCCACGTGGCAAACGCTCAGAGGGTTAATATTTTCCGATTTTTTTTTAAAAGCAGTGTTTTTCTCTTTATGAAAAAAACCCCACAATGATTGTCCAATATTCACGATGGTATATGAACGATCATGCTGCATGTGTTGTTGCATGTCAACCTCTTCCCTGTCCTTTACATCAAAGACAAAATAAGGTTTCCTCTAGTTAGAAAAAGGCCAATGTTACTTTTGCAGTCTACAACTGTTCTCCATTTCAACAGATTTCCTTTCTTAAGTGTTTTTTAATTGCGAGCCACAGCCCTTTGTTATCTGAAGTCACACATCTTAATGTGTTATTCCCTATTTAGCCTCAATAGCAGGTATCAGAATATAGAGGTGGTCATACAGCAAAGAATATCTTTTATATTTGTTACAAATACCTAAGCTAATTTTCTATCAATGTTTAATCAATATATTGATCTCTGATTAGGAATGGCAGCTTTTGTCTGTCAATAACTGCAGGATGTGTTTCTTAAGGCTATGTTCCCACTTCCCATGATCGCCTCCCGCTGGCAGGCGATCGTCCATTCATGTCTATGGGAGCGATCAGAAAAAAAAACCCTTGGGATCTTATCAATGGGGACAAGCCCATTTAAAATAGTGTAGGCGATTGACAGTGATTCCGCAGGTGATTGAAAATCGCAAGTGCCAGGCGATTAATCGCCTAAGTGGGAACATAGACTCACAAGCATCTTCCAATCAGAGGACTTTTAACTTTGCTATAATAATAGTGGGGTGTGTTTCCATTGAAGTACACTTCCTTTTTTTGGTGAAAGCTTTGGGGGACGGTAGCAGTAAAATCCAGTGTCTCACAGCAAGCAGAATTGGCTTTTCTTAATAGAAGAAAATACTCAGTTAATGGCTCTCTGCAATTGTGTTGTTTTTTGGGGTTATTTTCATTTTATTTTTTTTACATTCTTACATGAGGTTAGCCGTTTACATGCCCCACTCTACATTCTTCCATTGCTTTGACACAGCCTATCAGCGTTGAACACCTAAACAATTTCCGTTACATTTGAGGACATGGAACAACCCGACCGGGTCATTCATGCTCAATTTGGCCTCTGTTACGTTAAAGCTTGAGATCGCCTGCTGCTCATAATTACATTATGTTATTGTGATAGAGAAGCACACGTTGGACCGCCATGACGTGGAGAGCTGGCTGCAGGGACACACAGGAGTCATAATTACATTGTGTGCTGATTTTCTACATTATATTATTGCCATGATTTTCTGTAGTGCCCTTGCCTGAAAACAGACCGATGGAAAAGCCTGGCTTGAAATGTTCTAGGTACAGTGAAAAAAAATGTATTACTGTAAATGTGACAAGACTCAGATATAGCTCACGTCTGCACATTTCTGTTAACACCTCTGTAGCTTCTCTATCCAGCATTGTTACCTTTAAGCAATTTCTCCAACACAGAAGCAAGTAACACACTATGATTAATCTTGCATTCTGCTGCCTTATCTCGGGGACTCCGGAGCGTTATTTTACAATATATCTTATTAAATTATATTTGCTTCACGTTTCCGTCTTGCTAGAAACCAAAATTATTATTAGGCTTTCCCGCCTGGTGGAGTATTAAACCTATTGCAGATGCCCGTGTGATCTGTAAGGAGGCACATAATATTTCCCTCTGCTGACCATTTGTAATGTCACTAATAAAGATATAACTGAGTGCAGGCCCCATAACTGATTCCTCAGACACTCATGATTTTTCTGCAAGTTTTCATAACATAACGCACCAGCACAGGATATTCTGGAGGATTCTATAATACAAAAATCATTTACCGGTAAGCACATTTATTCGAATGTCATTCTTGCTGCCTTAAGATAAAAGGCACTTCATTCCGGGAAGCCAAAGTGAAAATCTGGTTGAGACTTGTTTATAAATCAGCCGCACAAGACTTTTTAACATCTCTTGATCATTTTACAGGATTTTCAAAGGTCTGCTAAAGTGTCCCATAAGCCCCCCATACACACTTATACAGATTTTTATGTTTGTGCTTACGGTGGTCGAATTGGGTGGAAATCTAAAGCTTTAAAGGTGGCCATACACAGGTCGATTTCACACTAGATTCCTGGCCGATCGATCACCAGGCGTGTGCACGGCGATCGATCGACAAGGAATCGAGTGCAGCCCACCTTGACCGATTGACCCCGACCGATCGACATGGCCCCCAAATCGGGTTTGGCCAGGGAACCAACCTGTTGGTGTTTTCTGATCGATCGGGCACACATCAAGGGGCGTTGACATTTGTGAATCGATCGACTGGTAACAGAATCGTCCAGGAATCGGTGGCCTAAGGTGGTAGGCACAGACTTGTATGGTCGATCGATCGACGCCTGTGACTTCACCGGAATCGATCGGATTGTCGATCGATCGCTCAGGAATCGACACATGTATGGCTAGCTTTAGTTGTAATTTGGACTGAAATCATCCCCTAAATCGATCTAAGCCATTACAAACATGTCCCTAATTCTTAGACCAATTTATTTACTTTTGATGGGGGCCAGTGTCCCCATCCAAAGGGTGCCCGGCAGAAGATTGGCAGAAATTCGAAACGCATATGGGAGGGGGGCTTAACATGTTGTTAAATAAAAACTTTTACTTTTTAATTTAGATCTGTTAAAGTGCTACTAGACCTGGTCTGCACTGTATAACTGGATTAATTGTAGGGGTCTTTGGGCTTTTGAGGGTTTTATTTGGAATACTGGAAGCCAGCCCAATAAGGTGGACACCAGACAATATTATATTATTGTGCATGCACTAAGGTTATCTTTCTGCTACTGCTCTCTTTCCTGCTTGTCACTTTGAGGAACATCACATCATTAGAGAAATTAAAAGCTCTTTCACTCCATAGCACTGCTTCATGCATTTTAGATGCACAAGAGTGAGGCTAGAACGTTTCACAGCAAACGCGGCAAAATGGTAGTTCTGCTCTTGAAACATGCCCAATCCATTTCAATTGGCATGTACCAATGCTTTGTGTGCGTCCCATTGCAATGTGATGGTTTGCGCCCAAAGACCTAGCCAATAAATGTGAAACAAGGCAAAATCACTGTGGAGTTTTAGGCTCAGGGCATCAGAAAGGTTAGTGCAGCATGTCTGATATCACATACATTGTAAAGCACAGATTAAAACGCTTGTGTTGCCAGAAGAAAACACATGACAGTATGCATAATGTGGAAAATGAACAATCCCAGGTAAACAGGCCTGTTTGTTAGCAAAACAAACACAAGTTTTAGCTGCAGAACAATGGGGATTTGTCCAAGCCAAGTTAAGCTGGGCATACGACTTGATTTTCCATCCGATCTATTTAATAAAAACGATTGTTTTGGACCACATAATGTGTTCGATTCACAACCGGTCGATCCCTTTCCTTAGCCTTGTATGCAAGCTCCAAAGTAGTGATGGCCGAACTGCCCGCAAGGCGGACAGTTCGGCCGCGAGCAAGCATGTTCGCCCTCCTTCTCGCCAGCGGACAGTACGGGTGTTCGACCCGCCCTGTTCGCGAGGCGACAAGGAGCCCTCTATTCTTCCTCCGGTGGTATCAGGAGCAGCGAGATCCCACTGCAGGAAGAACGTTTTCACTGAAGACCGGGTAGAGAACCCGGTCTTTCAGTAAAAAGCCGGCTCATAAACCAGGATGTGACGTCAGTGACGTAACATCTGATCAGCACAACCAGGAACTATGCATTCCAGGTGCCGGATGTGACGTCACTGACGTCACATGCTGGTTTTCAGTTTCAAATTCCCCGCCTAGATCTATCCGCGAACAGGCGGACGGCGGACTTTTTTTAAAGTCCGACCCGCCCGTGGACGGACATGGCCGAAGTTAGGCCATCACTATTTCACAGTACAGTTGGATACAAATCGATTGAAATACCAAGAAAACCCATCAGACTTGCACAATCGAGTTAAACTTGCCAACATGGTTTTTGGTCAATCCATTCAGTTAAAAAGGAATCCATTTTTAAAACAATCAACTTAAAACTAATGATTTTTAAGTTTTAAATTGTTAACAAAGGGTCTTCAGTTGCTTAAGGCCGGCCATAGACATCTCGATCCATGGCTGGCTTGTAGAAGACTCATTACAGTGTTGTGACATCACCACGCTGTGAGGAGTCAGCTACAGAACTGCCGTGTGATCCGACCTGCCAGCTTTTTGGATCGAAACCTCAAGGTGGGCCCCCCCCCCCATGTAGTTGGGGGTGACCGACCATTATGCATTCGGTGGAAGCACGCATGCTGGTCAATCGCCTGCATGTGGCCGGGAATTGGAATGTCTATGGCCGGCTTAACTCTTCAGATATCTGAGCTGCATGCTAAACACCAGGAACATATAACTTTTATAACATGTTTGATGTCAAAGGGTACAACATGCCAGCCTGTAGTTACCAACCACCTTGTCAGCTGACCAGAGGACCAAGGATAAGTGATTGTGTATGATCAATTCTATGGCTAATAAAGACAAAGAGAAATGGAGTTCTGCTCACTACATTCTCAAAAGATTCTTTAAGCAAACAGCAAACATATTACAATGTGTTCTTGTATTTTGCTTCAAAATAACCATAACCTAAAATTTATTTTTTATAAATTAACACATAAAATAAAAACAATGAAACAGTGCACTACTATATATTCTGTTCATATTATACTGTTTATATTACAGGCAAGAAAACTGGTTCACACAGATCTAGGTTGGTAACATATATGTAGATAACCAACTCTCAGTGAACTGGTAATGAGGTCCTTTGGGTAGTTTTGCTACAGAGGAGAGAAAAGCAGACCCCTCCCCCATTTAAGCAGGCTTCCCCATCTACTACATCTAACCTCAGGTCAACATTGTGGGTGAGAACTAATTTTTAGGATTAGGATCTAAGTTTTTTTTTTTACAAATAGAACAGTATTTAAATATTTTAAAGGTTTGGTGTCCTAGAAAAGTTTAAAAGAAAACAATAAATACAATATATATATATATATATATATATATATATATATATATATATATACAGGTAGTTGCAGAATTATTAGGCAAGTGGTATTTTTGAGGAATAATTTTATTATGACAACAACCATTTCTCCCATGACCCCAAAAAACTCATTACTATCAAATCTGAATATTTTTGGAAGTAGTTTTAGTTTGGTTTTTAGTTTTTAGTTTAGCTATTTTAGGGGGATATCTGTGTGTGCAGGAGACTATTACTGTGCATAATTAATTATGCAACTTTAACAAAAAACTATTTAGACCCATTCAATTATTTATTTTTATCATTAAAACCAATTAACATCTCAACCTTCACAAATATACATTTCTGACATTCAAAACAAAACAAAAACCATCAGTGACCAATGAGCCACCTTTCTTTGGCAAGGACACTCAAAAGCTGCATCCATGATTCCTGTCCCGTGTTTTGATTGTTCACCAAAAAATTTCCCCCAAAACAATTTTTTGGCGTGCCGCAGCAACACAGCATCCCAGCCACTGTTCAGAGAGGTGTACTGTTTTTTCCCTCTTGTAAATCACACATTTGATGATGGACCACAGTGTTCTCAATGGGTTCAGATACGGTGAACAAGTGAGCCATTGTCATTAGTTTTTCTCTTTTATACCCTTTCTTGCGCAGCCACGGGCTGTGAGTAACTTTGGACCGTGTGATGGAGCATTTTCCTCATGAAATCAGTGTTTTCTTGAAGGATGCAGATCTTCTCTGTAAACAAACTGCTTGATTAACGGTATCCTCCAGAAACTGGCAGTAAGGACTGGGAGTTGAGCTTGACTCCTCCCTCAACCCGCAAGGCCCCCACAAGCTCATCTTTGTGATACCGCCCAAACCAGTACTCCCACCTCCACGCCTGCTGCGTCTGAGTCGGACTTGAGCTCCTTCCCTTTACCATCGCAGCCACGTGCCCATCCATCTGTCCATCAACTCAACTCTCTTTTCATCAGTCCCAAAAACCTTAGACAATCGGTCTTGATATATTTCTTGGCCCAGTCTTGACGTTTCCCGCTGTGTGTGTCTTGTTTCATGGTGTTGTCTTTCACCTTTCTGTCTCTGCGTATTGCCCACGCTGTGGTCTTTTGGCAATCAGTGTGTTGCAGCTCTGAAATCGGGCCACTCGGTGGCAAGTGGCTCTTGGGCAGCTGCAACGCTTGACTTTTTTTTCAGTTCATGGGCAGTTTATTTGCGCCTTGTTGTTCCCTCCACACGCTTCTTGCGACCCTGTTGACTATTTTGAATGAACTCTTGATTGTTTATGACACGCTTCAAAGCTTTGCAATTCCTAAGATTTTGGTGCGCATCCCTCTGCAAGATATCTCACTATGTTTACTTTTCATAGCCTGTCAATCCTTCTTTTGGACCCATTTTGCCAAAGGAAAGGAAGTTGCCTAATAATTATGCACACAGGACTAATAAGGGTGTTGATGTCCTTAAGACCCACCCCTTTCTCATTACAGAGATGCACATCTACTAATATGCTTACTTGGGAGTAGGCATTTCGGCCCTATACAGCTTTCGTAAGACAACATGCCCCCCCCCCGTCAGCCACATGCATAAGAGCATGATGTGGTCAAAAACTAATTTGGCCTACTAATCTGTACTCCCTGTATATATATATATAAAGAAACATGGTTTCAAAACTATTTTTTTTAAATTGATCTATATATTTTATTTCTGTAAGCTTTTTCAGTGAAATGCTTTTTGTTTTGTTTTTTCCAAACACAGCTTACCGTTCACATTTCTTCCATGTGTTTTACCTTGTTTTCTATTGCTCATGGTAGATCAAATTATAAACCTTTTTTCAGGATTAATCTTATCCTCCCAATTTGCTTAAGGCTACAGAGAGTGTAATAGTATTTGAACCGCAGTTGATTCTAATGATACGGGACCATGATGTCTTTGTTTATAAGATTAAGTGAATGGGTTGTTTGTGTGTCAAAAAGTATATAAAAAGCTTATAGCATCACTTATTTCAGAGTACAGAAACCCATTAACCAGAATAAGTTCAAGTGAGAAGAATGCCTACTGTGTGTCAGGGTTGTGGCTTTGCATTTGCAATTCAATGTAAAAGGAAAAGCTTTAATCATTTACAAGTTATTGAAGTTGGGGATTCTTGTACTGAGTATCTTCTTGTCCTATCTTCTAGTCCAGGACATAGTGAGATACTACTGCTCCAAGACATGAATCAAACAAACTGTAGGAAAAAAAGTGTATGCCCTAGTTGCTAGTTCTGAAGCCATTACTAGTTATACATGTCCATCAGAACTACAGTGACAGCCTAAGATGATGGCCATTGGTCTCAAAATACAAGTCTAATGCTAAATGGTGAACTATTATAAAAAGAATTGTATGAATATGTTTCCAACAATAATTAACTTGTCTGCTTTAAAATTTTGCAGCAACTCACCACTTAAAGCAGACCTATACCTTTTTTACTGTCCCTCCCAGCCTAACCTCATATAAAAGGGATGATCTAAAAATAAAAAAGCCTAAAGCCTGTTATACACCCACAGACTGGGTGCCGACAGACGAGCTCCAATGAGCTCTGGAATGCAGCGTGATGACGTTCCTGGGCTGACTTTATCAGCGGGCACCCTTTGTGTGCGGCCATTACCTTCAATGAAGACACCGGTCTTCATTGAAGTTAATGGCATCGGCCAGAGAACATCGGACATGTCCGTTCTCTGGCCGGCCGAGCTGTGGGGCATGTGGGCACACGTCGCTTGGCGGCCGATTGTGCCGCCGACCGATGGGGTGAGCGTGCACGCCCGTCGGTCAGCGGCAAAATTGTCCGCTAATTGGCGTGTGTGTGGCAGGCACTACCATTAATCATATAATCCCAATTGTCCCCAATTGCTCCGATGAGCTAGTTTTATGGCAGAGAGAAACTCTGATACAGGAAAGAGCAGTGATATCTAGCAAAATACGTAATCACGCTGTGTATACAAAACTACAGAGCTACGTCTGACCAATTGAAAATCATTATCTAGCGGCGCCCAGTAGCCACTCGAGATACTGCAGTGAATTAACCTCCGGAAGACTGGCATATAGATATGGAATCTCTCATATGATTCTTGGGTAGAGTAAGTAAGTATATTTTTTTAGGATTGTGGAGTGTTTATCAACCATTGTGCCAATTTCATTTTTATTTTCAGTATACATCCGCTTTAAGCAAATCCCCCTGGAGCTTTTCATTTATTGTCTACTCGATGTCCTACTGAAACCAACGCCTTCCTTCAATACAAACATTTTTAGGGTGATTTTCATACCAGGCTCTTATTTCAATTTCCTTTTTACACAACTGTGGTCTACAATCTCTACCAGCCCCAGCAACTGTGCATCTTGCATGCCCATCTTCTCTATTTTGCTATTGATCTGTCTAAAAACAAAAGGTGGAAAGGACTGGTCAGGAAGCTAAACTTAGCATTTATACTTTGGGATTTCCTAGGCTCGAGCGCACCCAAAGGACTCAATAGAGTTGCTGACTCTACAGAGTCAAGGTTCAGCTTAGCTTCTCTTGTTTAAAAGGTGCTGCCACATTCACTACAAAAGAAGTAAAAACAAAAATACACATGATTCATATATACTTTATGCTAAACAGAAATACACTTAAAAAGGTGCTTGACTTGTTGACGTTCACTATAATACAGCCAAGCTAAATATATAGTAAAAATATGTTTCACTTAATATGACAAAAACCCTCCTGCTGGCAGTTTACAGAAAAAACTTAACCCTTCGAACACTGCTCTGATCAACAGTTATACTTAGCCAAGTGAACAACATTGGTTAAACCTCTTCTCAATGGCCCATATCACCCCACAGGTAGTGTTGAGCAAGAATATTCACAATTCGAATATATCCAACGAATATCCGTCATTTGAGAATTCATAAAATTTTGCGAATGTGCGCTTGGACATTCGCAATGGTGGACATTCATCATATTATGCTTCAACATTGTTAACTGGCATACGCTGCACATATTTGTGTGCATTGCGAATGGATACGCACAATGCGCACAGTGTTAGTACTTTCTAAGGTCACAGAATGAAGAATCTGTAAAGCTGGTTTGCGAATCTTTGTGGAACAATTGCGAACATCTATGTGCGATGTAAGGCAATAGAATACAGTCTAATCGAATTTCCAAGGTCCCTAATATATTTGCGAAATTAGGCGAACTTGAATATACCATATGCCGCTCAACACTACCCACAGGTATTTAAGAGCCTGAGGTCCAAAATTTCTATCTGCTGGTACCATTTGGTTTATTAACCCTTATTTTATAACTAAGTAAAGAAAGGGCTATACAGTATTTATAACCGTGTATGCACCCTGACTCCATTACAGCAACCCATCAAAGGGTTCAATTGTACTTTAAGTATAACAAACTATGCCCAACAAATTTTTTAAGGCAGCAATTTATCATTGAATGGTGTTATCCAGGTTTTGATACACAAAAATCATCTTCCCTATTTGTCATTGCATATTCTAACAGAAACATCTTCCATTCTTGTTATATCATAGTATATTTTGCTTCAAATAAAACAAAAAATCTTTGCAATTTAGCATCACACAGTGGAATTAACAATCCCTGTTTACTGCTTATCAGACCAGATGGTAATAAAAGAAGACACTGATTAAAAGCCTCCAGGATTGTGCATGAACTCAGGATGAGAGGGTTATCTAAAGTAACACATCAGTTGTTCCTCATTTGCTGGATGATAGTGATGCATGGCCAGGTAAGAAGGGTGCACTGTGTTAGGGTAATTCCCCAATACAGAAAGTACAGTACACTATATGCAACATGCCACTACACTTGTAACACAAAGCCTTCTTTTCATTCCCCATCATTAACTGACCAAAGCCAACATATTGCATTACAGTAATAGCTATCATTCAGTTTCAATGTTCCATCATTTTTGTGGTCATGATAACAATCTGCTTGATTGATATCCACCATTTCAACAACCACATACTGTACATTTCATGGTGAGCTGTTCAAGGTAAAAAATAAAACTTGCTTAAAGGAGAAGTGCAATGGTATATATATATATATATATATATATATATATATATATATATATATATATATATATATATATATATATATATATATATATATATATATATATATATATATATATATATATATAGTACACATTTTTTTTATTTTGTGAGTTTGATAGGAAATCTCCTTTTGACATGAAAAGCATTGAATGAATGTAGTGTGATGGATTTGGCCATTAAACAGTTAATACAGCCCATACTGTAAATAAGTCAGTTCAGCTCAACTCGCCTATACTGAAAGCAGCATGGGCAGAAGAGGAAGATATACTTTAGGCTTATATTTTAACAGCTTTTTTTTAAATATGTCAACATGAAAAGAACAATACTGCAACGTAAAATATATGATGAGTTTCTGTACTTTTAACTACATTATCTAAAAACCCATGGGTAAGATATTACTATGAGTATAGGGAGACCATTATTGATCACAAGTCATTGCTTGAGGACACCTACTTTACGAGTGGCCTACCTGCCTGCTAAAGTGTCAATATACCTTCTGCATAGTGACTAGGGCTAGGGCTACACTTAAAATCTAAAGTGTTCTAGCACAGTTCACAAGCCCACTATTGATAGCAATGGGCTATGACAGGGCTGTCTGCTTAGCCTGTCATAGCCCTGATCTGTCGGTTCGAGCCTCTGTTGCATTAACGTCAGTGGGGAGCACTGAGGCAACATAAACACAATGGAGGCTTGACGCATGATCTGGAAATTAACAGTCAATAGATGTGTCATACTGGCGTATGAATAACGTGCCCAGGCAATGGAGTTAGTCATACGTCAGCTCTTTGATTTAAAAGGGCCACATTACTGTCTGTGCTATGTAGAACAGGGGGAACTTGAGCTTGTTGGATGCACTGATGTGTGCACATCCAAACACATAGTGTAGCCTTGCCCCATAAGCCTCGTACTTTAAGATTTCTTTTTCTGTTTATAGAACAATATTTCACAACAATAAATAAAATATACCTCCACTTTATGAAATAGGCCAGCAGCCAGCATGCAATACTGGGAAAATCTAAAAGATTCATCCATTGAGTTCCTGTATTATGTGGGTTTAACCTGGCTTGACTTACCTTTATTCCCTCATCATCTAATGTTGAATTGTTGAAGCATAGTGTGAAAGAAAATATCTAAGCAGCACTCACGTTCTCACTGATTGCCAAGTGTGTATTTGTTCATTTGGAAGCAGATTTATCAATTGGGCTCTTGGAAGTCACCGTTGACACCTGTTTTCTGTTGAATCCTTTTTTTGTCACTGTGATTTGAAGCACTATAGGCCTGCACTGTATATAAATAATGTACAATGTGATTATTTTTATGATTCCGGAAAATAGAAGTAATAGTTACCTGAACTCAGTCTATATATTGTCCTTGTTATATGTCATAATCACCCACTCCGACCCTGAGAGCTTAGTTAATCTCACAAATTGTAATGTACAATAAAAACATACTTTTGCAGCAATAAAACAGTCATTAATCTTGTTCCTGACATTTTAGATACTTTGATAGAAGTTAATGATATGTTTGTCTCAATGAGTCAAAGTCACGGAAGTAATCTTTGACAGAAACTCAGTAGAGTTGCTTCTGATATAAAATCTCATCAAAGTATGTTTTCACAATGCTCTCACAATATTGACAATCTAACATAAGATGAAGTATTAACCCTAGCATATTATATCAAAATGGGCAATTTAAAACCTGCCTGAAGGTCATCCCAAATATCATCATATTCAGTCATGACTAAGCCTATCTTTCTAAGGTCAATGATTTCTAAATGGGAAGGGACAGCTGGACTGCTGTGATAATGTCAAGCAATTTGGCGTGGAACCTTAAATGAACACAGAGTGTTTACAGGCATATTTAATACGCAGTGGTGTAGCGAGGGGGGTGCCGAGGAGGCCATGGCCCCGGGCGGCGTATCAAAAGGGGCGGCGGCAATCACCATGATATTTAAATTTAAAAAATATAGGTATAAATCTAGTTTGCGTACATGCAGCTTCAGTTGAGGTAAATTTGGTGACTTTCTTTGGTACACTAGAACGCTGCTACTCTTTTTTTTTATACGTCTACCGTAGACGTAGAAAAAAAAGAGTAGCAGCGTGTGTGTGTCCTGTTTCCTCTTCACGTAGACGTAGACGGTCTACGTCTACGTGAAGAGGATACAGGACACATGTTGGAGCGCTAAAGGCGATGCTGTAAATTATATTAGACACCATTACAAAGAAACTATAACTGCACTGGAAAAACTGACAGAAACGAGTGAAAGCTTTAATACACGCACAGATGCAGGGAGTTTATTAGTCGCTATGCAATGGCATTGCTTTTTATGTTACTTAGGCTTCTGGCAACCGATACTGTGTGAAGTTACTAAACAGAGAGGCGGCAAATTTCCGGTCGGCCCCAGGCGACGAAAGCCCACGCTACGCCACTGTTAATACGAATACAAATTTACATGCAAGCAGTTTGAACCATTACAATGGTCTGACATCACTAAAGTTAACTCTGATTTGCTGTAGTTGTCTGTATAAAAAATGTAAAGTAATCATTATTAAATCAGCCAGGAAGTTGAGGAGGGGGAGAACACACAGGGTGACACCACAGTTAAGGTTCTATGCAAACTACTGCTAGCCCCCCATACACGCTAAATTTTTCAGCCAATCAACCACCTGCATGGCTCACGGATGTCAATCTGTCATGAAATCAAATGTATAAACTGTAATATCAGACATAAATCGACCCCAAATCAATGTAATACATTATGGACATGTCCATAATGTTTAGCTGAATTGCCAGTCCCTATCCAAAGTAAATGCCGGCATACAAAGGTCACGCGGCCGATCATGCTGAGTGGTCAATCTGCTGGGAGTCCAACGTAAATTCAAAATGTGGATGGGGGGCTTTACCAATTCAGACATCTGCAGACCATATTGAGGAACATCATTTATTAAGATAGTATGATGCAATTTGTTCCCCATTCTTCTGATATTCTCATCCTGCCTCTTGATATTCTATTTTGATCTTCAACATTATCTCATCATGGTTACTGCTATGATAAAAAATTTTTAAGTATAACTCTTCATTTGCACACAACTCGTGATGAAGCGGAAAACCATTAAACATGTTGGAAAATGCCTAAGTACAACTTTGTAATATAACACACATGCATTGTACCCCAAGATATGAAATTATATTGCATTATTACATAAAGCTGAATGGTTTGTGCTTGTTTTGTATTCTATTTAGATCATGTTTTTAAATGTACCTAATACATTGATATGTATGGTTCTGTGCCTTAAAAGTCTCCATGGTCTTTAGGGAAACAGTTTTTTGCATACGTTTTCATCTTATCCTCAGTTGTATATTTTAAATAGTGATGGCCCGAACTGTTCGCCGGAGAACTATTTGCGGCGAACATCGCATGTTC
>CM070033.1:145716522-145730636 GCA_036250615.1 Ptychadena robeensis
TTTAGTGCTCTCCAGCTCCCCTCTTATGTTCAAATCCAATTGACTATCATTGTAGAAATAGTGCGGATTTATTGCATGAAAAAGATTTTTTTTTTGCCATGGATCCCCCTCTGTCATGTCATTGTCCAGGTGTTAGTCCCCTTGAAATAACTTTTCCAACACTATTGTGGCCAGAAAGGGTCCCTTTGTTTTTTAATGTTCGCCTGCCCATTGAAGTCTATGGGGTTCGCCGGGTTCGCGAACTTTTGCAGAGGTTCGCGTTCGTCGTTCGCGAACATCAAATTCCGTGTTCGCGCCATCACTAATTTAAAATTGGGATGTTGCTTTGTAATAAGGAGGGATACTATCTATTTAATATGACTATGGTTTATGACTTTATTTGAACATTCAATTGTTAAAGCCACAACTATGGCCGTTTCAGAAAATCCCAAAAAAACACCTTAACCTGCAATATTTACGTTCATTGCCAAAATAGTCCTCCAAAGGACTCTTTTGCCAAAGTCATGGCTTCAACCCATGAGAGTGTCCATGATTCATCTCTGACTGTGGATAAGGTTAAGAAAATAAGATCCAATGTGTTTTGTGACCAGCCTGAAGACATCTGAAAAGGTTAACAAAGAAAAAAAAGCAAAATATACTCTCTAGGGCATCTCTAAATTGCCATTATGTAAAGAAATCTCATTAATATGGACCTTTCCTGTTGACCTGATGCATAGTTTGTGGCTTACTCTATTCAAAGTGCCATTTTAAATGAACTACACTATTTACCATGTGTTACCACAATGTAATAGTGTAAAGCTAGTCTTATAATTAATCCATCAAGATAGAAGTGAAGATGATATATATGAAGTCTTTCAAGACCTATATGTGAATGCCTAATTAGTACAGGCATTCAGCAAGCATTGAAGGCAGTATGAGGATGACAGAGCCTTCAAAGCCCGTCATCAGATTACAGATAACTATCATGGCAGATTTAGTTAAAAAAATAACCATCATACTTTAGTATATATTAGTGTAGTGTAGTGTAAGTAGATTAGATACAAAATATATACTGTATATGTACTGTATATGTACTGTGCCTGGGCACTATCTGCAGGGAGTTTGTATGTTCTCCCCGTGTCTGCGTGGGTTTCCTTTGGGTACTCTGGTTTCCTCCCACACTCCAAAGACATGCAGTAGGTTAATTGGCTTTCCAAAATAAAGATTTTTCTATGTTATTATTATTATTATTATTATTATTATTATTATTATCATCATTTATTTATATAGCGCCAACATCTTACGCATCGCTGTACAATACATTAGAGTGGAGATACAACAAAAGTTAACACACAGGTACAGGTTATAACTCAAGAGGAGTAGAGGACTCTGCCCGGTTGGGCTTACAATCTAATAGTTGTTGTTGTTACATATACATGACTATGGTAGGGACATTAGGTTGTGAGCTCCTCTGATAGACAGCTAGTGATATGACTATATATATGTAAGATGATAATGATAAAAATTATAATAATAATATGTATTTATATATTCCACACACCCAGTTAAAGTACTTCAAACTAACAAAAAATTTCACATTTAACACTTTAAAATAATGAAGGGGTTTTAAGCATACTTAATTGTTTTTCTAACACAGCATAACCTTGGCAGCCTGCCAGGCCTCTAATGTAAACAACCAGCATTTGTTTCTAGTATGTAAGAAACCAGAGTTTAGATATTTATTGTCATCTATGAGAATTCTTAAAGGTGGCCATACGCATTTTGATTAGTGGCCAATTTCGCCGTAGATAAACCGCCGTGCATGCTCATGGCGCTCGATCTGCTGAGAAATCGTTGCTAATCTATAGCTGTAATTCGTCCAGAAATGTGCAAGATCGATCTAAGGCATTACACACATGTCCGTAATTCTTAGATCGTTTTCATTACACTGGATGGGAAAAGTTCCGGCACACAAAGGGCCACGTGTGATGATGTCATCTGGTCGATTAGCCAGAAGATCTGCTGCTATTCTACTCATGTGTGGCCGGCACAGTATTAAGGAATACTTGTTTTAAATATCTTCTACTTCTGGCTATTAAAATAGTTGTAGTGTCCATGGGTGCACTTTAAAATGCTCAAATAGGAAAAAAAGACAAATGGTCTTATGGTAATCATCAAAGTGTATTAAGCCTGTACAGAGCAATCAGTGGATCTCATAAAATATTAATCAATTCATAGAACTTACCACTTCTGTTTTGATGAGAGATGAACAATACCTGCTATTTTCTTCCAGCACAAAAAATTCACTCCATCACAACAATATTAGGAGTAACAAAGAAAATAAAATTCTGAACTCCTGTTTTCTTTGCAGCATGTCAGTGTTACCACGATAATCTAAATTACAGCTGGAACAGCTGATTTTGTGATTGTATTGATTTACCCTTCTTCCTATCAGTTGTACAAGCTCAGCGGTAGGGGTAGAGGGAGGTGAGCTCTAAAAATTGTCTTTGTTGGATTTTTTGGGATATCTGCAGCTCATATAACTAAATGGGTTATTTTTTGTGTTAATAGGCAACAAAAGAGCACATAGTAGTAAATAGGTCCTAAATAATGATGAGCAGCATAGGCAATATTCGTAAAAAATATTCACAATAAATTTGTAAATACCAGAATATGTGATCTCCAGTCATTTTTACATGTACATATTGCGAGCGCAATGCACAGTACTTTCCACAGATTATCTTCACTGCACAAATCTGCACTTCTACATAACACTATATAAAAGTTCTTTGCAAGTTCAAAGTCAAAGCGCCCATATTCGTAACAAAAAATTGCCTTAGTAAATATTTACTATTAGCTTCCCACAATCAAAATCTAAAAAAATTCAGAATTAATTTTATTTCTATTAGGACAATTTTGCACAATACATGTTGAGTTGGTACCTTCATCAGGTATGCAGCATCATGTGCTACACATGATACATTTACACTTGTATGCACAGGTTTGTGTGGTTCATTATCGCATGCCGTCCTACTAAAAGCATTTTGGATGTGTTAGCATTATATATAGCATTACATTTGTATTAAAAACTCTAATGCACCCTGTCTGATAATGAATGTGGTGTGTACTGTGGTTGGCACTCTAAAAATGCAGTTACTGGGGTCCTGGGTTTGAATCTTGGTCTAAGCACTATCTGCAGGAGTTGGTATGTTCTTTCACTTTCGGTGCAGGTTTCTTCCCATTCTTCAAAGACATACTGAAAGGATAATTGTCCCCCCCCCCCCCCATGAATTTTTGACTATGGTAGGGACATAAGATTGTGAGCTCCTTTGAGAGACAGTTAGTGATATGACTATGCTCTCTGTAAAGTGATACATAATATGTCAGTGTTATATAAATAAAAGTTAGCACAACAAAGCCTTCTTTAAACATAAGGTATCTACATGCTCCAATCCATCACAAATCCCAAAGGTTTAGGTGAAAACCCTCCTTCCAGGACAGTTGGTGGAGCCATGCAAATCATTCCTTTACGCCCCATCAGTAGAGATGGTCAAATTTTTCGACTAGCTCATTTTGTGAGCTGATTGCAAAGCCTCTGAACATGGTATCATCACCAATATTGCTGGAGATGTAGAGAAGGATTGGGGGAACATTTGAGAAAAAAAAGTTTTGCTCTAGGACATGTAGTTTTTGCATAAATAAGTTAAAAAACAAAGTCAAAATTCCAAATTTGTACATGATTTTGAACTTAATTTGTGCAAAAACTATTTGTGTATGAGACATACTTTTTTTGTAGAATACCCCCAACCCTTCTCTACATCTCCAGCAAGATCTAGAATCTAGAGCAGCTGGTGTACAGTGCAAATATAGCCTTATGGTACAGAGCTGTTTATTTCAAAGTGCAAACAGATGTTTCAGGCTCATCATCAGTGCAGTGCATGGGAACCATGGCTTGTTGGAGCCTGAAACATCTGTATGCAGTTTGGAATAAATGATTCTATACCATAAGGCTATATTTGCACTGTACACCAGCGGCTCTGGATGGGCATTTGGCTGATGGGGCGTAATGGAATAATTTGCATGGCTCCACCCACTATCCTGAAATTAGGGTTTTTACCTAAACCTTTGGGATTTGTGATGGATTGGAGCATGTAAATACCTTCTGTTTTAACAAGGCTTTGTTGTGCTATGCACTGCTCGTGTTGAGGGTTTTTTGATTCCTTTAACCCCTTCTTACCATGACCTTCATGGTTGTTCCTCTAAATAATAATACTGTATAATGAATATCATTGTCAGCCCACAACACAGTGCAGTTAGTGTGAAAGAGCCCTAAGACATGACAAGAACTTAATGAATAAAATGTAAACCTTTACGGTTAGTCCTAACAAAGAGACAGTTGGGTGATGGATAGTTGCCGGCCACCCATCTCTGCCCATTAACTGCCAACACCCATTTAATGCTTTATAATAATTCCTTTCACCCATCCTAGTACAATATATATTAAGGTAGGTAAGGAATAGAAATGCTGCTTTAAAAGGCTGTGGCTTGACATGAAAAATAAGAACTGTGGCTGTAATAGTGAACAAGCTCTGCCTGCACATTGAAAATTAAAAAAAAAACATGTTTATTGGAAGGAAAAACACAGTAAGGAAGCATTTACTGGATTTTTGGGTTGGTGACAGGGTGCCTTTAAAAAAAAAAAAGTACGATAGGATTTATCTGAAAACCTTTACAGCTCAGTAGTCTGCGTCCTATGTGATTTTCACCTTATCCTTGGAGAAGAGCGCGACCATCCAACTGTCCCCGGAACAGAAAGTCACACAATCGGAAGAAAAAGTGGCAACGCTTTCTGCTATTGCTGATTTCTGAGAAGATAGACGGATCGCACTACGGCCTTGGAAAGCTAGATTAATATACTATCCACCTGCACTCATCCGACATAGAAAAACAGCTGTAAATGGACTAAACTGATTCTTTTTTTTTTTTCAAAAGTACTTATTAAAGACTGTCTGTTGTGCCAACTGAATCTGTATAGTATCCCCACTACAGTACAGAAGGGAATAGAATCACAATGCTTTCAAAAGAATAAATAATATTTAAATATATTAGCAGTATATAAGGGATAGATATACAATATCATATTAGAAAATATATACAGTCGGACACACCTACATCTGCAGGAAATTTCCCCCTGTATTATCAGCGGTAGGGGGACTTGTAAGGTGTTTCTTGACATGTTTTTCTTCTTTATTAGATGACTGCCACATCTTTGTGGTCTTTGTTTGTGGACTCTCCATTCTCCAGGTCGCTTCTGAACTGCGGTGGTCCTTGCCTTTGCCTAACCCATTAGTACTTTAAATTTAAGTAGTGACCCTGATACTATCCCTCCACAATCTTACTAACCCTCTCCATTATGTTAATGCCTCCACCAGATTAATATTGTGTTGCCTTATAAGAACTTCCTGAGGAAGTCAATCAGGACGAAACATCGGGGTCAATACATCCTATGGATGTCCTACCACTCCTCGTTGTATTAGATATGTGACAGTGTATGCAACTATATGGCGCCATTTGTAATATGTATTTGTAGTTATCAATTTATATGATTGCAATTGGGTAATAATCTTTTATTCTGCTGACTTTATTAACCTCCCTAGCGCACCGCCTGTACCGCACCGTTTTTAACAGTGTGGTACAGGCAATGGCAGCAGTGTACAAGGGAGCCCAGCTCATCCAGAGTTTGTGTGAAGAACAAACTCTGGATGAGCTGGGCTCCTGATGAACACTAAGGAGGTTAAACATTGTTATTTATCCCAGCTGTTGCTTTTTTGAAGCCTTAAAGGTCCCCTTGGCACTGATTAAACAGGGGAAAATTTCCTGCGGTGGAAGGTGTGTCCTACTGTCCAGCTGTGTATATTTTCTGCTGGATTAGGGATGTTGGCTTTACAACCATTGTGAAAGTGTAGTGTTATATTTCTATATTATATTACATTAACTTGGAGCTAGTGTCCTTGTTGGGTTCTTTGACACTGTTATTGCCAACACCAAGCTTTGGTTGGTAAGTAAAGGAATAATGAGTACTCCTTTACTTACCAACAAGTCTATGCAAGTGAGGAAGCCTTGTGGTTTTCTCTCTGGCCAACATTAATGCATTGCTGAGGATTGTCTCGCATATCCTATGTGACAGCTATGGACTGATCAACAAGCACATGCTTTGTCATATAAGAGGAAAGCCAGCAGGCCACATGCTTCTCTATAGCAAGAATCACCAGGGATCTTCTTTGTTGGCAGCAGCTTGACATAGCAGCGGAGGAAGAAAAGGAAAATGAGTATGTACTAAAGTAATGGGGGTGGTAAAAGTAAACTGTTATAAGTAATCACTGTACTTTTAGTGCATTACCAAACTATGCCCACAACTGCTGTTTTTAAAGAGATTTCACAGACTTTACTTCAGCAAAATATTGTCGAATGTCCATGTGTCGCCAACATATCACAAGATCGGAGTTATATGAATATAACAATGAGAGGAAATGCTAGGTGTGTCAGTCTATAATAGGTCATAATTGGGTTAATGATATACAGTATTCTCACTACAACTAAGGGTAATAAGCCCAGTTTTTTGTAAAACAATATCTGAACAAGCCACACACAAACTAATATTCACAACTTATAAAGGCAGCCATACACAGTTCAACTTTTGCGCGGCCATTCACCGATCTGATCGTCCTGTGCGATTTAAATGACATCTGTCAATTGAACATCGGTCATTGTAACACCACATGTGGTCATTGATGTTCCAAATGATCGATCTCTTTTTATAAAGCATCTCCATGCACTGCACTGATGATGGCCAAGGAGCCTGAAACAGCTGTATGCAGTTTGGAATAAATGGCTCTGTACCAAAAAGGCTATATTTGCACTGTACACCAGCGGTTTCTGGATGTGCATTTGGCTGATGGGGCGAAAAGGAATAATTTGCATGGCTCCGCCCACTGTCCCAAAACGAGGGCTTCCACCTAAAGTTTTGGGATTTGTGCTGGATTGGGCCGTGTAAATACCTTCTGTTTTAAAGCTAACCATACACGTTCGGATTCCATGGCCGCTCGATCACCTATCCGATCGATTCCGGCGATTCTGCCGGGAATCGCAGGTGTGATCGATCGGCCAATTAAGAGTATCCGATCGCTGCATACCACCTTGTCCAACGGATTCCGGGACGATTCCGTGTCCGATTCCATCTCCAATTCTACCTCACAAATGGCAACTCCCCCTGATCTGTGCAGAATTGGATCAAAAAGACCAACATGTTGGTTCTCTGTCGGATGCGATTCTGAGCCCCTGATCAATCGGACGTGATCGATTGGACAAGGTGGGCTGCACACGATTCCGGCACGATCGTTTCGCGTGCACGCGCCCGGAATCGATCGTCCCGGAATCCGGCCGGAATCCGACCCGTGTATGGGGGCCTTTAGAAGGCTTGATTGTTCTTTGCACTGCTCGAGTTGAGGGCTTTTTGATTCCTTTCATCCCTTCTCACCATAACCTTCACGGGTACTTCTCTTTATAAAGCATCTGGAAACCAAAAAACACAGACATGTTAAATAAAAACAATCGACTGAAATTTACCGGCATGTCCGATCACTTTTGAATCTATTCTTTGTTCCAATTACACCAGGTGAGGAGGAATCAATTCTTGTTCAATTGACTTTAACAGAACTAATTTTTTCCGATCGACGTGAAATATTGAAACGTGTATGGCTACCTAAGTTAGTGCTAATAATTCAAGGTGAGAAGCTCTTGTGGTCCCCATACACTGATCAATGGGATAACATCTAAGTAACAATCAATATCTCTCTCATATGTAAAATTTAGTCTAGCAACCACCAGAAATTAAGCGCACTCCCCATTGCTTACTGTAACAACCAACCATGTGGTGTTATTAACATCAAGGAAGACTTTCATTTGCTGAAGTGTACATCCTTCTAATAAATAATTCGTTTTTCACAGATTTTATTGAGAGGTTGCCCAGGGTGGCATTATTTTGGGGGCAGATACCCGGACACCCAGGGCGACAGACAGGCTAGGACTGCCCCTGCACCTAGTAATAAAGCAATCATTATGAGAGAATTCAGTGAGTATACCAGAAAAAAATACAACTTTTTTTATACTCAGGAATATATATTATAGTAGTGGCATAATTATATGGGCAACATGGGTATGCACTGACAAGACTGAACTAAGATCTAGGCCTGTAATTTTGAAGGTAAACTGCAGAAAGTGATAGATACTTCCCTGGTGTCTGTAAAGATAGCAATAACTGTTCAATTACCTTGATAAACACTTTGAATAAAACTCCATTTTATCTTCTCTTTGCTTTACAATATTTGTTTACTCTGAGCTTCCATTAATAATACACATACAGATAATGTGATAAACCACCCAGCATTAATACAGAGCCCATTAAATATGGTCAAGGATAAAGTATGTCAGACATCTTCTTAAATAATGATAGATAATGAATGGATAAATATTCAATTTAATTATGCAGTAACACCTAAATGGCTGTTATTGTTAAAAAATGACAAGTGACAATACCAAAGGAATGCAAGCCTATTCCCCCAGGTCATTATCTTACCATTAGCAGCCTGATGTGGCATACAATTTACTAATGATAAAAAGAGATTAAATAATATTTTCATGCTTTGATTTCTTTTTATGGATTTTTCATATTGATGATTGCAGACAGAAAAAAAGGCCATTGCTATAGAATTTGCATTTCCTAGCACAGTGTGTCAGATAAACTTTGGCTGTGACAGTGACAGGAGTTCAGGTTTCATTTCATTCTGCGAAGAGCCGTATTTAAATCCTCCCATCAATTAACATTAGCTTCTTACTGATCTCCTTATCAGTCTAACTAATCTGACGCAGCCTCGGGATGCCAAAGGATATTATTGAAGGGTATCTGAATTAGGATAATAAAAGCAGAACATATATTTCATCGCTCTGCATTTCTCTACAGTTACATCAGCCACATTCACAATGGAAGTGTGAATACAAGACAGCTAAAACACCAACACTGTGCTGTAAGTGGTTTAACCAGATTCCATCGGTTTGGTGCCAATAGAGCTTAGTGCTGTAGTGTCGTGCGAGTGCAGTATGTGAACCCACTCACGCGGTTCTTTAGGGTGGATGTCCTCTGCTCGCTCACCAGGTTCCCCTTACAGCCCAATAATTCCAAGGTCCACAACATCACCCAGAGGCAGGGATGGGGTTCAGGCATGGGCATAGACGTTCCAAACTGTGTTGTTCATGAGCCGCTGGACCAATGGCTGGGTGTTGGGGACCTTCTCCAGGGTGTAACGCTGGAGGCCTGTTGTCATCACAAGAAAGAGCCAGGAAAAAGCCCAGAAGATTCCAAAGGACTTCTATTTATGTCCTTGTAATGGGGCTGGCCTAAGGCCTGTTACTGGGCAGGACTATGTTTGTTACATTTTGGAGGGAAGGATGAAAGTACACACCCAGACATGAGTCATGGTACCAGCTTTTCGTTAACAAAAGGTATGCACACATTAATATAAGCACTATACAGCATTATACAGCATATATTGTACAGCACATATCTTACAGTTTTTTGTGACCCTTCCTCGGGTCACTACAGTGTCACCAGTGCTAAGTCCTGGGTCACACCTATTGACTCAACAATGCGTTGGTAAGCATTTCCCTTAAAACAGGCCCATTGGATATAAATAGCATTTTTGGCTATGCTTGTCCCTATGCATGTCCCCAATGCGCAATAAAATGGATTGGCTTTACCTAGCCTTGGTTGCTTGATTTGCCTGACGAAGGTTGCACATTTGTTCAAAGGACTCTCAATGTAAGGAAATGCAGTTAGAAAATTTCACTCTGATTTACTGAAAAGTCACACAGACACAATCAGTATATACTTAGCTAACACACAAAGTCTAAATGCTGAACTTCAAGAATGCTTAAAGGGTACCCATGCAGAGGGGGTCCCTTGATACTTCACGGGTTAAATGATAATTGTTGTCTAGAGGGCTGTAAAAAGGACTTTTTAATTAGCTTATCTTTCTCTTTCCCTCTCCTCTCTGATGCACCTGGTTGCAGACACCACAGAATCCTCAATTGTGGTGTGAATGTAGGCATACACGGGCTGCTTCCCACCCGATTTTTCGGCCGATCGACCGCCGTGCACGTTCACGCCCGGCCACAAATCGGGTGCGCCCACCTGGTCAGATTAAACAGGATCCTCCCACATGATCGCACGGTTATTCCATATGTCGATAAATTCCCTGCCGATCCTACTACTTTGGAAGAGGATGGCAGTCCCCATGCAAAGTAATGTCTGGCACACAAAGGGTGTCTGCCGATCCTCTGAGAGCCAGCTGCAGCAAATTACATCATCATGCTGCAGTGGGCCCCTCATCTATCGAGGGAGAATCAGAGCGTGTATGCTACCTTAAGGCTTATGTTTCCACACCTGTCGGAACCCCCTACAGTAAGCGCAGTGCTTGGAGGAGGGGTCCGACGGAGCACATACACATTACCTGCTTGGCGAATGCTGTGTTCTCACTGCACTGAGCCGTTACGTGAATGCAGGGGTTAACGTAGTACAGTATGTTCACCCCTGCATCAGCGGATGTCTGAACAAAGCTTCCGCCGGCCAGCTAAAGTGTATGTGATCTGTCGGAAACCCTGCCAAGCACTGCGCTAGGGGTCCCGACGGATTACAAAATGCTGTGGAAATCCCCCCTTAGACTACTTGTCCTGCATTGTAGAAGATGATGTCAGAGACTGCCATAGCACATGTTTGTTGAGCCCAACAGAGAACAATAATACAGTGATTAGATTGTGAATCCCATTTGGCAGGGTCCTCTACTCCTCCGGTGTCATAACCTGTACCTGTGTATGCTATCTTGTGTTGCATCTCAACTCATTTATATTATTTGTACAGCGCAGTGTAATATGTTGGCACTATATAAATACATGATAATAATAAAATCTCACTGTTCTCACCCCTCCCATCCTTCCATGGTGTTGATGCGTCAGACAAAAAAGTTCTCAAAGCCTATTTTCTCACTACAACAATGCATATATTACAGCCATGAGTACAGCCATCTTTGAAACACTATCTTTAAAGCCAGGTACAGCCAGGCAAGTGGCATTAAAAAAAATTAAATAAGGGTAAGCTATACAGCTCCTGGTAAGGTCCCCTTTAAAAAAGGAAAATTTTAGAATCCAGAAACTCAAAATATTAGAAGAACGGATTTATTTTACCTCACCACATACAGAAAGCTGCATCTCAGAGATCAGCCACTAAGCCTGCATACATGGAACCGTCATGTAAGTGATTGTGCATATGGGCTGTGAACACTCTTCATGGTTAATGGAAGACACTTCAGGAAATCAGGTCCTATAAGACCTTTGTCTACCATAGCTGCCCTAAAAGACCTTTGTCTACCATAGCTGTTTGAGCTACCAGAGCTCATTATATAGGGTGTTGGAAATATGTTCAGTCCCCTGCGACTAAATGGGAGCTATTGACAAGGTCAGAAACACAAATCCCCTATGCAGCATCTTGGATTATCCTTCCTTTGACATAGGGAGATCACTGGTATTGTCACTACTATGATTAGTATGGAAGGCTGATGGAAAGGAATTGGTTGACTTACTATAGTAATTAAGTGAAGCTGTGATTATGTTGGTTATTAGCAGGGTAAAATCCTTCCTCGTGATGGGTAGCTTAAATTTATTCTATATAAACGGTCTTTTCTTTTACTAAACCAACCCTAGCGCCTCCACAATCCAGATGTACATGAAGCAGTAGGATCTCCATACCCCTGCGCGTTGGTAATTATAGACTAGTAACATGTCATTCCTGGAAACTATAATAAAACACCAAATAACAAGAGGGATGCAAACTCTCAAAGTAGGACAGCTGTATTTATTCAAATAGTCCAAAGGAGAGCATAGAATGTGTAAGAGAATACATTCTATATAAAGATTAAGATTGCATTTGTTTCCTCTACATTTCCCATCCATGGCACTCTTTGCATTGTTTCTTTAGAATAAGCGTGATATGATGTACTTTTCTGAATTACCTAACATAAGGTTCATCTACAACAGCTCACCATACACCTTTCAATCTCTCTGTACAACTTCCAATTACAAACAACTATGTAGAGCAAGGGCCAATGTGATTGAAGACAGAACAACTGTATAGTTTAGAAAGGCTCTTGTAGTACAAACTTAGTATACAACCTAAACTGGATTGTACAAAGATTGTATAATTAGATTGTATACTTACAATAGATAGATTGTAGTGTATATAGTGACCCCTTTTTGCATGAAGGGCAGAATGACCATAACAATTTCCAATTCCCCCAATCTTTAAAAAACAATATTAATATTAGCTTAGCACAGGGATGGGCAAACTTAGGCCCGACCCGTTTAGCTTTCTTTTGCGGCCCTTTGTCAACTTGTTAAAAAGATGCTCCCCTGCACTTGTTCCCTGTAATGAATGCACATAATGCCTAGAGGTGTCCAAACGTTGCCTTGGGGAGAATGCAGTGACATGATCATGAGATGACACTGTGGGTGCATGCTCATGGCAACAACAGGCGGCCTCTAGAAATGATCTCTGCTCATTGCAATGAATAAATTTTTTTTAAGTGCAGGAAATGTAAAAAGATAACAACTTTCCTGTCACACGTTGCCGTCATTAGAGATGCCAGTGATGCATACAATTCGCACACCTATGGCAGGTCGGGCAATACAGGCTGTTGGTCTGGCCCCTTTTTCAAATTTAAGAAGCCAATGTAGGCAAAAGTTTGCCTACCCCTGGCTTAGCATATGTATTATAAATAACAGAAATGATATGCCCTTTTTAAAGGATTGCTTAATTTACCTTGTGTTGGCTGCTTTTATCATCAAGGTTGCCTATTTTTTTCTGTGCCATCCTGTGGATACACCCGTCTCTGATATTACACACTTGGATTAATGATTAGAAATGTTTGGTAAATTTGGACAAAGCCTGAATATAGTATCATTACCAAAATTGCTTAGGATGTGGAGAAGGTTTGAGGGAACATTACAAAAAAGAAAGTACTGGTTCTAGCACATGAAGCTTTTGCATACATTACGTTCAAGGTAGAGTCAAAATTTCTACTTCACTTTGAATTTAAAAACAACATGTGCTAGACCAGGGGTTGGCAAACTTTTTTGACTCGTGGGCCACAGTGGCTGTTTGGCGCCGGTCCAAGAACCTGTAATGGCCGACTCCCCATATGTGTGTGCATCGCCGACATCACTTATGATGGAGATGATGTGTCATAGGTGACATGTGGCAGGGATGTTGTTATCTTTAAATTTCCTGCACTTCCTAGATCATTCCTAGAAACTGCCTGTAGTCGCCACGGTGTCATCACATGACCACGCTACTGCATGGTCCCCAAGGAAAAGTTTGGACACTTCTAGGCATGTGCACTCATTTCAGATAACAAGCAGAGGGGAACATCTTTTCAACAAGTTGACAAGTTGGCTTTGCAGTTATCTCAGATAGCTAGTCAAAATTAAAAGAAAAAAATTATTTGACCATCTTTAGCAATGACCAGTAAGCAAGAGGCCCCTCTATTCTTCTTGCTCTTCTTCCATGTGCCATCTAACTCTATAATGGAATAGCAGCCTCTGCTGTGTACAGCCCATACCAAGAATGTCTTAAGACTGACATGTGTTGTAATGAAATATATAAGCATCCCTTGACAGGCTTGAGTCCAAGGTGTTAATTCTGGTCCATGTCTTGGTATTACCATTCCTAGCTTGCAGCCATTTTAGGCTATATGGTATCAAATTCCTTCACATTAATAAAAAATGTGCATGTGTGCAATATATACATTCTAAAACATTAGAAAATGTAAACCTGCCCCTAAACCCTTTTAATAAAAAATGGAAGTTGTAAGGATTGCCTTTTTAATGATGTTTAATAATTATTATCTATAAGCTTTATGGTTGGATGAGCTTCTCAGCTGCAATGAATGTACAAGAGCCAGGGTGGTCACCAGGGATGGACCGAACTGTTCGCCGGAGAACAGTTCGGCCGCGAACTCGGCATGTTCGCC
>CM070033.1:145737816-145776891 GCA_036250615.1 Ptychadena robeensis
ATCCTTCGTGCGGATTTATTGCGTGAAAAAAAAATTTCTTGGGAGTTTTTCCATGGATCCACCTCTTTCATGTCATTGTCCAGGTGTTAGTTGCCTTGAAATAACTTTTCCAACACTATTGTGGCCAGAAAGGGTCCCTTTGTTTTTTAATGTTCGCCTGCCCATTGAAGTCTATGGGGTTCGCCGGGTTTGCGAACTTTTGCGGAGGTTCGTGTTCGCCTTTCGTGAACATCAAATTCCGGGTTCGCGCCATCACTACTAGTGTTGAGCTTGAATATTCGAATTGCGAATATATTAGAGGAATATTGGCTTTTTGAGAAAATTTGGTGGCGGATATTCGCAATCTTGAACATTTGCAATATTATGCATTGGGAAGCTTAACGACCATGCATTGCGAATACATATATGCATTGCGAAAATAAACATAACATGTTACCATTCATTTTGAAGGCAATGTGAATGCATTGCGAATATTCAAAATTATGAATATTGAATCGAATATAAGTAGAATTATTTGTGAAATATCGCAAATCTGATTATTGCCTATGCCACTCATCACTACTGATGTCCCTCAAATCCACGCTAGATGGAGTACAGGTCCCATCTATGGCTGAGCAAAGGCACCTGCTCACAATGCCCAGCCCTGGCCAGTTTCCTGCATGTAAGCATGAACATAGCCTCAAGTAATGCTGGGCATACACGGTTCGATGTTCGTGTGATCGAGGAGCTGTCGAGCGCAGCATGATGACTTCTTTGCGCTGCACCTGAGTATCCTCGATTTAACAAAGAATCAAGTTGCATCACATTTGCGTCCTCCCTCCTGTCTGATACTTTGGGTGGGGACCCTTGGTACCAACTTGTTGGTTCCTTGTTCGATTGAGCTTTCTTGCCCGTTTGATTTTTTCTATAGATTTAAGCACAATCGAGCACCATGAATGTGCACAGTGCTCAATTGTGCTTAAATCTATAAAAAAAAAATAGAGCCGTGTATGCCTAGCTTCACTTGTTGGGCATGTGCAGTAGTTAGAGCAATGTGTATGAACATTAGCCTAAGGTGACATCCAAGGACATGCTAAGTAGCTTGGGAGAAGAAGTTCCCATCCCACTGCAAGTGCCAAACAGGCTAATAAGGTATATTGATATTTACAGGGAAATACCTGGCCAGGGCTTCTGCTTAGCCCTTGCCCTGGACCTGTAGTATATGAGTGCCGGTGACTTTGAGGGACATCTGCTCGGAATATATCACAGCTGGGGACATTGTTAAGGCTCCGATACACGGGTCGATTTTTTACTTGATTTTTTGAGCAATCGATCACAAGATCGAACGACCAAACAAAGTCAGAATCTACTAAAAATCGTATATTGAACGGATATGTTTTGCTTGATCGTTTGGCAATAGAGCAATAGAGAAAAATTTGACGATTTCGAGTTAATTGCAAAGCCCCTGAACATGGTATCATCACCATCTACTTGCTGGAGATGTACAGAAGGGTTGGGGGTACACTACAAAAAAAGTATGGCTCTAACACCTATAGTTTTTGCACAAATTAAGTTCATAGTCAAGTAAAAATTTTGAAAATCTCGACTTTAATTTTGAACTTAATTTATGCAAAAACTAAGCTTGCTAAGCAACCGCATCCTCACAGAGCCGGTCCGTGTATAACACGGATCGGCTGTATAAGTCTTAAGCCAGCCATACACAGTCGGATTCCATGGCCGCTCGATCACCAATCCGATCGATTCCGGCAATTCTGGCGGGAATCGCAGGTGTGATCGATCGGCCAATTAAGGGAATCCGATCGCTGCATACCAGCTTGTCCAACGGATTCCGGGACGATTCCGGGACGATTCCGGGACGATTCCGTGTCCGATTGTCCACCTCACAAATGGCAACTCCCCCTGATGTGTGCAGAATCGGATCAAAAAGACCAACATGTTGGTTCTCTGTCGGATCCGATTCTGGGCCCCTGAACGATCGGACGTGATCGATCGGACAAGGTGGGCTGCACACGATTCCGACACGATCGTTTCGCGTGCACGCGCCCGGAATCGATCGGCCCGGAATCTGGCCGGAATCCGACCCGTGTATCGGGGCCTTTATAGTAGTGTTATACACGGACCGGCTCTGTGAGGATGCGGTTGCTTAGCCCTCCTATCTAGCTGCCTTTTATAGTATAAGACTTATAATATAAGAGGCAGCTAGATAGGAGGGCCGAGGGTGGGGTCAAAAACCCACGGCACACCAGGCAACATCCCGCAGCACACTGAACAGTGGTTGAAAAACACTGCGCTAGAGCAAAGGGTTTTTTTTCAAATGTTGTCATGTTTTTCTCCAGCAAATCTCCAGCAATTTTGGTGATGATCCATTTTCAGAGGCTTTGCAATCAGCTCACAAAGTTAGCAAGTCGAAAAATGCGACCATCTCTTTTTGGCAATCGGAGTACATTGGTGGACCCATGGCTCCCTATGAAGCAGCCTTTCCAATCGAGCGATTTTGTGGAATCGGCCATTTTGGAGATCGGCTCATGTCCAAATTGACCACTAATCAGTTTCTCATGGTGGTGTTCCATTGATTACCGTGCCGATCAATCGCCGATTCCACAATCACCTTGAATGATCAGATCGGGAATCGATCGACCTGCGTATGGCTACCTTTAGAACTGTGCAGGGAAGTTTGTTGTAGGGCAGAATTTAAATATTTTACAAGAGGTGTGCATGTTTTTTTTCATTTCAGGACTTTTTATTAACCCTTTAGGAATGTGATAGAATCCCAAGAGACCTCTGTACTCATTCCATTTTTTATGTACCGTATAAACCCGAGTTTTTCAGCCCCAAAAAATTGGCCAAAAGTGCTCCCCTTAGCTTATACTCGAGTCAGCTGAGGGGGTCCACTCACCTCAGCTGAATTTCCATGCTGAATGCTTCAGACAGGCAGCTTCCCTCTTTGGTGCATCTTCTCTCCGACAGCCAGCTGATCGATATAAACAAACTCAACACTGCCACCTGGTGGCTGGTTACTAGTACAGATACAACACTCCATAGTCTATGATAAAAAAATAAGAATTGCCTTGCAAAACCCATCCTGTAATGATAATAATCCTGTGTTCTCTTAAATGTATTAATGATGTGGCACTAAGATTAATCCTGTTTGATTAATTTCTAGGGGCAATGGTGCTTTCTCTATATTTTTCTCATTTAGAAAACTCCCCTATCTGACTTTGCATTTTCCACCCTCGGCTTATACTCAAGTCAATAGGTTTTTCCAGTTTTTGTAGATAAAATAAGGTACCTCGGCTTATACTCGAGTCAGCTTATACTCGAGTATATAATTTGTGTAATTTTCACATATAAACAAGGATTCTAAATGTGTAAATTGGATCATCTCTAATTAGCAACTCAGATAGACATCATAGAATAAAAAATAGGCTGAATGTAAGCATTATAATTATTTAAAAGCCAATGCATGGTGCTATACCAGACTGAACACTATGCGGTTGGGTTTACATCTACTTTGTTGGTGTTCCTACACTGCAGCAGTATAAACCATCCTCGTCTGATGTGTATTACAAACACCTATTTGGGAACAGGTTGTGCATTATCGAAGCTGTATTGACTTCATTTTTCTGTAGACATGATCCTACTTGATACATCAAATTTAAAGTGTACGGTTGCTATGGGATCTCTTCATTGTTCCAACTGTCTGTGAACTGTGTGGGAACATTTTATCTTCACTCCTCTACGTTCTCTCGTTAAATATTCTGGAATCTGCTGCATATCAAACTAATTGTGTCAGGGATCAGTATGCCATTGCTTATCACCAATAAAAGCTGATGACAGCTGTAAGATGCATCTCATTAGAATTTATAATAAGCATTACAAAACAAATCAGTTTGTTAATATTAATGTTATTCTGTGAAAAAAAAACATGTTTAAATTACGTAGTCTTCAAGCTTCATGTAACATTTGAATGGTTTTCCAGTGGAATGCATACACAAACACTAAACCACCCAGAAGTGATAAGTTATAGGTGGAGTCATGTGTACCAGAGTTATCCAATTGTTTTTTTTTCTTGAATACCGTGTGTAAGCTCTGCCTTTTGTCAGTATAGGTGGGCGGAAGGCTTTGAAAATCGACTTTATGTGTTCCATAACCCTCTGTTAGGTTCTTTATAACATAAAACAAATATTAAAGGGTCATTAAACCATAGACGTTAAAGTCCTTTCTCTATGAACAGGATATTGCTGACTCAACTCCGTTAACTTAATAACTAACACAAAGAACTTCAATTAAATAAATAACACCATACACTTAAAATGTTTAAATGTTTTAATGAATATTGTAGTGGATTGTACAATCTATTAACCTTCTGAGCGTCTGGCCCGAGTTAACTCGGGCTGAGTTTCATGCATCATGAAACTCAGCCCCAGTTAAGTAGAGCCGCGCTCTAGGTATCGCCGTCTTCCTACGGCGGTCGGGAGCACCGGCATGTATGCCGATGCTTCCGGGTCCGCCCCCGATCGCGTCACCAGTGACGTGAAGGGGGCGGGGGTAGGCGGCGCCATAGACCTCCGTCAAACTGGAGGGGCGTCGCTTTTCTTCAGCATAAGACCGGCGTCTCCAGTGACGCCCGGCTTATGTTAATGACCCTCAGCTGAGCAGGAAATCACGGCGGAGCATATTGAATCGGCAGAACGCCGTGGGAACAGTTGGGGTTGCAGGATGATAATGTGGATTGGCTCCGTTAGCTAATAGTGCAGTCGAAGCATGCCCTAAGGCTAAATTTCGTTTCCCGGGCTGCTTGCGACAGCAAAAGACTGGGAGCTCCCGCAGCAGTGGGGAAAAAGAGCGCCTGCAAACTTGTACAGGCGTTTTAAAAACAACCTCATATAGTGGGCAAAAGACCAAAAATCGATCGGTTTTTGCTTGTGTACCTCATTTGCTTATGTAAATGAGCCCTAATTGTAACTCCTCTTATCAACTACAGATTATCCTTTGTACCCAAAAAATATTTTATATTGGGGCCAGTGATAAGAAAATATTCCAAACATCAGCAAAAAACTATTCTTGCCTAAAAATTAATGAGGCTTCCAACTATCATCTTAACAAAATGGAGTCAGCTATCAGGCAAATGATGTACTTCAACCTGGCAGCCTAGAGGTATCCTACCCTGACACCCCCCCCCCCTCTTTGCTTACTACCTATGTTGGGTGTAGACCTATTGCCATCTGGATTTGTGTGGGAGATTTGTCACTGAAGAAGCCTGATATAGGGCAAAATGGGGAGGACATCCTGCTACCTTGTTATTACATTAATCTTCTAATCAACTATGTCATCACTGTGTATCAAATGTGTCCATGTATTTTCGTCATCTTTTTATATGTGTTTAACTGATTTATGTTCTGCTATACATGTAATAAATACCCATTTAAGTGCCTCAAAATGTTTTTGGGATGTTTAATGTCCCAACAGGAATTCACTTTTTTCATTTATATTATTTTAATGTAAGGGGTGTGGCACAGTGACATACCTTTTATTAGTTCCAAGGGTAGTTATCTTTTTCTATATGTTTTTGTCTTGTTGGCTTGCTCATTATCTCTACAGAACCCCTCTACTTTCCAATGCTCCCTTGATTTACAGCCCCCTAACACTGTTTCCTCTCACTCAATTATTCTGCCATGTCATCAATACACTATTATCAGTTGCAGCCACCTCTGCCTCCAATACCCTTGTTACCATGAATATCTGTAAATGCAAAAGTTTCCCTCATCTATGTAATATATATATATATCTACTGCTACCCCTTCAACTCTGTAACATATAGTTTATAAAGGTTATAGGAAACTATATATAATAAGGTCCTTTCTGGTCTTGCCCTAACTAGACTCTCATCTCTTTAGTTTATCATATATGCTGTTGTTGGACTTATTTTGGGCTGCATTACATGGCCGGTTTTAACCGCCTGTAATAAGCGCAACCTCCCAGTAGGCATCCACCTGATGGTTTTTGGGCTTTTACCAAATTCACTTGTCAAAGGGTTGCTATCAAAATGACCCTCAAGCGCATGCACAAGTTTGCAGGCACTTGAGACAGGTAATCTAACCTTACTCCTTTTGCTCACTTTTCCTTTGTTGCTCCTCACTGGATTTGCACTTCCTTCCAATAGTCCAGAGAATCGAATTCAAAGTTCTGTGCCTTGCTTTTATATCACTCCACCCCTCCTGTCCCACCGAAATCGCCACCCTTGTACATAGATATACCCCTAACTGCCCCCTCCGCTCCTCCACTCACCTACAATGACATCCCCACTCATAACATCTTCAAAAGTGTGGCTTCAAGACCTCGCTTGTGCCGGTCCCGCTCTCTGGAACTCTCTGTTTCTTGTCTCATGAGAATTATTCACACTTTCCATACTTTCAATAAAGGCCCTGAAAAACAACTTTTTCAGTCTGGCCTACCTGTCTCATTTTTAACATCGCTAGTTCAGTTTCATCTCTCTTACCATTTGAAGGATATTGGTATGAGCTTCTTCTCCTTCTGCGTCATAGTTCGTACCTGTATGTAGGCTTGTGTTTCCCTTTATCCCTTGTGTAATGTACATGACAGTGTACTGTACTGTGTACTGTAGTGTTGGTGCTTTCCATAAAAAGGTAATGATAGGCATCCCTGTGAATCCACTGATTAGGTAGCAGGCTTCATGAAAAGACTTTAATTATAGTAGTAGTGATAGTAATGATAGTAGTGGAGTCCATACAATGTTCAAATTTCCACCCTGCCTTTTCAGCACTTTTTTGTTAAAGAAATACATTGGTTCAGATTGCTTGAGGACACAGATAAACCGTATACTGTATAGGCCTTGGATACTCTGCAATGGGAAGATATAAAAATGATAACACTAAAGCAGGGTCGAGCCGCCCGATGTACCCTGCAGCAGTGTGATGACGTCATTACACTGCTGTCAGATCTCGGCTGGCTGGGGAGAGACGGCTCTGCTCTCTCCCCGGCTCAGCTGAAGCTTTGCTAGGAGACCAGCGGTCTATAGGCAAAGCATCGGACATCGGCTGTCCGACATCGGCTGTCCGATAAAGCTGTTTTCGAGCGGGATTAATTTTTCCCGCTCGAAAACAGCGGTGGGTGCAGATTATATGGGTCAGATAGATGGCCGTGAGTGAGAACGGCGCTCGAAACGGCTATCGATTAGACCCATATCTCCAAGTCTGTACCCTGCTTAATGCACAGACCTTTTAAATCTGTCCAAATTTCAGATTATATCGTAATCATATTAATGTTATTTGTTTGCGCAGTCATTTATGGTAGAAATGGGCTTTTGTGGAAGTATGTGGAAGGCTAAGCACCATTGTTAATACCCAAGTCTTCATTCATTAACAATAGGTCAGTTCTCTTTAAGATGATGACTATATGAGTCTGTTGTGAATACAGAGGAAGTGAAACTGAACATAGTTTTTCCTTTGCCAAAAGACTACAGGGTACAAATTCTATACCCAGCAGTCTGTGAAAAGCACATCTCTTTTTAGGCTCTCTGATCTTGAATGCTCTGAAAACTCTCAAAATCAAAAGAACTCATAGAAAGTAGCTGGGTCCATGGTGTGATTTAATGAAGGACATTGTTAAGGATGGTTACAGATAGTTACAGACAAATGTGTACATTACTTGATTCTTTAAGGAAACGCAGCATTTTAGATGTTAATATATATCAGAAATGCTATCAGAGAGAACTAACAGTTTAAGCCAAACTCCAGGAGGAAAATATAAAGAATAATAACATTGAAAAAAATTAAATAGTGATTGATAATCACCTATTTCTTCATAGTAAATAGCTTGATCATCAAACGCTAGATTCCAGATCTCACATGGGCACACACAGACACAATATACACATGGGCAGGGCGATCTACAGTTAACCAATAGAAAAAACAATGACATAAAAATTATAAATAAACATGCATGTGTGTGTATACATATATATATTTATATATACTGTACTCCCTCCTGACTAGCCAACCTGTGTTAAGGACGATTCCCCACCCAGAGCCCAGTATCACCCCCACAGAGATCAGCGAGGAGAACACCAACACAAAGCTAAGCTATTGCCCCCAGAGTGACCAGCAAATACCCACTGGTGCCCACACAGAGGGTGCAGGCAGCCTGTGCGGGTGTTTTCCAGTCTCTGCATGACCAATGCTGTGCTCTGTTCTCCTCGCTGGTCTCAGACAGTGTGCGGATGTGCCCACTCTTCTCTAGGTTACAGCATCACCATGGTCAAGGTGCAGAAACACCAACAAGTAACAGTGTGTAAATACAGCAACATACTATGTATCAACAATAACATAGAGCTCCTTATTCTAAATTGATTGGCAGCATGGTACTGTATTTTGCATACTGGTACCTCTATGTGTCATTCAACTGCATTTCCCACCTTAGGCTGGTATTATATATATTATATATAAGAGTTAGTCAGCTTTCCTAGTTGCTGTTAAAAAAACGAGGTTCGTCGGCTTATAAGGGTGAATGGTAATGACTAGTGATGGACAAACATTGACAGAGGGTGTGTATGGGAACACTTCCACAAATACCCAAGGTTCAAACACAATTGTCTTCAATGGCAAAATTCTCAAACCATCAAGTCATAATTGTAGCCGCAATAAAAAAGTATAAAAATGTGCAAACACCTGGACAGTGTCATGCCATGAGTGGGATCAATGGTTAATATTTACAACAAAAATGCCCCCCCCCCCCAGAGCATACAAGACCCTATTCTAAAGGGGTGTCTGGTATGCTCTGGGAGGGTTTCCAAGGAATGTTGGGTCACCCCCAGAGCATACCAGACCCCCTGCTGGTGTGGGAAACCTTGGCAAGCCTGGAAGGACAGGAAGGGGGGCACCCCCTGTCCTACCAGGCCCCATGAATTGATTTTGTTTTGCGGATTGATATGTGCCTAGCAGTTCCCATGTGATGCATGATATCCCCAAAGTTTGTAAATGCAAATTCAATGAGGACATCTCACGTGCAGTGACTGTGTGAAGGACTAGGCTTAATTTAGCAGCGGTAACTATACTGAAGGGTAGAAGTTTTAATACAAATGTTTTACTCTGTGTTATCTTATTTCTCAAAAATCACTTTAAAACACCCATGTGATTTGCCCTTGGTACCTCTGTACTCATTCAATAGGGAGGAGAGTGGGATCCGGGGTTCCTCTTGTTGAGGAATCCTGAATACTCAATGAGCCCCCATCCACGCCCTCCACAATGCCTGGCCCATGTTGTGGGGAAGAGACCCCCTTACCTTAACAAGGGGTCTCCCCCTCCTTGAGGTATGGCGCTGCCAAGGGACTTTATTTGTCTTAGAGTTGATAAGATGTGGCCTTATGTTGTATATTTCCACTCATATATATATATACAGTTTCCAATGAGAAACATTCTGTGTCATGTTTTCATTAAAGTGGGGGGTGTGCTATGGGAATTGGGAGGGGGTTATTGGTAAAGGTTTAGAATATGGCTCAGCACTACCTGAGTCATGCTTCCCTTCGGCTGGGTTACATTTTGCATTACATTTGATAATATAATGATGATAATGATTTGATGACTCCTGATAAATGTAATCACAAGCTGTGATTTCTTGAATAGAGATGGTCGAATTTTTTAAAAACAATTTAGTTGCAAAGCCCCGAACATGGTATCATCGAAATTTTGACCTTATCTTTAAACTTAATTTATGCAAAAACCACATGTGCTAGAGCAAAACTTTTTTTCCAATGTTCCCACAACCCTTCTCTACATCTCCAGCAATTTTGGTGATGATACTATGTTCAGGGGTAATAAAGCGGCTGAGCGCTGTTACCACCCGGGATGCCTACGCTATCCCTAGGATTGAGGTTAGCCTGGCCTCACTGGGATGTGCAAAATAATTCTCTACACTGAACTTGGCCAATGGCTATTGGCAGATCCCTGTGGCGAAGAAGGACTGGCCCAAGACTGCGTTTGTTACTCCATCGGATTCCATCGGATGCCTTCCATACTAAACAATGCCCCAATTCCATCGGATGCCTTTCAGACTAAACAATGCCCCTGCCACCTTCCAAAGAACCATGAAACTGCCTGGGGGTTTCGAACTTAGAAAGCATTCTGATTTATCTGGACAATATTGGGGTGTTCTCCCTCACATTCAAGACCCACCTGACACAGCTCAACGCTGTGTTCTCCAGGCTCCAACAATACTGTATGGGCTGAAACTTAAGCCCAAGAAGTGCCATCTTAGGCCCAACCCTAAGGTGCAGGCTGTGCGCGATTGGAAGCCCCCGACCATGGTGACTGAGGTGAGAGCCTTTCTGGGTCTAGCCAGGTAATATCAGCTCTTCATCCAAGGATATGCCCAACACACACCCCAATCCAAGAACTGTTGTGCGGGGTTGGTCAGAAAGAAGGGCACCAGAAGATCGAATAGGGGGCCCAGCCTAGCCTTCACAAATTTTACCATATAATTTCGACTGAGAACTGATGCCAACAACTGCGACTTAGGCGCAGTGCTTTCAGGTGCAGAACAGGGAAGACCTGGTGATTGCCAGCTGGAGCCTGCATGAAAGTGAGAGAAATCCTGAAAACTACAGCTAGTTCAAGTTGGAGCTACTGGTTCTAGTGAAAAATCCTAACTTTCTGGGAGTTTCAAGTGGGGTGTAGTGTAGTGACATGTACCTGCAGAATCAAGGCAGTGTCTCCTTTAAATTTCTTGTGTAACTGGGCGAGCTCTCCACTCCTAGGCCGATCTCCCACACCCGTCTTTTCTGGCGTGCGTGCACCCTGCTCTGTGTCTGCGCACCGCACCAGCTACCAGGCCATGCAAGCACCAGCCATATTTGGTCTTATTGCCCCCTACCCCACACAGGTTAGGTGATCTATTTTTTTTTCTCAAACATTCGACCATTTCGACAATTTCGAGTAAATTACAAAGCCCCTGAACATGGTATCATCACCAACCTTTCTGGAGATGTAGAGAAGGGGTTAGGGGTACACTACAAAAGGTATTGCTCTAACCCAAATAGTTTTTTGCACAAATTAAGTTCAAATTCAAGTCAAGATTTTGAAAATCTGAATTTCAATCTTTGATTTTGAACTTAATTTATACAAAAACCACACATGCTAGAGCAAAACTTTTTTTTCTTCAAATGTTCCCACAACCCTTCTCTACGTCTCCAGCAATGTTGGTGATAATACCATTGTCAGCAATCAGCTCACAAAGTCAGCTAGTCAAAAACTGTGTGGAGTACAGAGGAACCAGTTATTGTTGCCTTTACTGCCCCCCTAGGACGGGAGGACAAAATGCAGCTGGACATATTATCCAGGATTTGTCATGCAGCAAACACAAGAGATTGTGATGAAGTATGCAGATGTTCAGGGTCTGAAAGGGTGTGCTATTCAAGCATACGGTTTACATTTAACTTAAACATACAGTATACTAATCCCAGTTCCCACAATGTATGTAAAAGTTAAAAACTAAAATTCTATTTTATTTGGTCAATACAGTATACATTGTCTCACAAAAGTGTGTACACCTCTCACATTATTAAAAGATATACTATATTATTATGGGATGACACAAAAGATATTACACTTTGACACAATGTAAAGAAGTCAGTACAGCTTGTATAAAGTGTAATCTAGCTGTCCCCTCAAAATAACTCAACACATAGACATTAGACATCTTAAACACTCTGGCAACTAGTCAACTAAAGTAGCTGAGTGCATCTGCAAGTAGCTGAGTGCATCATCTGGAAATAGATGCATGAGTGCTGCTCACAGGCTGAAGTGGTGGGGTCAGCATGTCAGTGCTCAATCCATACGCATCACACTGCATCAAATTTTGAGTGCATGGCTCTGATGTCAAAAGAAAGAGTAAGGTTCATGGAATAACCAATGATAAGAGGCGGCTTTAACAATGCTGGTAAACTTTTTTTCAACACTGAGGCCCAGCAAGGGTCTCATGACTGTAAGCCGACAAAACAAAATGGTAACCTATAGTCTACAACAGTCCAATGCTGCAAAGATGGCTGCCGGCCAATGGGAGGCCGACAGGCTAAATGGCTTCTCAACCCATGTGGGGCACGGGGTAACAAGGCAAGAAATGGAATGTACTAGCCTGACCCAGGAACTGCTAAGGGTAACAGATGCGGGAATCTCACAGACAGTCCCTCCACTGGAACGCTGGCATGGTTCAGGGAGTGGAGGCTGGCATCCACCCCACTGGAATGCTGGTACAGAGATTCTGCTGCTGGAATGGCTGCGCCTGTAGATAACTGGGGCTCTCCAGCGGCCCACACGCCAGAACAAACTGTGGTGGGAGGTAGGCCTGGGAGCAGTTACTCCATCTCCCTCAGATCCTTCCCCACTAAGAACGTGCCCAGGGACCATCCCTTCACTTAAATAGACTCCTAGCCCCGGGGAATCATTGGGCTGTGTCTTACCCCCCACCTTGCAATTCCCTGTCACTACGCTAGCCCCTTTTAATGATGCACTAGAAAACCCACAAACAGTTCCAGAAGACAAGCAGACTTTACTAGAACCATGCTGAAACCAAAATTAAGCTGTAGTGAACTCCATTCCCATGAGAGTGAAGGCACTGCAGGAAAATAATTTTTCACTTGGGGCGTGTTTACTTTTGCTGCTAGAGGTTTAGGCATGAATGTGATTTGTGTTCTTTTAAGAAGGCATGTCATAAAGCTCTACAGAGATAGGGGTGTACTCACTCCTGTGAAATACAACATATTAACTGTTACATCTACAAGAATATAACATATCATTCTGAAAATGAGTATCAACATGGAGTTGACCACCTCCTTCGCAGCCATAACAACTTATAGGAAAGCTTTCCTAAAGATTTAGTAGAGTGTGTTAGTGTTAAAACTTGGTAACGAGCAATGGAAGAATGTGGCGTCATCTGTTGAGTAGTGTTGAGCTCGAATATTCGAATTTCGAATATATTTGGCGAATATCGGCTATTCGAGAATTTGCAAATTTCGCAAATATGGCGGCGGATATTCGCAATGGGATGCTTATGGGCATGGATTGTGAATATGTATTCGCAATGCGAAAATAAATAGCACATGTGACCATTCATTTTAACTGTAATTACGAGGCGACTATAATATATGTGAATATAAAATAGAATATCGCGAATTCGAATATTGCCTATGCCGCTCATCACTACTGTTGAGTAATGTTGAAGATGTGAATATAAGAAAATTTGTGTCTAATTTACCTGTCAAAGAAATGGCAACAACATGCACTATTGGAGGAAAGCAGGCTGGTAAAGGTAATATACTCTGGGCAATGTCCTGTTGGAAAATCTAGGGTCATGAAACTCATTTGGATGTTACTTTGAATTCAGATGGTACTTTATACCACTTTATAAATAAACTATTAAATATGCTGTGTAAACTATGAAATTCGCTGTGGGAACTCACAAAACTCAACAAATGTGAAAAAAAACTGTATGTTTTCAACTGTTTGCCAAAACTTCTTTTATCACCCCCAATAAATAGCAGGTTTTTTTTACATTTATGGCTACCCAACTATATCAAGCTTGTTTAGTATTTATTGTTTTCTGAGAGCACCAAACTTTTGTGTAAGTGAACTTGTATGTGCTGGTCTATTATGTTCTTGACCTTTTGTTGCTCTTGCCGCATTAGTAGGCCAGTTGAATTATGTTTTGCAATATATCTGGGCAGACTTATAACTTATTGGTGTGCTTTTAATCAGTAACATTTTACTATGTGTTTGAACAGTGTGCTTGGTTTAACTAAAAACAGTATCATAAAAATATATCTTTGCACAAATCATAATAAAAAAAAGATGTAAGATGTAAGGTGGGTTACCCAATTAATTTTGAACACGTTTTGCTACAATTCATACATGAAGCAGATAATTTTATTTAAAATTATATAATAACAATAATAGAAGTTGATAGCAAAACTTTAGGAAAGATACATTTTCTAGCCGCCAGCTTAGTTATCAATAATAGAAGACATTTTTCTCCTCACAAAGTGGCTTCATAGTAGTTTTGTAGTGTGATGTGACATTGGCATTGCCACAGGTATTCTAATCCCATTGACAATGAGAGATCATGAACTTTTGTAACAATCTCCTCCTGACTAGCACCTAAAGAGACGTAGCTGGTTTCAGCCTTCTGTTTGCAATTTAACAGTCAATGGTGATCTAACAATAGGAGTTTTCACCCTCTGTAGGTAGTGTTATTATGGTTTAAGTAACACAATAAATACGTGTGAAAAGTTTCTGTGATCCAAGGACTTCTGCCATCGCCTGAAAATTTTTAAAGTCAATACATTTTATAAAAGATTTTCTGTTTTGCAAGCATATACATATTAAAACATGACACTGTATGTTAATGTATCTAATAATAACAAGAATATTACATCAGTGTTTTCTTATTGAGTCTAAGAAATAAATGAATGGTCATGTTTATGTTAATGTTTATAGTGAAAACAACATTCATGGGAAACATAAAAAGAAATCTAAAGGTAGCCATAGACGCTTTGATTTGTCATTGATCAATTCCCGATCCGATCAATCCCGATCCGATCATTCCCGGTGATCGTGGAATCGGTGAGTGAACATTTTAGAATCAAAGGAACACAACCACACAAATTTGGATTTGGACATTACCCAATCTCCAAAATGGCCGGAAAGGCTGCTGCATAGGGAGCTATGTACTTTGCCAAACGATGAACCAAAAAAGGATTCCATCAATATAGATGCAAGCACAATAAATACTAATCAACTGCTGCTTGATACAACTTATATTCTAGGATCCAAAGCATTGGTTCCTAACCTTAGGGGTGCTAGAGATTGCTAAGGGGTTTCACCCTCAGTGGCCTTGGAGGGAGGGGGGGGGGGTTACAGAGAAAGGCTACAAGCTCAGCTCCTCTACCTCTCTGTAACCCAAGTCCAGATCAGTGTAAAAAAACTCACTGAAAGTGGAACTGGACTCTGGCTGCTGAAATGTAAATGAACTTGGCAGCACCATCTTGTGGAAGTTTTACAAATTTTTACTAGAGATGGTGAAATAGCTTTTTAAAAATATCACTATCTGACAGCAATCTTTACAAAGCCTGTGAACATGGTATTTTCCTCACAATTTCTGTAGATATAAAGAAGGGTTGTGTGCATGCAAGTTAGGAGAGAGGTGACCTTACCCCAGGGCGGGAGCTTTGTGTCACTTCAGGGAAAAATGTGTGTATGCAGGTAGGAGTTGGGTTGGGGAGCCTGGCCTGTCTTGGACATAGGCAAGGGGGCCTTAAGGAAAAAAAAAACTGATCTAAAGCATTCCTGGAGCATGTGTCAAGCATTGTTTATGCAGATAATCCTTTGGGATTTAATGTTATGGGAAAAGTATATTGTAGCTGGTGTCCAGGTAACAAAATACTCAGAGAGGATGTTTTGAACAACATCAGGTACCTGTATGACTCCCAAGTCCTATAAGGGGTGGCAATACCGATCCCTTTTTGTTAGAGGGTGATGGCAAGCTTTATCCACAGGGGGTGAAGATGGAAATGTGCCAATTCTCCTCTCAGGACCTATTGCCGCTGCAGAAACAGATATTAGCCATTGTAAAGGTCATGTGCCTATCAAGTTGGATATCTTCAAGTTTGGAAGAAATACCTCATATAAGAATTAGAATACATATACATATATGTACACATACAGTATATTGGTAACTTTCACCCATACAGTGGCCATGTTTGTTTTTATTAATACATGTAGATAAAGTCAATGAAATTGAGACAAGTGACATTCCAAAGCACGTGTTTGAAAATGTAAATCTTACTCTATGCTTCAATGTAGAGTTCTTAGGTCCCTAGGTGCTAGTATGTTGGTAGTGGATAAACAGTAAGTATACCGTACATAACTCCATTACCAAATAAAATATGTACAAACTATATAGAGATAGCAACATAGAAATTGTTGCAGTCCAGGCTTCTGTCTTGTGCATTGAATTATATATAGAAATGTGTTACTGGCAATCAGCAGTGCAATGTGTGGGTGAATGTCTACCTCTTCTGGAAGCTCTTTCACTTTAGGTCATGGTCTAAGTTTGCTAAGAAAAAAATGTCGTCATGATGGGTAGCCTTATGGCCCCTTTACAGAATAACAATGGAAGTCACCAAACAGATTTCATTTTACCGTAATAAAAAAATTAGGCATCCATTTAATAGTCACCGCTGCATATAAATGTATACATTATCATTTACTATCCTCACAAGCGTTAATTAAAGATACCCATAGTATATTCTCTCATTGAATATAGATGGAAAATAATCTGCACACTGTTAAATTCCAGGATGTAAATTAGTCCAAAATGACTTATGCATGCTTTTTTCCATACTGTTCATATTTTACATTTTCTTATTATGGGTTTATTCATATCCGTGTCATAATTTAGTCATAAAGTATCTGAAATTCTTCTTTCACTTTATTTCACTATATGTCACTTCAGTGAACTAAATTTCTCTCTCTAATGTACTTATGGCCACCAGAGTATACTAACAAACCCAGCTTCAGCATTATCAGACATGAACTTTTTTTTTCAACAAGAAACATTTTTAAAGGACATTAATAATCTCATTAAGGAAATGTCCCTTCACTTCCTGTCCTGAAGGCTCAACGTGATATAAGAGGCTGTCTTTCAAATGTAAAATAAATCCTTTCTTCACCATTCCCCTCTATTTCTGTCCTGGTAGCAACTAGTTGCCCTTACTTTCACTACTGGAGACATTAATGACCAGAGTGAATCCTTACAAACAGTAATATAAGTTTTAAGGTTTTGGATATATTTTAAAACTAAACTTGGGGCATTCGTAACATTTTCATATCATGCTAGGGCTTGGGTGGCAATTCTAGTTTTTAAAGGTGGGGGTTTAAAATAGCTTTACCTGGTAGCCAATTCTCCTTCTTTATCTCACCACTGTGAGCTAGGGACACAGCTTCGGTAGCCTCACTTCAAATACACGGCCACTACTCCTAGGTATCATATTTTACAGTCTATAACATTCACCCTTTTACCCCAAAAATCAGGGGAAAATATGTGATTGTCTAATACCAAACATTTGCAGCTAAAAAAGCTTTACCTACTGGCGGGTCAGACTCTAAGGGGGTAGAGCTGCCCATGGATGGTTCTTCCTCTGACTCTCTGCCTGCTGTTACTCAAGCTAGCCCATGGCTGGTAGCTCCGAGCGTGAGTTCCAGGAAGCAATGAAGATGTCATATATATATATATATATATATATATATATATATATCTTCATTGATACCTTGCATTGACATGGTTTGAGAGTGTTTTCATAAATAAGTAAGAGTTTTTAGTCAATTTTTACTTGATAAAGCTGCATGGTCTTGCATTACAAGTCTCTTTCATACTTTGAGACCCCTGACATTCTGCATGCGATTAGCTATGCCTCTGTGGACTATTTTGAACAATTACTATATGCTATAGCTATCAATTTGTGGTCATTTGAAAAATATAAAATAAAGTTCTTTAACATACAGTATAATAAAGTATTGACATATGATACATATATATAAATACATACACATAATACAATTTCTGAAATTGAGAAAATAAATAAAGTTCTTGTTTTTTTTGCTATTCATGGTATTACCAAAGGAACATATTTTAAGATGCAAATCTAATATAGCCACCACACTGACTGGTAAGCTTCAATATATTAAAAGTCTGTTTTGTATTTAGATATGCTTGTGCTCTAGGCAGATGTAACAACATATTTCAGATGATTAGTTAGACCTAATCACTTTTAGGGGTCTTTCTGGTGTCTAGATTTCACCACCCTATCCCTTCAGGATATGCAAGTGCCAGCCCTTGGTGGTCATACTTTCCTTGGCATCCATTAGGCACTTTGATTGAAGATTTGAGTAGCTAATTGTTGCTCAGTAATGACCGGATTACCCTGCCTCTGTGTTTCTGTCTTCTGAATTAATTTTGTTAAGTTGTTTGTTCTTATAGCTAGACCCCTTGGTGCTTGGATAGAAGAAAGCTAAATTGCATCAAGTCTCCTATTGTCGTTGGTTGATCCAAACAAAATGGCCCAGTTATTGTTAAATTTCTGTTGTTTGTCATACATTCATGTTATGTAAGCCAGGGAGCAGGGGGTCACCAAATGATTGGACAAAAAAATCAAACACAGCTAAATAACACAGCGTAGTGCCACTAAATATGGAGCATTTGTGACCCTGGAGCAGTTACATCACCAGCAGATGGGAGAGGCAGTTGAAAAAAATCGTATTTAGGAGTGTAGGGAATCTGTACCAGCAGGATAAGCTCTATTTTTCCTTGGCACATGTAGGCAATGTTAATAGAGAATTCAGAGGGTTCTTAGGATGCTAAATTTATTTTGGAACAAGTGCACAAAGTCTTGTATTTCTGAACTTGGGAGCCAATAACCCAAAAAGCGCGATTTCCTAAAATTTGTTCTAAAATGTATTTATTTCAAATCCTATGCATGCCAAATATAAAGGGGGTCAGAGCATAAAAAGGAGTTGAATAAAATCGGTGGTAAGTATTGGCGAGGAAAATTTTGACCAATATAGGAGCAAAGAGGATGCATTCTAAAAGGGAGTGCCAGATCTTAAATTATAGAAGATAATAAAAAAGAGGGGGGTGAGGGTCATGAGCAAGAACAGTATTTTAGGAAATTCTATTCATTACATAAAATACAGTAGACCCAAAAAAGTAATACATGTTAAAATGAGTGCTGTACATTATTGTAATAATCAATGTATACATGTGATAAATAATTATAAATGTACATGTATGACAACGTCCGACATTATAATGCATTAGGGAGACATGCAAAGTGTGAGGATCAGAACTGATGTGACTATTCAAGATTTCAGTGCTATAGATTATATATGGTTACTACCTTATATACTTTTAATGAATTCTATGAGTCCTGGATCCCAGGGACAGTTCATACCTACATGTTTGTGTGCATATCAGCTTTTTTGTATTCTTATTTACTGGGGGGGGGGGGGTATCACATACAGCAGACATAATTTAGTGATATTTATTATCAACTATGTATAACTGCTCTTGGTCCTCTTGGACTGGTCTTTCTACCTAAAGTGTCCATCCTGTGCATAACTCTTGGTGGCCCTGCCTGTCACATCTAGTCCCAGAATGTGCTTGGACTCTTGGTATTTTGTGATCATATTTGTGGTAGGTGTATCCTTGTTTTTTTTAAATTAAATTTGAATAGTATACCATTGATGTTTCAACATGGTTCTAAATATTACAAAATTGGAGGGGGCGAAACATTTTGTCAGTTTAAACGATAACAAAAAAAATAGTTATAAAACTTGTAAATCATGTTTGTCTAAGTAACTTGTACAATTTTGGACGTTAAATAAAGTGTATGGTATACACCTGTAGAAAATTTAGTGTTGAGCGAGAATATTCTAAATTTGAATATATTCGACGAATATCCCTCATTTGAGAATTTGCAATATGCGTCATATTATGCTTTAACATTGTTTACCGGCATAAATCAGGCATATAGGTTCGCATTGTGAACGCATACATGCAATACACACATCGCACACTATTGGCTAAGATCACAGAATGAGGAGAGAAGCTGTAAAGCTGCATCGTGAATCTTTGCGAATAATTGCGCACAATGGAAGGCAAAAGAATACAGTCGAATCGAATTTTGAATGTTCCTTTGTATATTCGAATTCGAATATACCATATGCTGCTCAACATTAGTCAATTTGTAATGAATAGTTGGTTGTGCCAAGCAAACTCCTCCCATGAGGGTATTTAATTTTTTTTTTACTCACCCCAACTATACACCTAATTGTATATTGCTATCCTTTCTCATGTGCTAGAGCTGGTCAGGGCTACTGTATGTCGAAATGAAAATTTTCAAGTGGTCACACTTTTCTAGCTGATTCTCGGATTAAAAAACTAAATACATAGAGACGGGAATAATTTAGAATCCAGCTGAAAGTAAAACATATTAAATTCAGTATAACAATATATTATTATACAATACAAAACTAAATGCAACATTTACATCAAATACAGTACAAATCTAAGCTAAAAAAGAGTATAAATGATGTTTTGAATTTGTGAAAATATACAATAGTCAAAAGATGAATTATCTCTCATGTTTTCTCAAGTAGTGAGTCATCATCCTTTACTTTTTGTAGACATCTGTGTACTTTTTATAAGTCATCTGAACTTTTTGCACAGCACTTATTGCGAGGGCATATGATATCTGTTGTTAAAATTGTATCCTAGTAACACAAGTTCTTGTGAAATAAACATTTTACAGTATAATGTACTGAAAATGTTATTGTGGTTCTAAGTTTACTTTTACACAAAGCCTTTACAATTTACATATAATATCAAAATGATTTAGAATCAGGAGATTTTTAATACATTTCCCAAAATGCTAATGCAAACAGCAGACACATTCTCATGGCTGGGGGGTTGACTGGGTGAAACAGCTATGAACCCTACATAAAGCTGTGGTATGGGGCATGTCTGCCACAACTCAAAGTCAACTCACATATGTGAATTGTGCTAATGATAGGGGTTTAGGGAGGGGATTATGTACAGTTCACAGTTTACACATGAGATAGGGACTAATTGTTTGTCTTAAAGTTGGATTTGCATGTAAGTCTATACAGGTACATTATTTTATTTAATGCAATTTGGACAGAAGTTTGTTTCAATGTGTTTTTATTATTTATATACAATAGTGGTACCTGCATCCCTTGTGACTATGAACTTTTCGCTACCACTTGCCATGCACTCATCCTCTTACTAAAACAGGAGCAGCTGCAACTCAATTATTTAGTATGAGTTGTTCTTATGTCAGATGTCAGTAACTTAGGGATTGTCTGTATACACAAGGAGAGGGGGAGGGGGATTTAGCCATAGTGAAAGATATTCCAATAACAAGCTCAATATGAAAACACAACACTTACTTATGCTGTTGTATATTAGCCATGGTGTCTATATGGACAAAGTATGACATGTCCTAGAAGCCACCCATCATCAGAGCTTGTCTCTCAAGCAGCAATAATCAAAATATTAAAAAAGTAAAGGTTCAATCCCATGGATACAGAATAGGACACGGAGGATAGCAGAGAAAAGACAAGTGGGGAAGTTAAGGGTTGATGGATGATGATAAAGAGACAGGGGAAAAAAGAGAAGAAAGGCTGGCTTGGGCAGATCTTTCTACAATTGCTATGCATGGAGTGAGGGATTAGAGTCGTAGCCTTTATTTAGTCACAATGGAATCACTAGCTTCCCTGTCAGGTTTGCGGGTACCACTTTATTTATAACAACGCAATACAGGCAATGAAAGCAGAGTACAGAGTGCTCCCATGTTTCCCTGACATCCCTCCTCCCCTCCACACATCGTAGATGACACTGAAGAGGTGGTGCGGGAAACGATTGTGGTGGCTCGTCGAGGATATGTGAGTATCTCTTAGTGTAGCTCGGGGTGAGTTTGTTTTCTAAAAAAAAGACTAAAGATAGATGGTGAGTAACATGTAGTCCAGGGAGTAGGCTTGCTGCTAATTTCTTGATGACAAAGAACTATAGCATGATAGCATGTAGCTTTTAACTTGCAATGGTAGGTGTAGATGAAAATCATGTATTTTCTGTTTTCTTGTGCTGGAGTCAAGTAACACTAGCAATAGCAGTTAGTGATGTCGCGAACATGGAACTTCCTGTTCGCAAACGCGAACCTCCGCAAATGTCCGCGAACCCGGCGAACCCCATAGACTTCAATGGGCAAGCGAACATTAAAAAACAAAGGGACCCTTTCTGGCCACAATAGTGTTGGGAAAGTTATTTCAAGGGGACTAACACCTGGACAATGGCATGACAGAGAGGGAATTTTTTTTTCACGCAATAAATCCGCATGAAGGATTTCTACAAAACAAACATGATCACTTTCTGGGATTTGACATAAGAGGGTAGCTTGAGCGCAACTAAACACAGGTTGGTAAAGACTGTGTGAATTCCACCTGACCAACCTGTGAAGTCTGCTTTCCCACGTTTGCCTACAGGCTTACAAGGTGGAATGTTATTAATTTAGGAGTGACCTGGGTGGAGATTGGGACAGTGTTGAGGGACCTGGGGGAGATGGTCGTATGGCAGCCACTGGTGGTTGATGGTCAGTGTGAGGACACTTGGGGGACGTTGGTCAGTAGGATGACACTGGTGGAGATGGACAGTGTGTAGGACATTGGGTGAGATTGGTCATTAATGGCACACTGGTGGTGAATGGTCAGTGTGGGAGGACACTGGGGGAGAGGGTCATTAATGGAGGAACAGGGTGGTGGGATGGTCAGTATGGAGGACACTGGTGGAGCGACATTGTGGAGGACACTGGTTGTGATGGTCGTGTGGAGGCACTGGGCGAGATGGACGTGTGAGGACCACTGGTGAGGGGACCCGTTTGGAGTACACAGGGTGGAGAGGGACAGTGTGGAGACACTGGGGAGATGGTATTCACCATGGTATGGATGGATTAAAATTAAGTGAAGAATGTCTAGATCACACGAACACTGGCTATACTAATTGGTTTCCCTATAAGCAGCAGCAGTCAGCAGCCAGCTCTCTTTCCTAACTCTCTCCTTCTGCAGCAGAATGGTGGTACTGCGTCCCTGCATCTGTCCTTGCTCTGTTCTCCTTAGGGGAGGGTGAGGTACTGTGAGGTGGCTCACTTGGCTGGCTTCTGTCGCTTCCTTTTGCCTCACAGGGGTCACAGTTTTCTGCAATGTTACAAAAACACAAGATCGGGGGCGACTGAACTCGCCCTATGTTCGCAAAATGCGCGAATCGCGAACATGCGATGTTCGCGTGGAATAGTTCTCTCTGATCTAGGTTTCTCATGGGGTGGCGTTTGTTCTCGCTTCTCACATTTGCTCGACACCTCACTACTAGTAGTATTCAAGGGCCATAGCCGAATGGAGTGGTTGTTTTAGGACCATGGACCACCAAATTTCATAGTTTAGTGATGAGTCGCTATGCAATATTCGAATTCCGCGTAATTTCGCGATATCCGCCATAATTTCATTCCATATTCTATCCGATATCCGCACTACGACGAATTGCGATCTAACTCGCATTGCACCCAATATGTTCGCAATGCATGCAAGTCAATGGAGAATGGCGGAAGTCCGAAATTGCGATTATCCGAGAAGCGTCAATGCGACCCACTATGCGCATACATTGAAGTCAATGGAGATGCGAAATCCGAAATTTGGATTAGCCGAGATATAACCACCAATCCACTTAAAAGCTTAAACACACAGAAACATCCAGCGTATCCTTATTAAACCCCTACGCGGTGTGGAGCGAACAAAGGCACGTATTACTACTTAGTCGACATAGAGAGCCAGTAAGTAACAAACAATACCGCAATGAACAACAGGTAGATGCTAAAACAAGTTCGCTCACCGTAGAGAACACAGTCCACTTGCCCTACAGAACGCCGGGGCTCGGTCTAGTCGATAATACGAGATCTCGCTTACATATGTATATAAAATGCACCGCCCCAACCAGAACGGGCACCTAACTGTACGGAAGTTTCGCGTGAGGCCTTCCACATACACCCCGCCTTGGCGCGACACCCATCCACCGAGAGATCCCTGGACTCGCACGAAACTCACGTAAGAATGGGACTATGACCCCTCAGAAGACCACCCCAAAAGACATGAGCATAGATTCGAAGACAAGCGATGGCTCGTAACCGGAAGCGCCCCTAATCAGCACTTTCACCTCTCCACTTCCTCTTACTCAACCCAGAACTCTCAACCATAATCCTACTTTCGCAAAATTTACTTCCTTCATCCACCGACACTTAAAGCGCCTCTCTACACCATTATTCACATTGGAATCCCTGACACGCATCTTCCTGCCATTTACCTGCTTCTAACTGACGCGCAGCCGTTCCATTAAATTCGAGTTGCCTCTTGACCCGCACCGCACATTTTTTCCAGACAAAACAAATTACACAAATGACCTCGCTCAGCCAGCTGCCCTAAAAGAGACATCTTATACGATAAACAAAAAGCAAATCAATAGGAATAGGGAGGTACGTTACGGGATTAATGCCGGCAAAAAAAGTGGACTGTTCTTACCATCACCTCAATTGACGCTACGTACAGCTGCCGGGGCTAAATATATAATATAGAAAAACAGAGGGCGAGAAGATCACAGACCTGTCAACACAGTGGGGACGAGTGTAACCATGCGGAGGTAGGAGCGTAACCCAGTTAAATTTACTCAGGACGGCCGATCCATAACCCTTGCAAGTAATACATCACACACAAAGACGATGTGGAGCGAGCCCTTCATGTACGCCGGGCGAACCACCAGACCATAAGGGAGAACCGTCTGGGGAGCGGATGGCATACTACACTCAAGATCCGAGATACGCAATAAACCTACACTGTAAGAGGGTCGTACCAGGACATGCCACATGCAGGCTCAAATCAAATCACTTACTTCGAGATGCTGGGAAATGATCGCGGTCGTCCCCGAAGGCCTAACAACAACTCCACGAGGAAATAGTGACCGTGCGAAGCGCCTTATACACGCCACCACTCGATATCAAAGGGAACATCAACCTCAGATATTAGGCAGGAAACCTACAAATGGGACATTAAGCGACATCAAGCCGAGCTACACCCAGCCACGAATTGTGACATGAAATGCTTTGCGATGACCGATTCCTCGAGAAAAAGCAACACACCTGCATTAGGATGGAGCAACCACGGACTTAAAAACGAAAATCAAGAAAAGCGTACCAACACTCCGGCCCGTACGGATGCTTATATGAATGAAGCACGCAATCGTTATACAAAACGGTACTCTTTAGAACCGAGGACGTAATGAAGGTCGAATGCGCTAGCACTTATCGAACATTATATTTCAGGCCGTAACAGCCCTCGAGGACACACAAGGGCGGGAGTAAATGACTGGCAGCTCCAGTCCAACGTAACCGCTTGACAGATAACAAGCGCAACAACAAGCCCCAAGTAGGAAAGAAAACACGGAGTACTACTCGAAAAAAAACAAGAAGCGTACAACCTAATTTCAGTAGCCCACTAAAACAATAAAGAAGAAGTACAGAGATGTGAGCATTCTAATAAGATAGTAGAACAATCTCGACAGGATGAATAATGTATGAAGACAGAAAGTTCACTAGATCACCACCCGCTGACTAATATCTCCATGAACCACGTACCCGGAGATGCGAGGTACCAGCGTTAATAAAACGTAATTGACATCTCCCCCGGTCAACAGGTCCGTGACTCAACAAGGTAATCGGTAGGGGAATGGCCCGCCCAAAACGGCCGGCTAAGAGAAACGAATAGTCTGGAGGTTCTATCGAGTTCACATAAAAGCAATTGGACAAGGATTACCCCCATGTAAAACATAAGAAGATCTTGTGCTAAGCGCATAGAAGGAGAGTAGCAACAATTAGGAGTTGAGTCTGAGATTAGAAGGAAGTATCTGCGACTTCTATCACTCCAAACCCGTACGAGAACAGGAACCAGCAACAGGCCCACTTCAGCGTAATCACCGAGAAACCAAAGTCAATTATTCAGAATCAAAAACAACGCGATCGCTACCAACCCATCGCGGGCTAAAGATCGATAACGACGAATTTATAGATTACGTGCTAGCACCAAATAGTGCGCAATACTTGTAAGTCAATAGAGAAGGTGGCGAATCCGAAATTGCGATTGATCCGAGAAGTCGCAATGCGTACCAAATTGCGGCAATGCAAGCGTCAATGGAGCTCGGAGTATTCGAGCTGGGAAGAATATCCGTCATTTGCCGTTTTAAAAAATCGCATTGCGATTAATAATCGCGATCCCATTCATTGCAAGTGGATCCGCCCCGATTATAAAAGTCGCAATAAATCGCGGAAAAGTCGCGATCGCGCCAAAAGAATATCGCGATGATATATTTTTCCCGCTAATCTTCGCGAAATGGCGAAATAGCGATATTCGAGCTAAATATTAGAAAATCGAATATACGAGCTCAACACTATTCATAGTGTGTTTATTCCTCGGTCATCTGCGATATTATACAAAAGTGTTAGCAATTGGGAACAACAGAAAGCCATAAAGTGATAGGCCACTTACAAACAATGGAATGTTTATTATGGTTCTGTAAGGCCTGGGAAAAGTTCAATCCAAGTTGCAGTGGTGTACATAATCTATAGATATAGAAAAGGGTTGTGGGAATACAAAAATTTACTGTCCTAGCACATGTAGTTAAATCTTGAAATCAGTTTTAGAATGCTACATGTTCTCTCTGACATGGTGGATGCCAGATAAGAAACCAAAGATTGTTTTTTAATGTGAATAAAGAAATTAGTAAAAAACATTGTTGTAATGACCTCCCTTCCCCTTCCCCGTAATAAGGGTTTGAAACTTACAAGTAGTTTCCAGATTTCTCAAAGTAATACTTGTTTGAGGCACTCCCCTCTTATTCTTGTTTAATGTTTTTCTAGGCCAGTGGTTCTCAAACTGTGGGTCGCGACCCCCTTGGGGTTTAAACGACAAGTTCACAGGATCACCGAGCTCACTGAAAGCTAATTGAAAGCATACTGAAAGCAAATCTGATGCCCACAAGCAGGGTGGGAAGTTAGAATGGGGAGCAATGCCCCCTCCGAACTCCTAATGCTTGTGCAAATGATGAGCGGGATGGTAAACTATAAGCGAGGGGACATAACACTTAGCTGATGGTCCTGGAAATTATGTCGCTGAGTATCACTTTCGGTATTTGGAATGCTGAAGTGAAAATTCAGCACCGGCATTTTCGCATTCCAAATACTGGAAATGACACATCTCAACATCAATTCTGGGGTCTTGGATCTAAAAATGTTGAGAACCACTGATTGATGCAGTTTAAGTTAGTAGTATTAATAAGAGAAGATAGGAATACAGATAAATATATGCACATATATCATTAAACAGAATTACACGTTTTTCTATTGTAGACTTCTCATTGGCTGAGTTTGGTGCATTAGTCCCAGCATTGGATTGCATGTGTTAAGAAATTTTTGTGAAATTTAAAGCGGACAGGGATAGAAATATCCATTATATGCTTCACAGTATAGGTTCTGTATAGATTGTCAGCTAGTGTTGAGCTCGAATATTCAAATTTCACAAATTTCGCGAATATGGCGGCGGTTATTCACATTTCCAAATATTCGCCATTTAGATGCTTATGGGCATGGATTGCGAATATAATAATTAAAAGGTAATTATAATTGCGCATATATTTTCGCAATGCGCTCGCAATTGTGAATATTCGCAAACATCGAATCGAATATTAGTAAAATTATTAGCAAAATATCACAAATTCAAATATTGCTTATGCCACTCATCACTATTGTCAACATTAAAATATTAATGATGTTCCAGTATCATTTCATTGCCATAATTGTCGGCATTTCTAAAATGAGTAAATAGTCTTTTCAAATAGAAGAATATTAAATGTACAGTTTACCTGAATATACTATTGAAAAGTTTATCTTAGTTAAATGTTGAAGTGGTATTATAGAAAATTAAATAATAATAAAAATAACAATAAAAATGTTTAATATATATATATACATGTATGCATACACCTGTGAGAGTTATTTGACACATACACAATATATTCTGTAGTTGAAGCTTTGCTGCCTTGTCGTAGTTTCCTCAATCTGTAGTTCTGGCACCTTAGTCTCCACTGGATTTAAAATTGATTGCAGAGGATAGATAATGGATTTGGTAGTACTTAAGATCTTTGTTGCCAGGAAACTGGATGCTTTCACAAGATGTTTGGCAGGAACTGAGCACAAACAATTTGGGAGATCGGAAAATACCATGTCGATTTATTTTCTTGAATTAAGTAATTTGGTTAGTGGCTTTATGGAAGGTTGGCCCTTATTGATGCTTCACCTTGTCATTCTTGGCTCCAAAATATGATTTCAAATTGCTGAAAAAAAGGATTTTTTTTAGATAAATGTACTATTGGTAATTATGGTCACACATAAAGGTCATGAATATACTTCAAAATATGATGCTGATCAGCTAAATATATTTTAAGAAAATCTGCCTGTTACTTAAAATGGATGTTAAACAATGCTAAAACAAAAAAAGAAAATAATTATCAACACTTCACTGTAATATCCCAACAAATACTTACTTATGACTAGTGATAAGTGAGCATTAGTGATGGCCGAACTTTAAGCCAAGCAAGCAACAGGGTGGGTCGAACACCCGTACTGCTCACCGGCGAGAGGGAGGGGTCCGCCTTGTGGGCAGTTAGGCCATCACTAGTGAGCATGCTCGGCTGAGCATGTGTTTGGCTCGAGTATCGCTATGTTTGGAGCAGGTACTGGCATTACAATGATAAGCTGGCCAGAACACGTCATCGGGTTCAATATGGATGGCTCAGACATAGTCAAAGACAGTGTAAAACGCAGTAAAATATTGTTAGCTGTAATCTTAAAACAAATGATTATAGGTAGAAACAATCAAATGTGGAACCCTGCCCTAAAACCTGACAATTCCAAACAAAAAACACAGTTTTACATCCCAAATACCAAGTAATTAAAAAAAAATACAATTCCTAGCACTTTTGTTTTGATGTCAAGGTTAGTTGATAAATAATCCAAAGGTCACGCTATGATATATCAATATTTTCTGCCTTCACATACAATGCATCAACCTCTGTATGTGGTGTGGGGGATCACACTCAAATGGGTGCTCCTAAAGCATCAATCCATGCGATTGTTACAGTTTTAGGGCTCCTGCCCACGTTTATTGTCCAAAACAAACTTGCCCTCGCAGGGGTTTATATCCAAATAAAACAAAAAGACAATTGAAAAATGCCAATCCGCCTGGCTTGGCAAACATCCAGCTTCCCAGCAGGATCAGGTCCAGGCCTCACACGCTCTGTGAGCCCCCTGTTTCCCCGGCTCCAGTAGCCACAGGTCTAGGCCCCACATTCCTTGTGTGCCCCCATGTCTAGCAAAACTCCCTGACACAATTGCCTGAGCTCCTTTTGTGGAGACACACCTGGCTCCACTCACCTGCAAGCAGGTGTTTAACCCTTTCAGGGGACCCTGGGGGAATAGGGAGGCCCACCCAATTCCATCCTCCCTATCCCAGGTAGCCCTGTAACAAAAAACAAAACACTCAGCACCCTAATGGTGCTGAACAAATTATTCCCAGACTCCTTCCAGGACACCACTTAACGGTCCATTCACACATTCACAGTGGATATACACATCTAATTCTACACATGAATTCTACAATTTATGAATTTATTGCCAATATTAGACATAAAAGTGCGATATTTTGTTAATATGAATATTGTCTATTGCCTATGCTGCTCGTTGCTAGTCAAGCAATAGGCAATATTTGTATTAACAAAATATAGCAATGTTATGTCTAATATTTGCAACATAATTCATCAATTGTAGTTGTTTGTAATTGTCAAATGATCTCCAGTCATTATTACCTTCATTTTACAAATCAGCGCTTGTACATGCGCATATTGTAAATGCAATGCACAGTAGTTCCCAGTACTGATGTAAAGAATCTCAAATATTTCAAAATGCCGATATTCGCAATAAAAATTTGCAATTAGAATGTTTACAATCAACACTAGTTATGACTTAAGGCTCATCATGGTAACAGTAGTAGATTGGCAGGCATATATCCACCCTAAAATTTCAGGAGGAACAGTACATTTGAAGTAGCAATTATGCTTTGTCGCATAACAAGTCTTAACCACAAAAGAGCACTTACCAGAAAATCTAACTTTAATACTATAATTCCATCCATAAAATATAGGGATATAAAAAGAAATTAAGGTTGATGTCCTATTGTTCAGAAGCGTTCCCTTTCCATGGAACAGAAGGAGATTTGTGTGAACAGTGCCTTTTTTATTCTCTTGCTGTTGGGAATGACCACAAAAGACCATTCCTACCTACAAGTATCTAGCTCTTAAGTCATAGTCTTAGATAAGCACTGCTGATTTGTAAAACCACTTTTCTAATTTTGCTGTGCTTTTGATCCAACCTTCACTGAAGCATCAACGTGTGGTCAGTAAAATAAGCAAATATACTTTATATAATGATGGATATCATGATTGTTTACAAATATCTTGCTTTGAAGCATGCATAAAGGGGCCTGTTCCTATAGTAGAATAGAGCAGTGGATCCAATGCAGCAAATGCCCCACATATGAAATGCAGAAGTTACCCCAAATATGAAATACTACAAATACTACTTTCCGACCTGTGGCGTAATCTGAGGTCTCACAATGATGGTGGGTAGCCAGAGGGACCCCCTTATAGGTAGCCAGAGGGCCCCCTTATAGGTAGAGAGCCAGTGAGCCCCCTTTAGGTAGCCAAAGGGTCTGGGTCCCCCTTTAGGTAGCCAGATGGCCTCCCTTATCAGTAAGGAGCCAGTGAGCCCCCCTGTAGGTAGCCAGAGAGACCCTCTTATAGGTAGCCAGAGGGCCCCCCTTTTGGTTTGTGACAGAGCCCCCCTCCCTATAGGTGAAAAGCCAGTAAGATCCCCTGTAGGTAGCCAGAGAGCCCCCATTAAAGGGAAACAGAGTCCCTCTTATAGATAGTTCCTCACATTGACAGCAGCATGTATCTCTATGGAAGAGAGGGACAGACATGACAGCAGTATGTATCTCAATGAGTGTAAGGAATAGTATGTATCTCTAGCAGAATGAGGATAGACATGACAGCAGTATGTACCTTTGAGAATGAGGGAGAGACATGACAGCAATATGAATTTTCATGGGAGGGACAGACATAACAGCAGTATGTTTCTCTATTAGAATGAGGATATACATGAAAGCAGTATGTATCTCTCAGCATGGGGGACAGACATAACAGCAGCATGTATCTCTGAGAATGAGGATAGACATGATTGCAGTATGTATATCTGAGAATAAGGGACAGACATGAGAGCAGTATGCATCTCTATTAGAATGAGGGACAAACATGACAGCAGTATGTATCTCTATGGAAGTTAGGGACAGACGACAAAGCAGTATGTATCTCTGAGAATGAGGGACAGACATGATAGAAGTATGTATCTCTGAGAATTAAAGTCAGACATGACAGCAGTATGTATCTCTGAGAATGAGGATATACATGATAGCAGTATGTATTTCTGAGAATGAGGATATACATGATAGCAGTATGTATCTCTGAGAATGAGGGACAGACATGACAGCAGTATGCAACTTTATTACAATGAGGGACAGACATGACAGCATTATGTATCTGTATGGAAGTGAGGGATAGACTTGACAGCAGTATACTGTAGTGTTTATTTCCAATCAATTGCTTGGAACAGACCTCCCCCCCCCAGAGACTCTGAATTGAGAAAGCCAGGTGACATCTTTAAGAAACAAAACACAGCAAGTCCAATTGATTTGATTGAAACACTACAGATATACAATAACCTGGATGCATGAGAACTAGTGATGGCCGAACTGCCCGCAAGGCGGACAGTTCGGCCATGGACATGCATGTTCGCCCTCCTTGTAGCCGGCGAGCAGTATAGGTGTTCGGCCCGCCCTGTTCGCCGGCAAGAAGAATCTCTCTATTCTTCCTCCAGCAGGATCAGGAGCAGCGAGATCCCACCGGAGGAAGAATCTGTTAACTAGAAGACCGGGCATGAAGCCGGTCTTCAAGTGAGCAGCCGGCTCGTAAACCCGGAAGTGATGTCAGTGATGTCACATCCAGCTATCGCAACTAGTGACGAGTGACTAGGCAATATTCGAATTTGTGTAATTTTGCGAATAGCCGCCATAATATTAGATTCCATATTCGAAATCTCAAAAATTCGCACTTTTGGACATGAATTGCGATCTAAAAATCGCAATTGCGATCAAATATGCGCAATGCATGCAAGTCAATGGAGCTCGGATATTCGACTGGGAGAATATCCATAATTTCTGTTTAAAAAAATTGCATTGCGATTATATAATCATGATCCATTGAAATTAATGGGATCGCAATAATCTCAATAAATTGGGAAAAATCACGATCGTGTCGGATATCCGATTTTGTATTCGTGAATATTCGCAAAATGCCGGAATGGCGATATTTGAGCTAAATATTCGAAAATTGAAAATTAGAGATCAACACTAATCGCAACCAGGAACTATGTGTTCCAGTATTTCCAGAGTCTGCCCAGGCAGACGGCGGACTTCTTTAAAAGCACAATCTGCCCGTACGTGTAGGGACCGGACCGAAGTTCCGCCATCATTAATGAGAACCTTCACAGACATATGACAGCAGTATGTTTCTCTGAGAATGAGGGACAGACATGATAGCAGTAGTATCTCTCAGAATAAGGGACAGACATGACAGCAGTATGTATGTATGAAAATGAGGACAGATGGCCTGGCCATAAAAAAAAAGAGGCAGCCAGGAGCGGCAGGACCCATATCACTGCTATGACAGCTATGGTAGTTCCTACGCCACTGTATAGCACTTAACGTGAGATCTTCATGAATTCTTGAACTGCCGATTAGTGATGGCCGAACTGCCCGCAAGGCGGACAGTTCAGCCGCGAACAAGCATGTTCGCCCTCCTTCTCGCCGGCGGACAGTACGGGTGTTCGACCCACCCTGTTCGCCGGCGAGAAGGAGCCCTCTATTCTTCCTCCGGTGGGATCATTAGCAGCGAGATCCCGCCGCAGGAAGAATATTTCACTGAAGACCGGGTAGAGTCTTTTTAAAAGTCCGCTCCGCCTGTTCGCGGACGGACACGGCCGAAGTTCGGCCATCACCACTGCCGATCTTAGCAATAAAAATTCACAACTCGAATATTCATGCTCAACACTAATCATCACTTAAATAGTTGGTGATGAAGATAAGCAGTGGCATTGGCCCCACATACTTTTACTGCATTAAAAGTGTCATCACTATTGCTACTGTTGCTTTATAATGGTGGTGAGGATGTCTGAAGCAATACTATTCCCTATTGCTGCCTATAACAATATCAATGGTATTGTAATGCTGGTTGATCTGGTAATCTAGTTGATTGCCACCTTATAAATCTGCAGGTGAAATCTTTCAACAGTGAATGTGGCATGCGCCTAAAACTGATGATCTCTTCAGCGAAATGTATAGTTTAATAAATGCCTTTTTACAAACAAATAAATAACACAATTATTCTTTCGCAGGGGTCTTTGTGTCACTTTACAAATAGTGCCCTTAAGCTAGCCATACACGTGTCGGATTCCATGGCCAATTGATCACTCCGATTTCGGCGATTCTGCCGGGAATCGCTGGTGTGATCAATCGGCCAATTAAGAGTATCCATCGCTGCATACCACCTTGTCCAACGGATTCCGGGACGATTCCGTGTCCGATTGTCCACCTCACAAATGACAACTCCCCCTGATCTGTGCAGAATTGGATCAGAAAGACCAACATGTTGGTTCTCTGTCGGATCCGATTCTGGGCCCCTGAACGATCGGACCTGATCGATTGGACAAGGTGGGCTGCATGCGATTCCGGCACGATCGTTTCGCGTGCACGCGCCCGGAATCGATCGTGCCGGAATCCGGTGGGAATCCGACACGTGTATGGGGGCCTTTAGTGTGGTCATTCATCAGATTTTGTGTAAGTGTTCTACCACTAGTAATAAGCTCATATTTATACCCCTTGTATCTGATTCAGGTACTTTTTATTTTAGAAACAGCTACATTGTACAATAAAAAACAAAAGTATAAGAAACCAAATCGCATTCACATCAGGAAAGTGACAGTGTGCTGGCAGCGAGCACAGAGTACTGGAAAATGTGTAGCAATCTTTTTGTCTTGGAAAGTTGTTTGTAGATTTTTGACAGCTCAATAAGAATTTCTAAGAGTCTCTCAATATGACTTCATAGGCATTTGCTAATAAAAATCTTCTTTCAAGCATGTAATTATTCAAATTATCTCAGATGCTACATTTCCTATTTGATCTTCATTTCATATGCTAATCACCCCTTTAAAGTAGGCAATGGAGCAAGGAAATATTTTTGCCTTGTCACTGCGCAATATTTGACAGTGTGATGCCTGGAAGCTTTGAAGAAAAAAAGTTGAAAAAAAAATAACATCCATCTACATTGCACAGTAGTTTAGATGGCAGGGAGATTCAGTTGTATCGCAATGTAAACACTCTTCTAAATAATTCTGTGAGTATCATTGAAATTATTTTCGCTCACTGATAACTTTTGCCTTGCACATTAATTATACTAACAATAGAATTAACAACGGAGCTGTTGGAGCATAGCCTAGACTGTAAGCTCCTGTTGACACAGATTTTAATGACTATCTTCTGCTTGCAGAAATGTAATAAAAGTTAATGCAGTTATTTGTTGAACATGTTTTCTGCCACTGTATAAACAACTATTTTAATGTTAAGGGGGACCTACCATTGGAATTCATGCTTTAAAAGAATTAATAAAGTACAAGTTAGTATTCCAAAATAACATCAGTACGAGTGAAAATGTACTTTACACTAAGCATGAAAAAAACGACTGCTCCAGAACTCACTCAAATGATTTAATAACACGAGAATTCTGAATACTTACAGAAATTCAATTTGGCTCTCATTTTCTTTTCCCAAGTGTGAAAGCCCTGCTGAACCTCACCTAATTTAGTACTGTAATGCAGTCAAGGTGTGTATAGTAATATAACAATGTACAATTCTCCTTTGTACTTTTTTTTAGGTGCTGAAATAGGGGTTAAAAATTACAGTTAGGTCTATAAATATTTGGCCAGAAAAAACTTTTTTTCTAATTTTGGTTCTGTACAACAATGAATTTTAAGCCACACAACCCAGATGCAGTTGAGCTGCAGACTTTCAGCTGTTATTCAGTGCGATGTGCAAAAACATTGCACAGAAATGTGAGGAGCCTTTTTTTATGCTCCAAATTGAAAAGCTCAAAAGTCATCAGACGATGACTCAAATAATGTTTCATAGGTGGATGTGGGCAAAGCTTTTGCTATATCATTGGAGTTAATTTGAGGGGGGGGGGCAGATAGCATGCACTCAACGGAGCTCTCCATGCAGGTGAACAGGGGCGGTCCTAGCCTGAGGATGCTGGTGAAGCTGCGAGAGGTAGTATTTCCACCATGCCGTGCCTGAAGAGACAACCCCATTCCTCTTTAGTCACCACCCCCTGAACTGAGATCCTCTTCCCTGCTGGAATTTTCTTTTTTTTAATGCCCATAATGCCGATCCCACCATGATGCTGCTCTGGGCAACCTGCCTTTGTCTAAAACTGCCACTGCAGATGAAAAAAAACATCCCTAAACTCTATCCCTAAACAAACAGTTTGGTACATCCTGAGAAAGAAAAAAAAAACACTGGTGAACTCAGAAATAAAATAAAAAACCTGGATGTCCATGGAAGACAAAGGTGATGAATGATCACAGAATAATCTCTATGGTAAAGAGTATTGAAGGCCCAACATCAGCTGCGGCCATTTGTGAACAGGCAAATCAAACTTCCACAAACATTGATTTCAATAGAGGGCGAACTTCTCAAACCTTCACGTCATAATAATAGCCACAATACTAATACAAAAAAGTGTCAAAAGGTGCAACCACCTGGACAGTGTCATGCCAGAGGAGAATCATTGGCTAAACATCCAAAAAATACAGATTTTTTTTTAAATGCTGTTTTTTTTATTTATGTAATGACCTGAAATCCCAGACTTTTCCCATAGATAACTGGAGTGATCTGCCAGCCTGACAGTACCTTTACCTTCAGCAACACATTAAGTCAGCTCTCTCTGCAATGTCCTGACCATCTTGGATGGCCATACATGAGATAGTTCATTGCTTCAGGTTTATCTCCATATTATGAGAAATTATATGTGTTCAGTATAATGTCAGTGCTGAGCTTCTTGTCAGCTCATAATTCAGGATGTCAGTGCTGAACTACCTATTAACATTATTTATAATAATGTCCGTAGAGAGTTGCTTTAGTGTATCTAAACACAAGATTAAATGTCATAGATTGCAGGATTAGAATGCTGTGGTATACAACACACAAATCCAAAGAAAAATTAGTTGGTTACAATAGTAATACAGAATAATACAGGATACCCCACTCCTAGAAATTAATCTTGTGGGTCCCTAACTACAACTACCAGAACACCTGACCTTAGGATTGGAACACTGCACACAGGTCCCATAATACAGTATAGCCCAGAAAAGGAACTGCTTGTTGCAGGACACCTTAGCTATAGCTACAGATCACTGATATCACCCAGTCAGCAGCAGCTCAGCCTATCTATCTAGTACACATGTACAATGGCCACCGGACTGCTTCATCTTTAATAGGGGGGTGGCCTCTAGCAGGGAAAATGTGTAATTGGCTGTACTGCCCCACCTGACTCTGAGGTGAGAGGTCAAACTTTGCCTCCATGATAATGTATAGGGGGCAGATTGAACACCTGTTGTGTTCGCTGGTGGGGCGAATGTCGATCATACTATGTTATCCGCCAACTGTGTGCCGGGCAAATAGCTTGACCATCTCTAATAATAAGAAACTCCTTCGCAACAGCCAAACACGTGAACAACACTTTAGGAAGAATGCATATTAATATCCATGTACCATAAAGAGAAGACTGCACGAAAGTGCACTGCAAGGTACATAACACTCATAAGCCTGAAGAATGGAAAGGCTAGATTCGACTTTGCGAAAAAAAATCTTAAAAATCCAGCAGAGTTCTGGAAAAACGTTCTTTGTACAGATGAAACCAAGATCAACCTTTACCAGAATGATGGAATGGAGAAGGAGGAACAGCTCATCATACAAAGCATAGCCATGTATCATCTGTAAAACATGGTGGAGTGATGCAGTGTGATGGCTTGTGTGTGTATAGCTGGCGGTGACACTGGGACACACAATGACACAATGTTTATGGATGATGTGACACAGGACAGAAGCAGCTGAATCCTGAGGTGCTCAGCGACATACTGTCTTCTAAAATCCAGGTAAATCAGTCCTATTCATTGGGAGGCATGTTTATAATTTTTTAAACTAGATGGCTGAACAGTTCGTCTGGCAGTCAGTCCGCTGCCAACATGGCATTGTTCACTGTCCTAACTGGACAGCTTGTCTAATTTTTTTTTACCTAACTGTGTGAATTGATTGCAAAACCTCTGAGCATGGTATTATCATCACAATTGCTGAAGATGTAGAGAAGGGTTGTGGGAACATTTGAAAAGAAAATTGCTCTAGAATGTGTAGTTTTTACACAAATGAACTTCAAAATCAAGTTGAAAATAAAATTTGACTTTGACTTAATTTATGCAAAAACTACACATGCTTGAGTAAAATTTTTTTTTTTTGGTAGTACACCCTGGACCATTCTCTACATCTCCAGCATGTTTAGCGATAACAGCATGCTCAGGGGCATTGCTATCAGCTCACAAAGTCAAACTAGTAGATTTTCGAAAATAATAAATAAAAAATTGAACAATTGAACATCAATAGCATCTGCTCAGGAAAACCCAAAATGTATTATCTAAGCAGTCTTTACTGTCTCACTGTGGATATCCTGGGAATCTTATTATATTAAAAGCCTAGATGATAAAACATATATGAATGTTAGCACAGCATGAACACATAAACTCCAATACTAATCCCTCTCCTAGAAAAATGGCCTACTTTGGAATCCATAGAAGGAAAAAAACAAGCTTAACCTCCCTAGCTCGTCCGCTGTTTCGGCTCGCCTCAACCGCAGGGGTAGCCGACATCGGGTACACCCTGGAAAGCTGCAGCGATTGTCTTCATCGCTGCAGCATTTCTGGGGTTTCATGTTAATGGAGGAGCGATCAATAATGACACCAACTGTGTGAAGAGCAGCGGCGCGAGGCAGGAAATGACTGGCAGTGTACTGTGTACACTGCCTCGATTGCCCGGTGCGATACGGGCAGTGCACTAGGGAGGTTAAAGGCCCCCATACACGTGTCGGATTCCCAGCGGATTCCGGGACGATCGATTCCGGGCGCGTGCACGCGAAACGATCGTGCCGGAATCGCGTGCAACCCACCTTGTCCGATCGTTCGCGTCCGATTGATCGGGGGCTCAGAATCGGATCCGAAAGAGAACCAACATGTTGGTCTTTCTGATCCGATTCTGCACACATCAGGGGGAGTTGCCATTTGGGAAGTAAGTGATCGGACACGGAATCGTCCAGGAATCCGTGGGACAAGGTGGTATGCAGCGATCGGATACTCTTAATTGGCTGATTGATTGGAGCTCCGATTCCCGCTGAGATCGCCGGAATCGATCGGGTGAGTGATCAATTGGCCATGGAATCCGACACGTGTATGGCTAGCTTAAGAACAGAGCCCTACATAGTCTTTCTTTTACAGCAAACAACCAATAATCTGGTGAAATTACTTGAGTAATTATATAGTAGTTAAATTACTGTAGATATATACGTATGTTATCTTCCATATTGTAAAAATTTGCAATTCTGAATTTGTTGGTGTCCAGTGCTTTCATTTATATCTATAGATGCATTATAATTTTTGATAACAAAGACCTATTATAATCATTTAGCGTAAACATCTATTGTATTTACAGATGTTGTTATCATATACCTGGACATACACTGTTTTTAATTTGGAGGACATCTGCAATAGTCCATTCTCTTCTCATAATATAACATAATGTAATTTTCACTCCTTGTCCTATAACTAGGAAGGATCATAGAACATCAAATGTGTGTAAGCCATAAGATCATTGGTATGTATTTGAATGAATATGTCTCTCATTCGTGCAGAATGAGAGACATATTCATTCAAATACATACCAATAGAATGATAAAAAAAAAACTCCTTGTGGGCAAGATAAAAGTCTTGCTGTTTTTTTTTAGATCTGTTAGCTATGACCACAGTCAATAATGACAGACCTTGATTAATGTATGTGCTTGTCTGGATCTTTGAATAACATG
>CM070033.1:145776991-145795694 GCA_036250615.1 Ptychadena robeensis
GCACTTTCAGCATGTCAGCACTAGACGAGCTGGACTCGTCACAACCGCTAGGGAGGTTAAAGCTGAATGATCCAACATATCAAAATATTCAAGTTTTGAAGGTCAGTCCATCCAAATGTATGTATGCATATAGCCCCCCATACATGTTGAGAGTTTTACCAGATTTTTTGGCCGATTAACCACACGTGATGATGAAATCTGCCAGGCACCCTTTGTGTGCCAGCACTAAGGGTATGTCCCCAGAGCCGATCCACATCGATCTAATAATCTACATATCTGTAATGGCTTAGATCGATTCGGCGGCAGATTTCAGGCCAAATGACACTTTAAAGCTTTAGACTTTTAGATTTTTTGGTCGATCGCCGAAAAATCAGGGAAAAAATCGAAACGTGCATGGGGAGCTTAAGTCATAGAGTGTAGATACAGAAGTCTATTACAACCTGGAGATGAAAGCAAAACCTATGGGTTAGATCTCTTAACTCAAGTTCCTGGGACAATTTCAGAAAGTCCCACATTTCCTTTTGAAATGAAAATCCAAAACATCCAAGGACATGGTCAGAAATTGTATCTGGGATATCTTACTATGGTTACTTAGAGAAAAAAGAACACACTAACTCTGCCCATCGAAGCATTTTTGGGGTATCAACTAATATTTCTTTCACCTATACAGAATCTAATATTTTGTTCAGTAGCCTCTGTTACATTTCACTGTATATAAATGATGAGGCATGCCTTATTTATGTGTCTAATTGTTTTTTGGGGTTTTTGTTGTGTTCTCTATAACATAATCCTGAATCTGTTGTGTTACTGTGATATGCTACATTTTTTTGAAAGCAGCTGTTATATCAAATCAAATCCAATAAGTAGTTAAAATGTGCCACTGGATTTACAGTATGCCTACTAATTACAACTGGCATGAGCACATTTGCATTACAAATATGTACATTTTTTTAATGGACTTAGCTTTCACTGCATCCAACTAGTCATTGAGCTAAATGTGTTATTTTCAACAGTGCTGTTTTCTTGGTAATGACTCTGAGAACATTTTTTTTGCTTAGAGTTCTTACCGCTCAACATACTTTAGTAATGTAGGAATATTGGAATTGTTATTTCACAGCGGAGGAATATAAATTGCCAGTTTCAATGTCGGCTACCCCAAGTCAAGTTCAGCATTAGTCTTTTGTAGGTAAAGATTATAATGCATTACTATGTCCTCAGATTTAATAATACAAACAGATTATTCCCAGTAATAACCTGTTTTTTGTGCAGACCGTAAATATATGCCATAGCAATTTAAAGGGTCAGACAAAAAATAACTGCACTGCTGAGGTGGAGTTACACACTGGGTTCCTATAGCTTCCAGGTATTCAGATATTAAAATCTTTCTATTAGATTTAATGGTTTTGCCTCCTCTTCCTTGGATTCATAGCCTAGCCATTATGCCCAAGTATGACAGATAGTGAGACCTATGTCTGACCTTAAATGACTTGAATACCACTATGACCTGTCATACTGTTCTTCTCTACTCCGTTGACAGACTGCAATAAAAGCTTTAGGCTATGTTCCCATATGCTAGTTAGTTAAATAAAAAATTGGCATGCTGCATCATTTATAGTGTGGTTCCTAGCAAAATACATCTACCATGCGGGTAAATGAACTCAAGAATACAAATATATACAGGTGAGTTGTGAAAAATTACAATATTGTCCAAACGTTCCTGTTCTTCAGTAATTCGACTGAAAAGGTCAACCTTAATGTATGAAATAGACATAACATGTACGTGAATTAGAGATACATAAAGTCTTTATTTGTTATAATTTTGATAAATGTATCTTTCAGTTATTAAAACCCAAAAATCTCTGAAAATTTGAATATTATGAAAAGGGTCAATATTCTAGGCTCAAAGTGTCAGACTCTAATCAGCTAATTACTTCAACCCTGCAAAGGGTTCCTAAGACTGAGGCTGGAGTTAGTGCATCAGGAGCCACCACACATAGACAGTGCCTGGACATGGGCCTCAAATGTCATATTCTTCTTGTCAAGTTGCCCCTGATTAACAAACAATGTCAGAAGCATCTTACCTGGGATAAAGTAAAAAGCCCAGGTGACCAAGGACACAGAGCCTGGAGGAAGAATAGAGAGGCACACATTTCAAGATGCTTAAAGTGCAGTGTGAAATTTACACAATCTGTGTTGATTTGGGGAGCCATGTCATCTGTGGTGTTGGTCCATTGTACTTCCTTAAGTCCAGAGTCAGAGTAGCCATCTACCAGGAGATTTAAGAGCACTTCATACTTCCTTCCACATACACGCTTTATGGAGATGCTGACTTAATTTTTCAGCAGGACTAGGCACCTGCACACACTGACCATGATATAACTGTGCTTGATTGGCCAGCCAACTGGCCTGACCTTAACCCCATAGAGAATCTAAGAGGCATTGCCAAGAGCAAGATGATAAACATGAGAGGGTACAATGCAGAAAAGCTAAAGGCCGCTATTGAAGCACCTGGTCTTCTATAACACCTCAGCAGTGCCACAGGTTGATACCATCCATGCCACGCTACACTGAGGCAGCAAGTAATGCAAAAGAGATCCAAACCAGGAACTCAGTACATGTGCATGATAATATTTTTCCAACGTCCGACATTTTTCAAATTTTCTTTTACTGATTTCATGTAATCTAATTTTCTGAGATTTGAATTTTGCAGTTTTTTGTTTTTTTAAACATTTTTATTAACTTTTCATTTTTAACAAACACATACAGAAAATTACGATACAGCGGCGTATATGGATAAAAGAAAAAACATCAATACTCTATGGGCCACCATAGTGAACATCTCAACCACTGCATCCAAACTAGACAAACATAGGTATAATGCAGGCCGATACAGATTGGACAGTGGCCCCCGGATGCTGGACAAAAGCATCCAACTTACAGGCTTGGAGAGCAAGTGATGGGTCAATTTTAGGGAGCGCCAGAAGCTCATCATTTGCTGATAGAAAAAGAGATGGGTCGAGGGCAACCTGAATTTAATACACAGCTGGGGGAAGGGGATGGGACAGTGTCTGGATTTATGAAAGAGTTGTGCTACCTTAACGAGGCCATGTTTCTCCCACAACCTATAGGCCTCGGAGTCATTGCAATGGGGCATCAGTGGGTTGCCACGGATCGGAAGGAACTTTGACACCCTGAAAGGGAGCTTCAGGACTTTCCTGACCTCTCGCCAGGCCACAATGGTGTCTCAAATGAGTATATTATGCTTTAGGCAGGGGGGAAGTTGGAACGGAGGGCAATGCAGCAATGCCTGCAACGACCATGGAGCAACCATAGCCTGCTCTGTCTGGTAATTTGAAAAACAAGAGGACTCACGGACCCAATCAATCCCATGTCTGAGTAGGCTGGCCAGATTGTACAATCTGATGTCAGGGATGCCCAGCCCCCCCGAATGTTTAGGCAACGTTAGTTTTTTGTACGCTATGCGGGCTTTACCCCCCCCCCCGCCACAAGAATTTGGTAAAGGCACTCTGGAGTCTGTGCACATCCGCATGTTTCAACAGCACCGGGATGGTCTGCATGGGGTACATTAGCCTAGAGAAACTCGCCATTTTAAGAAGGTGGGCCCGACCAAATAGAGACAGGGGCAAGGCTGCCCACGACTCCAGTTGTCGATACATATCTTGGAGTCATATAGCTGGGATGGCAGTTTCCCAATCCTCACCCCTAGATAGGTGATGGAAGAATGTGCTATAGAGAAGGGGCTGGAAGCGAGCCAGTCCCCTCTCCGTTTCGGGGTAAGGAGAAGGAGTTCACTCTTCCTCTGGTTGATCTTAAGACCTGAAAATCGGCCAAAGACCTGAAGGGAATCCTGGATAATGGGCATATCCCAAGCCGGGTCCGTGGAGAACAAAATGACATCATCCGCAAACAGGGCCGTGCGAAGTGGTGCACTACCCAAGGGGATACCGTGTAGAGAGGCCCTAGATAAGAAGTGACGGGAGAGCGGCTCAAGGGCCAAATTAAAAAGGAGGGGCGACAGGGGACAACCTTGACGAGTGCCCTTCTGAAGAGGGAAAGCCTGCGACAGAAAGCCTGCAGTGCTGACGCGAGCTACAGGTTCAGCGTACATCTGCTTGAGCAAATGAATGAAGGGGCCCGCAAAACCCATGCCATCCAGCACCAGGAACCGCCACTGCAGATTAACATTATCAAAAGCCTTTTCGGCATCTAAGGATAAAAGAACAATGTCACTGCCCTGGTGCTGTTTGGCATACTCTAGCGCCGCTAAGACTTTGCGGATGTTGGACATTTCGGAACGTCCCGGAATGAAACCAGATTGGGCAGGATCAATCAAGTCCGGCATAAAGTTCGCCAGCCTATCAGCAACTATTTTTGAAAACACTTTAGCGTCGACATTAATCAAAGAGACAGGTCGGTAGGAACCAGGGGAGAGGGGGTCCTTGTCCTTTTTAGGAATGACCTTAACATGGGCCTCGCGGGCCGTGGCAAAATAAGGGCCCCCCTCCCAGACTGACATGTATAGGGCCAGCATTGGGTCCCCGATCTGTGGTAGCAATAGTTTATAATATTCTGCGGGCAGACCATCAGGTCCAGGAGATTTGGCATTACCCAATGCTTTGATCGTGCGCTCGACTTCCTCTAAAGTGAGTGGGGCATTCAGGGCTACCTTAGCTTCATCAGAGAGTTGCAGCAGGGGCAGGGTAGAGAGAAAATCCGCACCTGCCTGTGGGCAGTCAATGGTTTCCGTATATAGGGCCTTATAAAAGTTATGGAATAAAGCGTTTACGTCTTTTGGGGAATGATGCACCTTCCCCGCACTATCCCGAAGGCCCGCCACATATGATGAGCCCAGCCGGGCCCTGGCCACCCTGGCCAGTAGCCGACCGGACTTGTCGCCAAATTTGTGCATATGCAATTGGAAATGAGCAAACTTGAATGACTCAATACGTTTTGCCCACAGATCGAATGCCAGTTTGCAAGAATACCAAGCCTCTCTGTTGAGTTTAGAGGGAAGCTCGGAAAGACGTTCCTGAGCCAATTTAAGTTCTCCACTGGCCTCCAAGAATCGCCTATGAGCCAACCTCTTCTGCCCAGCCGCGTAGGCCACGATCCTACCCCTCATGAAGGCCTTGCCCGCCTCCCAAAAGAGAGATGTTGAGCGTTGAATTCAGCGTATTCTGTCCACGCAGTGTGGAGTACCCCATAAAAGTCCTTGTCCTGAAACAGGAAGGAGGGGCATCTCCACACCGGGAGAGAGCCAGTCCGTCCCCGTAGAGAGATATCCAGGGAGACTGGGGCATGATCCGAAATGGCTATCTCGTGCAGATCAGAGGCCGACGCGGAAGGCAGAAGGGGCGTGGACACAAAGAGATAATCTAGTCTCGAAAGAGAACCATGGACCAGCGATACAAAGGAGAACTCCACATCCACAGGGTGTTGCGTCCTCCAGACGTCATGTAGGTCACAGGTGTCGGCAAAGCCCTGTAGGGGAGAGGCCGTGGCAGGTGATATTTCCCCCCGGGTCCGTCCCGGGGCCACCCCGGACTTGCGATCTAAGCTCGGGGACATGACCGTGTTGAAATCACCTCCCACTAAAATTCGATCACTAGGAGCCCTTGCCACCCACCCAGCCAGCTCAGTGAAAACTCGGCAGATGGAGAGTTAGGTGCATAGATGTTAAAAAAGGAATGGACGGTGCCAGATATATCGACATCCACTTGTACCCCCCTCCCACCAGGCAAGGTCTCAGTAGCCAGAATTTGACCCTGCATATTTGAGCGAAAGTGTACCAGAACTCCCGCCTTGCGGCCTGCCGCAGAGGAGCCCCTGATCTCCCCCACCCAGAACTTGCGCATCCTATGGAAATCCTCCTCATGCAGGTGGGTCTCCTGCAGCATCGCCACATCAACCTTAAGACGGTTGAGATGCCGCAGGATGCGACACCTCTTTTGGGGGGTACGGAGACCCTTAACGTTCCAAGATACTACGCGCATGTGGAGGGCAAGTGGCTAGATGCAGGTAAATTCAAATCGCTAACAGGGGGGCAGGAAAACCCAGTAACGACTCGGAGGGGGCCTCGAGCAGGAAACCTGTAGACATCCAATCCAAAAACCAACATGAAAACATACTGTACCCAAGAAAGAAGATTAAACATAAACAATAAAGTCGAATGGTAGGAAATGAAAGCAAGGATTACAAACAACCATGACACTACCAAAACCAGAACAGTAAACAGAGCCCAGGCAGGGCAAGTCCAAAATAAACAGGGGAACATTCGTATTGACTTCACTTTTTTCCCTAGAAAGAAATGGAGCAGGGGGGATGTGGAGACATACCGCACCCGGAACGATGGGGTTGAAGCATGACGGAGAATCAGCGTCCACAGGAAAGGTCCAGGAGAACGGGATAGGCAAACCCCCAGGAACCACCAGGGAGCGGGTGGGGTAGGGGGGGGGGTGGGTGTCAGAACCGGTGGAGGCATTAGAAAAGTCCTCACAGGGACAGTGGGATATTGCCAGAGTCAACGTTCAGGTGATGTCCGTCGAGGGAGTGGAGCCAGGGGCCTGGTCAGCGGAGGGGGCATCCTTAAGTGTAGCCGCTGGGCGAGCCAGGGTCGAGGCATCTTGGGGTTTACGACCCAGTGGGGGCAATAGCTGGTCATCACTCAGGGAATTAATAAAAGTCATGGCGCTGTCGGGGTAAAGGAAAGAATGTTGCTCACCGTCAGATGTCTGGAATCGGAGGATCGCCGGATAGGCCAGAGTAAAGCGGACCTTGTGTTGGTATAGCCAGGTACAGGCAGGAGAGAAGGCCTTGCGACGACGGGAAACCTCCGGCGAGTAGTCTGCGAAGATGAGAAGACTGTTCCCATCAATCAATAGGTGGCGACGCTGGCGGAAAGCCCTCAGTATGGCCGACCTGTCGTTGTAGTCAAGGTATCGAACGATGACCGGGCGGGGGTACTTGCTCCTCTTTTGCACGGGCCCCAGACGGTGAGCCCGTTCAACTTTGCAGACATCAGCCAGCCCCAGCTCGCCAGGTACGACCTGAGAGCAAATCTCCAGCAATTGGGACGGCTTGTAGTGCTCCGGGACGCCCAGGATGCGCAGATTATTGTGCCTTGTGCGGTTCTCGAGATCATCAATCTTGGCAGCCATGTCAGCAACTTGGGCCCATGTCACCTCATTGACAGAAGCCTCCGTCTGTGAGTTGTCCTCCAACGTGGAGAGTCTGGACTCCACTTCCTCAATCTGTGTGGTGTGAGTTGATACCTCCTGCCTCAGTGAACGAATGGCCTTGGAAACAGCTGAGTCCACCGCTTGCTGAATGGTAGGTTTTAAGAGGCCACAGCCTCTGCGATTAGGAGATGACTGGGGTCAGCCTGGCCCTCATCCGAGTGTAGAGACTCAGCAGGTTCCGGCGCAAGCGACATTTTCTTTATCTTGGCGCGCGGCGTGGACAGGCCGCGGCGGCCAGCTGTGCGAGGTCTGGAGCGCGGAGACGCTAGATAGCGATCCATCTTGTGCCCCCCGGGTAAGAGAGGAGGTGGATGGGGTGCGGGCGCCCGTCAGGCTTGTTTAATATGCCGATTTATGATCCAGGGTGCGGGAGCTCTCCTCCTCTGCTTCTCCTACATAGGGCGCCGGAACCGGAAGTCAGGATTTTGCAGTTTTCATAAGCTGTAAGCCATAATCATCAACATTATAATAATGAAGGGCATGAAATATCTGGCTTTGCATGTAATCAGTCTATTTCATATATAAGTTTTACCTTTTAAGTTAAATGACAGGATGAAATACAAGAACCTTTGAACATTTTGGAAGTTATCATTCACCCACATGTTAGATGTATGTTGCTATAATATTCTAATACTTTTTTGTCATAAAATAGCATGTTAATGATATCATTTTTTTTTATAAATCCCCAACATTTGGTAAAGTCTCATCATACAGCACGATTTTTAAAATGACCATAGAGCCTTTCAATTTCAATTTCACATGACCATAGAGCCTTAGAGCCTTTTTAAGACATTATCTTTAGTAATAATCAAACAATTTATAGATGGACCACATATAACACTTCCATCCCCCCTAGATTAAAATATGGTAGTATAAATAATGAGATAGTTCCTGGTTTTGTGGATCTGCCTTGCATAATATTATTTACAACATACAAAAATGTACAAAATAAGATTAAGGCTTTGTTTCCATTGCATTGGGTCCCAACGTGACTTACCTGCTCGGCGGAGGGTCTGTCTTCATTGCGCTGAGCCGATCCGCCGGTGTAAGGCTGAACGTAGTCGAGTACGTTCAGCCTTAACACCGGCGTATGTGTAAACAGACCATCCGCCGAGCAGGCAATGTCTGTGGGATACGTCGGGACCCCAAGCCCTAAGATTGAAACTTAAACTAGCCACAAACAACTTAATATGTACTTTGATTGTGTATTATAAATATCAACTGTCATTCTAACATTAAATATTTGTACTACCAAAAAGTGTAATCATTGCACTGCACAACTGGTTCCTTAGGCTATGTTCCCACATAGACAATCAGCCAGGGGGTGGATCCGATTTTAATCATGTGTGACGATTACGAGCGGGCAATAGCGCGTGATTGACCAGGTGATCTTCACCCGTGATATAAAAAAAAAACCATTCAGCTGAATTGATGCGATCAACAGCGATCACTGCGTGTGATTAAAGTGGGAACATAGCCTTATGGTGTACTAGTTGTTGTGTCATTGCCCTGGGACTTCATTGGGTGACATTGCCCAATACAGCCCAATGCAGTTGCTGGAAACAAACTCAATTCAATTCGTAACATTCCTCACATCAGTTTGTGCCTACTTTCCATTAAATTGTAATAGTATCACCTTACTGCAATTAGATATCATATCTTTATTTATATCAGGGGAAAACAATATTTGGTTTAGTGGCCGCTATGGAAACTAGCCAGTAACAGTAATCCCAAAGGAGAGCTTTTATTTACATTCATATCATATCATTCATATCAAAAATCAATCATGCTATTTTCACAGCAATTACATGCTGTCATACTATGTGAATTTATACAGGTAATGTAATAAAACATATAAAAAGTATCACTTGATTTAAGGTTTTCCTAGATAATGACATTGAGCTAATCAGTTTGAATGACACAAACTACTCATTTTTTCTAGATTCCGTCTGTTGCTGCACAGGTCACAGAAAATGCAAAAGCTATTTTCTTTTATATTAAACACTTTAAAAAGCAGATGTGCCCCGTTTGTTCCTAATTTATTTAATAAACAAAGGAAAGAGGGTTATTTTCTATTAGCCTTCACAGATGATATTTGTTGTTGAACATAGACCAAAAGAAAGACTGTTCTTCAAGTAGGTATTTCATATCTCTACTTCTACTGAACATAGTAACAAACATAATTATAATTAGTTTTCTTGTTAGAATCATCTAATTACTGCAAACATTGTCTTGATAATATGGTCATGAAATAATTGAGTTTTACAAATAACCTAAACTAGGTATTCAATAATAAATGACCATATTAAAAACAACTTTGAACATGTAACAAAATGTCTATATATATATTATAAAATATCCCTGCAAAAGAAGATTATTAACCTCCTGGACGATATGCCCGAAGCCAGTTCGGGCACAGTTTGTAAAAAAACGCCATTATCATTAGGCGGTTTGTTCGATTTCAAATCATACTCTAATGGTTGATGACTCAAAAAAGATGCTGACTGCCACTATTTGGGAAAATAAGAGAGCAATAGCATTTGCAAAATTATTTGGGGTATAGACAGTACTTTTTTCTAATTCAAAAAAAAATTTGTGCTATAGTTTTTATGCCATTTTTGCTTGTAGGCATAAAATCTGAGAATCATGTAAATGGCATCTTGTTTCTAGTTGTAGTTTCTGCTTTCCTTCTGGTAAACAGTATTGGCTATGCTCTGTAATATTGTTTTTATTGGTTGGGAAATATTCTCAGGAGAAAAATGCCACAAACTGAAAATGACTTGCTGAATGTTTTGGGGATTGTCCATGAAACAAGGTAGTTACCCAGCCGGCGATTCCACATTGGTGATTCCAGGGATCGCTGGCAGTGTCAGAGGGGCCTGTACAACAGGCACTATGGTCAAAGCTTGTCTACCTGCTCTGGCATAAGAATCTGTTCTGCCCAAACTATTTTTGGGCAAAGAGGCATCCCAAAGACCGTACAGATGTGTACACCACAGTACAGACATGCCTTCCCGCTCTGGCAGAGGGATCAGTTCTGGCTGACCTATTGTTTGGCCAAAACTGCACCTCCGGAGACCATGTGGATGTGTTTAGCACAATACAGTTCAGGTGAGCATGTTCAGTTTGAATTTCTTCAGCGAATTAATCACAAATCCCATAGCGCTAGGTGGTGGTGCCCTTTTAATGAACATCTGTCTTGCACACAATTGCCTGTTATAGCTTCTATATATCGCAGTGTGCTACTGAGTTTGCTTTACCTGTCTGTCTGCAAGTGTCTGTGTTGCCAACAATGACCTGGCCTGATTTCTGACATTGCTTTTATTCCTTGCCTGTCCTGACTTTGGATATGCCATTAGTGTGCTGTTATTTCCTCTGGTTGTTTAACATTTAACAAGTATAACTTCTCATTATGGCAATAGCACTTGGTGAGCTGGATATCTGGCATACATCGTCCCGGTTGGTGAATGTGGACTTGATATTTCATTTTGCAGGGGAGCATGTTCTGCCAAGAAAAAATCTACATTCATTGTAGTGTGCTATAGTGACAAAAAACTATAGCAAAGCGTTTCATATGTATAATGATTACATTGATATATAATATATCTATAGATACCTTAGTAAACAAGCTCAGTTCTATATTTTTAAACACACAAGCAGAATGTTAAAAAAGATTCAGGTTTTGTGTTCTTATCAGCTGTATCTCCACTTCAAAGAGCCCCAAGGACTAGTCTCTTTTAAACATGTTCTCTGCTTCTATATCTTTGAAATATCTGTCATTGTATTATATGTCAAGTATTAGCCACATCAGTGTTCAGCATGTAAGCCCTGGTTTGGCTATTGCAGCAAATGCTTACCAATGGAATCTTCTGCGCTCACTTCCCTTCTGTCCTATGAGCCTCGTTATGTTTTCCATTATCTATTTAGTTTGTAAGCACTTTAGGGCATTGCTGTTCTTTAACCTTTTTTATGTGATCTTTGCATACACAGTGACTCACAATAAAAAGCCACGAACAGGAGACAGCATAGAGAGTACATGCACAATGCAATTTTTGCTTGTAGGAAAGTAAAAAAAAGGACAATGTAGCCTTGTGGAAAAAAAAAACATACGTGCCCAATTCCAAATATTGCTCTGATTCAGTGCAGTGAAATGGCTGTAAAGCGAGAGATCAACAAATGCTTTCCAAGAAACAGGGATTAAAGCAGAGTTGGATTAAAGTAAATGAATCTGTCAAATTCAGTAGAGAGAATTGATTATTAGACTAGCTGGAGAGCAAACACTTTCTGTCCTGAAAGGATCAAACAGCTATAACTCAGCATTGCAGACTTTTCCACTGATACTGTAAGGAGACTGAATAATTCTTCTTGGGAATATATCCAATGATATAAAAATATCATTACACAATCTACTGCTATGCAACATTCTAGCACAATAGTGGACACTTAACTAATGTATTATACTATAAATATGTTCTTTGCGGTTTATGGTACAAGAGTATAGTTTATTGAAATTTAAAGCAGAACTCTAGAACAAACAAAAAACATGTAACTGTATATACATTAAAATGTTAAATAAAATGTTAAACTATGTCTAAACATTGTCTGGTGCCCTACAATGCTCACTGTATAAGCCAAGACAGGGGTATCAATCAGTTAGATAAGTGACACTGGAAACTGCTAAACACATGCCTTCCCCCCTTCCTAACATTGGCTTGATTTGTGATCAATCAGTTCACCTAGTCCAGAGGTAGGCAAAGTGTGGCTCTTAAGCTACTTCAGTCTGGCTCAGTGGCATAGGGACCTGCTCTTCCTACTACCTATTCTTTATTTAATTTTTTCAATTACGTTTGGTTACCCCCCAACAGAAAAACAACTGGGCTACCACCAATCGCAACCTCAACCCCCTCAGTTGGTGCAGGAGTCGCAACAGCCAACAAATGGCACAATTTTTTTCCAATTAATTGTTAGTGACAGCCGGTCTCATGTACTGCGCAGCTCTGCCCCCTCCTCTTCTCCAGTTTAAGTTAAAGTGGACCTACCACCAGAAATCTATGTTTTCATGAATGGCACTAGAAGTGCCAATAATAGGGAGTAATGCAGTAAAAAAACTCAAAAACTTTCCTGTAATGAGCAATTTAACAAGATTACCACACCGCTCCCATCACTTCCTGGTTCGTGGAGCCAACACATGAAACACATGGGGTGCAATATCGCGGGTGGCCACTGGTGGCATTCAGTGATCTTCTATGGGAATTTTCAAAGCAGTTCACTGAAAAATCAAAGCTTCCTGTGACGTCCTGCATTGCTCTGCTGACCATGAACCAGGAAGTGAGGAGAACTGCCGGATTATATTCCTAAATTGCTCATTACAGGTACGTTTTTGGGTTTTTTCACTGCATTCCTCCCTTTTATTGGCACTTCTAGTGCCATTCATGAAAACATAGGTGGTAGGTCCGCTTTAAGGAGGATGTGTCCTGAAGAGCAGTATATATCTGTGAGGGATGTAGCATACAGTGAGAGCAGGTCTGTGCCTGCTAGTGATGGCCGAAAAGTTCGCCTGGCGGACAGTTCGCAGCGAACATAGCATGTTCGCAGTTCGCAATGCCGGCGAGCATTATGGCTGTTCTACCTGCCCCCTATACATTAACATGGAGACAAAGTGCGACCCCACACCCTATAGTCAGGTGGTACAGTACAGCCAATAACACTTCCTTTCGCTCCTGGAGGATACCCCCCCTTATAAAAGATGCCCCCCAGCGGTCATTTTATATTTATCCTGTGTCTCCAGTACTAGATAGATAGGGAGAGCTGCTGCTGATTAAGGGATGACTTTGCTATTTAACACTTACACTCCATCTAGTGATCTGTAGCTATAGCTAAGGTGTTCTGTTACATGTAGTTCATCATTACTGAATCACAAAAGTCCTTCTCTGATGGGGGGGATGCTGTATTATGCATAGCAGAGAGATCTGACTAAATGTGATGCGCTGCAGCAGAAGGTACTGTCCAGTAACTTTTGGCAAAATCTGTAATCTAGATGTGATTTCCAGACATTAGACCTGAAGAAAACAGCATTTTAAAAAATCCATATTTTTGGGGAGAAGTTTAGCCATTGATACCCCTCTGGCATGACACTGTCCAGGTGGTTGCACCCTTTTGATTTATTTTTTTTATTGGTATTTTGGCTACAAATATGACATGAGAGGTGTGAGAAGTTCACCCTCCATTGAAGTCAATGGAGGTTCGCCATTCGCATGTTCGCAGCCGGTAATTGGAGAAGTTCGATTCGCCTGTTCGCGAACAGCCGCAGCTGATGTTCGGCCATCACCAGTGCCTGCCTATAAGGGGGGCTTTGTGATCAGTTGAATGCTGTCTGTTTACCATTAAGGGAGGGGCTCAATGGCTACCTACAGGGGACATTTTGGCTACCTACAAGGTGGAGCTCGAGTCTGGGGGGCCATGTGGCTACAAATAAGTGGGGGCTCTTTCTGGCTACCATTAAAGGAGGTACTCCATGGCTACATAGAAGAGGGGCTTTGTGACTAAAATTAAAAAAAACAACATACAAACCTGACTAACCCAAACTTTGCAAGGAGATTAAAATCTATTGTTCACAATTGTAGTTGCCAGTCAATATAGTAAATTGGAAGGAATTACATTTTTTTTAATAATATTGTTACAAAGTATGATATCGAAATTTAAAAGTTTTAAGTGTAACAAAGACTTGTAAAGTTTATTAAGTTAATTTTAGTGAATGTTTTAGGGAAAGTAATTTCAATCATTATCATTTTCAACAGCACCAAGCACATCCCCCCACCCGGCAACAGAACTCTGTCTCTCAACATATATTTAAAGCGTTGCACTGTTGCGATTTGGCTCTTTGATCGAATGCCTTTGCCTACTATTACTGACCTAGTCAATAAATAATTTTATAATTATTTAACGTTTAAGTAGAATTTAACGTAGTACTTAACATATAAGACACAGACTCATCTCCCCTCCCATATGTATATGTTTCTGGGTAAGTTGTTAGTGCCAGATTGTAAAATGTATATCCATAAGGTGGTCAGTGTGTTCAGAGAATGGGTACTGCTATTGTATAAACACATTTTAAAGTTTCAACCCTGCACACACTGCTGGAACTAATATCTCCCTTCTGGCATTGGCCCTTTTCCTTGGCTGGAGAGAGAAGAACAAAGCTTTGCCTCCTGGTACTGTCCATTTGACTTGGCTGGTGGAATATATATTGAATGCTGCAAGGTCTAGGTCTGCCTACTTTGCTGGAACTTGCAATATATTCACTTTATATCAGAATACAGTAGCTGTTTCTCCAATTCTAGTGCGAAAAAGATAGTGTATATATAAGTATAATGCTAAAATATGGAGTAGAGCTTTACATACATACATGCATGGTCATATCACATGTCTCACGGCTAACAATGCTGTCATGCAGTCATTTGGGCATATGAAAGAAATACCAGAAAAAATTGCTCATTTGAGTCCCCTGAGTTGTAAAAAAAAATGACCCTTTAACATGTCTTGTACAGTCGCAGGCCACATAATCAAGATATGTCTTTTGGTTGCAGTTTTCGACAGATGCCGAAGATGTTTCTATTATACCTCCCCTCGGTTGCTCTCTTGCAGTGCAAAAATCTGTCCAAGGAAAGACGTGGTCCACTATACCTTCCTCCAGCTTATCTAAAGCAACCCTGCCTAGGAATTAACTCACACACTACCTGTTTATATAGTGGAATACTTTTTTTCTGTAAGGAAATATTACTACTGCACATGTATCCACTCTTTTTTCCAAAATTAAGATTTAAACATGCCAATAATAATAATGGTTGACATACAATTCTTTCATTTCCAAAAACTAAATGCAATTTTGGGTTTGGTTTTATTTTGATATAACATTAGCTACAATGTATACATCTCGTTAGTTAGTTTGTACCTATAATATTGGAGGCATCTTTTAGTAGATACCAGCCATCATTTTTCTAAGAAAGCTTACATGGGGAGCACACACTCTTTCTGCTCAGACTTCATGATACATTACATAAAAGTTTAGATTTATATATGAAAACATAGTTGAAATGATAGCATTTTTTTTGTTTCTGACATCCAATAAATAAGATTTTCTCTTATTTCCTAACCTTTCTGAAAGATGACAAGGAGAAACAGATTGGTCGCTATGGCAACATGGATTGTTCTTAATATACTTTTATACACAGTAGAGATGATGTGATTTTAAAAATGTACACGACAGGTTCATTTGGATCATCTTTGATATCTGTGGATTGTTCAATGAAATTGACTGAATCAACCGCTTTGCAGGATTTTTCCTTTTATCTTTCCTTTAAAAATGTTGGTGTAAATATACTGTATGTTTCTTCTACATCAGTAGGTTTCATAAATAATTATGGACCTACAAGCCCCAGGGTACCCCAGATCTGGATTCATATTGATCAAATGTATTTTATTGTATGTGATGTGTGTCTCTATATATATATATATCATAATATATATATACATGCTATTTTCGCCCCCATAAGATGCCAGAAAAATACTATATGCCCTTTAAGCACTGAGCTTTGCTAGTGGAGGTAGAGATGGGGTAGACCAGTGGGCAGGGCTTCTAAGCTCCGGAAATCCACCAGCCAAATCACTCTGGCATACGCCAATACTAGAGGCATCTCTGCCTCTGCTACTGGCGTGAGTGACTGTCAGCTTCTGGTGTAGCAGGTAGGTGGGGAAATTGCTACTGGCTACTGCATCCCTGCTGCTAAGGGTAGTGCATGGAAAGCTGTCAGAGGCAGCTTCCCCTCCTGTAAGCGCTGCTCAGCCTGTGGGCATGTCTGCTAACCAGAGCTGCATGCTCCAATTCACAGACATACTGCAGAAATGTTTCAGATCAAGCTCTTCAATGTATAGGATGTGTCTTATACATTGTCTTAGGATATGCAGATCCACTGGCTGGAAGCAACTTAGTGCAGTACGTAAACCTCCAGACGGCAGATCTGCAGAAGGAAGTGAGAACAGCCAGTGCCTGATACAGGTAATGAGTATCTGCTTCGTTGGGCCCCCACCAAGTAATGCACTTAGCGCAGGGGGACCTGACGGAGCTGATAACACAGTAGAGACATAGCCTTAAAGTCAGTAAAATATACAGTTTCCAAAGTTACAAGTGGTAGTTGGTCAGATGGAAAAAAGAACACAAAAAAAGAAAAGAAAAAAAAGGTGCAAGATGAAAATGTTAAATTAAATTAACTTTTTCAATCTCAGAATTTTACACATAACACCCCATATTGGTAAAACAGAAAAATTTACTTGCGGCTTTGGCAATTGTATTATGTACGGAGAAATCTCGTGAACATGAGTATTCACAGCTCAATACTTTGGCAGCAATTACAGCCTCAAGTCTTTTTGAATATGATGCAACAAGCTTGGCACACCTATCCTTGGCCAGTTTCCTCTTTGCAGCACCTCTCAAGGTCCATCAGGACAGATGTGAAGCATCAGTGTACCAACATTTTAAGATCTTTCCAGAGATGTTCAATGGAATTCAAATCTGGGCTCTGGCTGGGCCACTCACATTCACAGGGTTATCCTAAATAAACTCCTTTGATATCTTAGCTGTGTGTTAGGATTTAGACAGACAGCCAACAATAGAAAGAGTCCTGGTACTCATTGGGATATTCAAAGCAGTAGATTTTTTTATGTAACCTTGTGTTTAGATTTGTGCCTCGAGACAATCCTGTCTCTGAGGTCTATAGACAGTCCCTTTGACATCATACTTGGTTTATGCTCTGACATTATATAGACCAGTGTGTTTCTCTCCAAATCATGTCCAGTCAACTGAACTTATCACAGGTGGACTCCAATTACATTGCAAAAACATCTCAATGATCATCAGGGGAAACAGGATGCACCTGAGCTCACTTTTGAGCTTCATGGAAAAGGCTGTGAATACTTATGTATATGTGCTTTCTTATATTTTTTCTTTTTAATACATTTGCAAAAATCTCAAGTACATTTTTTCACATTATGGGATGTTGTAAAATTCTGAGGAAAAACATTATTTAATCCATTTAGGAATAAGGCTAATGTGCTGTGAATACTTTCCGGGTGAACTCTAGTTCTGATGTAGAAATTGCACAATGTTAGACATGGCGACTTATCATAGCCTTGCTACCAACAAAGCCTGCACACAAATGTATTACATGGTATAAATAACTGAGCGGATGTCTATTCTCTCAAAACCCACTCAATGATGTTTTCTGTTTTCTGGTACAATGCAAAATGCATTCTTGAATCCATAGGAGAGATGGACTCCCAAAGGCAACAAGACTACTGATGGTTACGTCTTCTGCCATCTATGCTGCTATGTCTCTTTATACGGTACTCTTCTGATTAAATGTGGGTTTTTATATAAGTGGAATACGCATTATGAACAAAATATTTTCAATAGGAAAGAAAGAGGATTATCTTGGAAAAAAAAGCAACCAGAGAGTAAGAGCTCATCCAACTCTCCCTGGGGCAAGTTAGACTATGCAGTCTACAATGTTTCAGTGGATATAGATTAATACAATAATTGCGCACCCTTTCCTGGCTACCAAATCTAGTCTTTGCAGTTTTTTTTGTGACCAGATTTAGTGTTTTTATTGCAAGAACAAAAACTGTATGTTGTCGTGAATTCCTGCTCATTCGTCGTCCACTATGTATGTGTATTTGTTTAGGCATACAAATAAATGATTGCAATGCACAGGCACATTAACAGTTACAAGTAGTAACAGTAGACGTTGTCATAGCAATTGCTAAGCAAGCCTGGATTTTCAAATGAAAGCGGAGAATTGCTTATTCAGCTTCACCAAGCACACGATGAAGGAGCATTGGTATTTTGAAACTTAACAATAGATTGTGTTTATTGAGGAGCCATCTATTCAATCGTCTATTTAGCAAAGAAACACAAGAAGATGCACAGCAATAAGGCTTCAGCTTACTTAAATAGATACAATATCAGGTTTTAAAATGAATCCTGCCTAAATATTGTTAAATAGCTCTGGAAACCTTCACTCTATAAAAAAAGCTTTACAATGAATTGAGCCATGTGTGACTTTCATTAGTCAACATAGTAGAACATTTATAAGGATTTCCTCGTTGCTATATAGAAGAATACAGGAACCCGAAGAATGTGGGCAGAGAAGACATAATGAAGTAACTCAACATATAGGGAATCTAATGGAGGACATCAAAGAGATTTTATTGGCACAAGTCAAATTAATAATTTGCAGTGTGATCTCTGGAAACCCATGATGTCATTCCATAGTAGTGCATATGGCATGGCGTGGTTAATATGGTTGTCAAATATTAGTGGCATACTTGCGGCATACTCCCTCCCATAGCCCATCCATATTACAAGCCTATTGCACCGCATGTTTCCACAG
>CM070033.1:145795794-145806127 GCA_036250615.1 Ptychadena robeensis
CATATGTTCACGAACATGGGCGAACGCGAACATGCGATGTTCGCCGCGGATAGTTCTCCGACGAACAGTTCGCGCCATCACTACCGCCAGGGAGGTTAAACATGAATGGTTTTATTATGAATGGTTAGGTAAAGGGTGATTTGGGAGGTTCAGAACACATTATGGGGATTTTGCTTATTTCTTATGAAAAAAATAGTCTCGACTTACAACTCCTTCTTCTGGGAGTGAAATAGTATCACCTGGTGCAGATCCCACTCTCCACAATGGACTTTTGATACCATTGATATACCCTTAAGTGCTGCATAATATGACAATGCTATATAAGTAAGAATAATAATGTGAAGCTATGCTGACCTTTTTGCAATGTGAATTTGCATTTTACATTATTTATTAAAATAGTTACATTTTGTAAGTAAAAGATATTTTTTGTAAATATCTCCCACACATATGCATTTGTCAGTTAAATAGAATATATACACATATATACACAGACCTGCATAAATGTATATACAAGGCTGCACATGAAAGCTAGCCATGCGTACTTACAGTGGTGTTACTCTGTACCTTTGCATACAAGCAACCAGAAGGTATTCCAGGGGGAGCGCAGCTGAGGAGTCAGCTACTGACAATTGCCTTCAACCAGAGAGGGTATAGATCTGCAATATTATTCATATGCAATATGGATAATGGTGAACATATTAGCAAAAATAAGCACTACTTTTTGTAAAAATCAATCTCCTTTAAGTAATGCTTGTAGGTTGGAATAATTACTTCTTACATAAAGATCTTGTGGCAAAATAAAGCATTGCATTTCAACTTGCTGAATATACAGCTTGAATTTATTATCACTGCTGATGAAACTTTTTAGAACATCACCATTGTCACAGTTTTTATTGTTAAGTGCCTACAGTTTATGTCCAGTGAGCAAATATCCAGGGGAAGGATTATTTGAAAGCTTTTAACTTTTGAAGGGTTGCAGCTAGGGGTAAAATTTGGAGGGTAAATATTTTCAATTGGTAAATTATCAACCCAACAAATTGAGGATTGCACAACTGAAAGTGTTGGAGATCTGTGGATTCAAAACGAAAGAGTGAACGAAAGCATATGGAAGGTTAGCAATATCTTACAGTAGCAAAGCACAGTATGACAGCTAGAATATTACTATAAAAGGTTGAAGCTATGGGCTTAGAATTTTCTGTACAGGTAGTCTCAGAGGTAAGTTCATATACCTATAAATGTTATGCTTGTTCCATGAATGTTGTATGAAAAGTGTTTGGTTTCACGAAAGGTATTGAACTGGTGGACATATACTACGATAGTCCTGCTCCCTCACTCCGCTGATGTGTGGCAAATTGTTATTTTATGTTCCCTGATCCTGTTGTCAGTAATGTTAGTGACCCCTGCTTTGAAAGCAATCACCTACAACACCTGGAAGATCTCATCTCCAGTATACATGACACAAAGAATATGTTGATATCAAGGGCTTCTGAGCCATGTTTAGGATTTTGTAGCCGGCCAGGCTTCACTCAACCACCCATAATCTCAGCGCTCTGTCACTCTATGTCTGCTACACATGCTATCAAGGACACCTTACCTACCCCACTGTTCATTTCCATCTACCCCCTCCTCTTCTCTTATCCTCTCTCTTCTTTCTTCTCTAGTCCCTATGCATTTCTTCTCTATTTCACCCCGAAGTTACTTTTATATTTCAGATAAATATACATTGGCGGAAGTACTGATTTTTATATGTTTAGTTGCTCTGTGTCTCCTCCAGACGCTCTCTCCCTACAAGGTTTGGTACTCATAAATGGCCCAGACTTATCATCAGTTTTACAGACCAGTAACTTTCTAAGGCCACTTTGTCACAGTTCTGCTCTAAAAGCTCTTGCTCTAATGCTACTCTTTATCCCCATTGACTGCCTATTTTCAATGCATCTCAAAGGACTTGGATGCTCTTCTTTGCCAAATTCCTATTGAGTCGGGATGATTCTGATCTCTGTTTGCACTAAACATTTGATTTTCTTCTATTAGTATTGTTTAATTTTGTAACATAAAAAAGTTAATTTTAAGTAAGTGCACACAATGTGTATGAGCATGAATTATCTGCCATGTGCACATGTACAAGTCATGCTATCGCCATATATGAAGCAAGGTTGTGGATTGCTGATGTCTCAGCCCTGGAGAGGAAAACTTTAAAAGGTAAGAGCACCATAATGTATAATTACACTGTGCTTGCTTGGACATTATGACAAAGCTTCTGGGAAACCTAAGGGTCTTCTAATTCTCCTTAGAAGACAACCCAACTATAGCTTAATGGTACTTAACAGTAACCAGGCTATAAGAGACTGAAAAAGAAAAGGCTGCTATGGAAAGGAAGAACAAGGTAAGCTGAGTTGTTGAGAAGATGACTTAAAGACTTCGGTACTTATGTGAAATTGAGAACAAATTGCTTCACAATGCCTGTGGTTAAAGAGGCAAGTGAGGGGTTTATTTTCCAAGCAAATCTTTCTTCAAAAAGAAAGAAAAAAGGCAGATTTAAGAAGAACAAAAGTTCTTTGCTACAGGAACCTTTCATCTGGATACTGTTTAACCTGCCAGGATCACTGTAAAGCTCATCTACTTCGTGTAAGGAAGACATTAGTATTTGAATGTTCACAGTCTGGTCACAAGTAATCTCAAAAGACTCCAAGAAAGCAGGTTGGAGGATGTTCTGTAGGTCTGGCACACTTTCATTGTAATTTTCAAGCTAGTTCCAGACCATTTTTGTAAGCAGGGAAGTTTAATGAGATGAAAGATTCTTACAATAATATGCAAATTGCTGAATGCAAAATACTGAAGATGAGACAATCATGCACATCAGCTGTAGAGTTTGACTGGCTCAGCTTCACTCTGTAGTTTGTGTGCTGTTGTTGGCATCTCATTACACATCTCCATCCATGAGTTTAGGATTCAAAGTCAGGGACAATTGTAATTATATAAGTACTGTATTTTTTGGACTATAAGATGCGCCTGACCATAAGACGCACCCAGTTTTAACAGCAGGAAATCAGAGAAAAAAATATTTCATGTGTTTAAATGAATTAGGGAAAAATTGCCTGCAGTACCCAATTTCAGCCACAAAAATGGTGTCACTAGAGAGCACACTTTGGCATATCTTCTTCTTCCTAATACACGGACAGGCAAGGGAGGGGGGCCCAGCGGGAGAATCTATGCTCTGGTCTCCCTGTCCCCTGTACGCTGCCTGTGTGAGAAAGCTGCCAGCGAGTGCGGCTTTCCCCACATACACTGTGCATTGGCTATATCTGCGGGGCTCTGCAAATATAGCCAATACAGATGGGAGATTTGCTGTGGACGTGGGTGGTCTCACATTGGGACTATAAGACCCAGGCACTTTTTAACCCAAATTTTGGGGTTGAAAAAAGTGCGTCCTTTAGTCTGAAAAATACAGTATTTAAACAATGCATTAACTATGATATAACGGTAACCAGAGGGACTTTCCGAGCGATATATATTTTCCTGTTTTCTATTAATATTCTACAACTTCTTTTCATATATTCTTTCTTTTTTAAATTCAGAATGAATTATTGTTTAATTAGGTTTAACTTAATTGTTTGCTAATTAAGAACCACTACAATCTGCACATAAGCTCCATTGTCTCGGCATGCACGTGTTCTCCCATATAAATAAAGGATTAGAACCTCTGTTGTGCAGGAGTCCATTATATTTCTGCTTATGCTTCTATGTCCCTCAGGAATTGCACTTTACACTTTCTGTTGAATATATTGATTTTAAAGAAATGGATTAAAACGACACGTTTTTATATGAATGAGGTCACCACAGAAAAAGCATCAGAAATATGGCAATATAAGTAGGTATTGTCCATTCAATTCCAGTAACATATTTTTCCATGCTTATTTCCATATGCCTGTGCAGAGGTGAGGGGGGCATTATTCATAATGGGAAGTACTGTGCCCCAAATACTATAAATCTAAGATTTTTCGGAAAGCAGTGAAATCACTACCCCAAGTGACCAATCAGGATTAGAAGATGGAAATGATTGACCCCACACCCAGTTCATCTAAAGAATGAAATAGGTACCTGATTTACATATTTGGTTGGAATGTCGTAGTATTAAAAAGTTGTTGGAGGGAGAGTCCAAGCTAGTATATTTGGTTATAAGTAAAGGTATTTGGAAGGATTCTTTTACTTTTATAACCTGTCTCATGGTCCACATCAACACAATTATAATGTTTGATTTTTATGTTTACAGATGCCAGGTCCTTTCACACTGCATGCATTTCTGCATATATACAAAAACTCATGTGTTTTGCACATTACATCTGCATTTGTGTTTTGCATTTGTGTTTTTGAACAAAGCAATGGAAAATGCATCAGTTCATGCAGCAGGGTGTTATAAAAAAATGTATACAGAATTGCTGTGTTTTTAAAACTGCAACACATGCAGTGTAAATGGTAACATTGCCTTTCTATGAGAACTCAGCAAAAAAACATGCACAAGGGCCTTAAGCTGTGGTTGTCATTACGACCAAGTGACTCAGTTAAAACAGCACCTTTTCTTGGCACCCCTGCTAATAATAATGAAAAACCTTACCTCTCATTCAAAATATTTCCATTGTCCTACATAATGATATTGCTCCCAGGCCTTGGCATCTGTCGTGTGCAGAGGGACTCCTGAAGGCTGCATTTTTAACCTCCCTAGCGTTCTTGACGAACCCAGTTCGCATCACGGTGATGGAGGTAATGTTAATGGAGTTGCATCGGTCTTCTACCCATCATTCATGACACCGGCGACATGGACAAAGGAGGGAGAGGGCAGGAATTTCTAGCACAGTACATTGTTTTTAACAGCGTGATATGGGCAGACCCCTAGGAGGGGTTAAAGCTCCTTTCACTAGTCTCATGAGATCTGTTCCAGCATTGGACTATATCTAGTGCTATCTAGTGACAACTTACAGTACTGCAGAAAGACAGATACAGGAAAAGGGAGCCCAGGGATATGATTCAACCTAAGGTAAGTATATATATTATTTTAATTGCAGAGTAGAGCACTTCTCCACCACAAAATATGATGTGCCTGTGGACACAGGCACTTTAAATCAGTCCACTGTTTAACCATGCTCAATGCATAGCCTTTATATTATATCCAACATGTTAATAAAATTTTACAAAATTTATGATCAGGACTGTCTTTGTTTGGCCATGTACACACATTGAGTTTCAATTGAAAATTGGGTGTACAGGTACAACTATCTTAAATGCTTTCTAAACAACTATATAGTAGCTACTGTGCTAAAATGGAAAAGTCAACTCAGATTCATTTTAATCTCAGTATTGTACAGTATAATCCATTGCAACTAAATGTAAGCAAATCTGATCATATGTATCATGATCACGTGTGGTAGAGCACTGAGATGATTTGCAAATCATGTTTATACTGTATTATCCACTGGTAAGTAATCTGCAGACAAGTTTTGGCACTTGTTAATTAATCTCCAACACTATTGCCAATAACAACAAAAAAATTGCATAGAGACTACTTGTGTTTGGAGTGCTTGACACTGCTTTGTTGAAAGACATTGCAGGGAATTATTCAGCATGAATCCATACAAGGGGAATTTGATGATATAATACTCATCTGGACACTGATCACTGTATTCCTTCCAATAAGAGTTACATTTTGGTGTCACATTTTCAAAGGATTTCAAGCCAAATGGAACCTCCATTCTGTTGTATTCCATTCTTTAAAACAAGTGAAGATAAATGAGGAGTAAAAAATACAAAAGTTATATCGATACTTCAATTTATGAAACAAGGAAGCAGAGATGTTCAGTGAGCAGGGTGGCCAGATAAGTAGAATGAAAATGGAAGCCAGCAGGTAATCTTGATTGTGTTTTGACAAAAATGTTGCATATTATTTGTTAAGGACTTACTCTCGTAGATCTACATGCTGTTCCTATAGATGGACATGCTGGGACACACTTTTCCATCCAAGATTTCCTGCTGTAAAGCAAAACAATCCTTCCAAACTGTTTGGGCACCAACCACTGTTGTACCATCCTAAGTGTAGTAATAAAAACAAAAAAAAAGATATATATGGACCTGTAAATTAATTTAAAAAAGTACATAAAAACATTACACACCTCTGAACTAGTAGTACTGCTATGTGAGACTCTACTGGCATCTTCTCCCTACAGTCTTCCAGCAACAATCCAGCACATGCCCACTAGAGGGTGCTGTTACAGTTTGTTTATATTACATGATGATGACCTGTGAAGGGAGCCTCATTAATCCAATGATGTATCCCTTCCAAAGTGTACTTGCATCCTGCACAGTGGAGATTACACAATTTCGTTGAACCGTTGTAGCAATGCAGGATTAGGATTTATAGACCGACAAGTTTTTAGCTACATGGCTTGTGCTTTCATATATATTTTCCATTCCATTGAGATGAGAGTGGAGCTCAGGTCCACTTTTAAAAGGGATTGCAGTTAGCTGAAACTGTTAGAAGGTCTACAAGTCAAATGTATTGAATTTTTTAAAATATGTTTTTGTGATTAGCACCTCCACATTCTAGCTAGTCTTGATTTTTTGCTTCCTCCTCTTTCCATCTATCCATTCTCCACTTCTATTTTTTTGTCTTTATTTTATATTGTTAATACCGTACTTTTGAAACCAGGAAATTGTTTGCAAAAGTCGGGAGTTGTCTTATTTGGCAGGTGACAGGGCCACGGTCTGGGGGGCGCTCCCATCCCGGGCCGACCATCTAGGGGAGCCCAGAGGTCTGCTACCCGGATCTGTGCTCCTCACACTTTGTGCTGGCTGACAGCAGCCAGAGGGAGAGACCTGCACAATCGCCCTCGGGCCTCTCCTTCCCGATGTGTGTGAAAGTAGCTATGTGCTGCTACTGATGCCAAGTGCTCACTAGCAACATTGTGACTGAAATTGGTATTGCAGGGAGATTAAAGCTAGTTAACACATTAAATAGCTGTTCACTTTATAATTTATACACACATATAAAAGTGACATTTTTAGACTGCCAAATTCTTTTAGTTTTTATTGTTAAATGTAAACAATTTATGTCACTTGGATAAGCGCAGGGAAACTTTAATAATGATGAAAGGTTGCAGATAGTGGTGTCAAATTGGCAATGTAAATTACTAATCCAAAAAAAAAAGATTGGACTTCTGGGAGATCTGGGGGTTGAAAGTCAGAGTAGGTATAAAAAATGTATTTGGTGTGCATTGGAAGAGGGGTAGTCTTATACGGCGAGAATATCCCAAACTCTATATTTTTACTGGAAAATTTGGGGGTGATTTATACACCCAGTCGTCTTTTACGCTGTAAAATACGGTATATATTTTATTTCTTTTACATGCCTTTTAAATATATATATATATATATATATATATATATATTAATGTATATGTGATTAATGCACATGCACAAAATAAAATTATTTGTTGCCCCAAAAGTTGCCATCCTATGTTATTCTAATATTTTAGCGTCCAAAATATATGGTATTATTTGCAAAATAAATACTTTGTGTTTAAAAGAGCACTAGGTGACACAATTGTTACTGATCAATTTAATAAAAAATTATATAATAAATAAATATGCAGATAAATCCCTCTAACTCTTCTGTGATATCTCTGATCTGAATACTTGTTTCAGGTAAGAAAAGGTGCCCATACAGGTTCGATATTTCCGTTCAGTCGACTTTAAATGATTGATTGAATGGAAATTGATTCCTGCACACCTTGTACGATCGACCATGTGATTAAAATCAATTGAACATTGATCTGATGTGTTGGCAAATTTTAGTAGATCATACAAGTATCTGAGCGTACTAGTAGATCGTACAAGGAATCACTTTTGTTTAAATCAATCACACTGCCTGATGGTATGATATAAGGACCTTCCTAAACCTTCCAATCACTATACACTCTATCAGGGAGGCCTATATACTACAGAGTTGTTGGCAGACCTAATGGAAATTGTATGGAGTAATGTAAAGATGAATGGGGGGCTCGATCATGGCATCACACAAAACAATTAGATCTTAGAAGAAATCAATCCGTGTATGGCCAGCTTAACTTGCTAAGTATTTAAAATAGCAGGTCTTCATATCTGCCTGGAGACTATATAAGAACCCAAATAACTGTTCCCCAAAATAAAAACAAACAATTCATGAAATGATAACTCTATAGCTTTTATGTTACCAGCATATGCCTGGCTAAAACACCACAAAGGAATAACAGTAACTTTCAACTAAATCCCCAAAAACGTAACTCACAAAATAACAACCTCTATGCTTTATAACTTTGTTCATCAAGCACATTGTTTTAGCTGATTTTTTTCATTTGCCAGTTATGTGTGGTTTTAAATAGTGATGAGCTGCAATATTCGAATTTGTGATATTTCGCCAAAAATTCTACTAATATTTGATTCATAATATGCATAATATCTCGAACATTCCAATATCTGCCATCATATTCGCAAAATTCGAATAGCCGAGCTCAACACTAGTTCTAAAACTCAATATTACAGTACAGTGCAGTACAGTACAATATTTGATGTACAGAATTGAAGTGCACCTAAACTCAGAAACCCTTCTCAATACAAAAATGAATGTTTGACTTGGGAGCTGTCCCAATAAATCAAAGTCTCTAAGAAAAAAAATGTAAAAATGATATACTTACCTGCTCTGTGTGCCTCTCTGTGTAGTTTCCATTCTTCCAGGGTTTACTGCTACAGTAATGTGTCCAACCACCAGGGAGTGCCAGAAGGAATGGCTTTTATCAGATAAAAACTGAATGAAAGACACATGAAGAGCTGCAGATTAACCTTTCTGGCAGTACCCAGGACTACACACTCACCTCGAGCTACACTCCTTACCTATCCTTGGTCAGACTGTGGCGATTGTGAATATCGGCAGACTCGACAATCACTTCAAACACCGCCTCTTCAGCGTCATCGATGATGCCGGAGAGACAGTGCCATTGACCTACATGTAAATGCAGGCAATGTTTGTTTTCCAAACCACATTCCTGACGTCATTGATGACGCCAGGGATGTGTACAGGGAAGGAAGAAGGGTGGGGAAACACAGCAGAGTACGTAGTATTTGATTGCACATTAGTGTTGAGCTTGTATATCCGAACTGTGAATATTTTTGACAAATATCGGCTGTTCTAGAATTTTCACATTTCGCATATATGGAAGCGGATATTTCGAATATTCAAGGTATCATTCACTGGCAAGCTTATGGCCTTGCATTGCAATACTATAACTGCAATGCGATAATAAACACATGCTACCATTCACTTTGAATATAATCGCAATGCGATTATTTTATTACAATGCATAGCCATACGCTCAAATTTTGTATTTACAAATATCGAATAGGCTATTAGTGGAATTGTTGCCTATGCCACTCATCATACCACGTTGTTGAAAATGACAAAGTACGGGTGGTTAAGTACGAGGCAACTGTGTGCTTTGCAGCGGAAAAGAGAGAAGAGAAAAAGGTAAGAGCAATGGGGAAAATGTACAGATATCTCTTTGCAGGTAAGGATTTTTTTACTTTTTGTTACAGATTGTTGAAGTAGGGGGTTGAGACAAAAAGTTCAGCAGGTGAGGTAAGGTTCTCTTTATAATTTTTTTTATATGATGCACCAGTAGGATTTTACACCTATTGAATAATACTAGCTTAATATGAATTTTGTTTAGCTACTTGTGTATTTTTTTTCAACTAGCGGTGTTTTGGCATCCCAAGTTGCTAAGCAACAGTTTGACACATTTGTGAACTATAAGATGATTATAAATAGCAATACACTGTGTCTTTATATCTACAGATAATGTTAATACCATTAAATGTGGAGAAAAAGATAGAACAGTAGCCATGATTACACCTCCCCTTCTGTATTATGGAACGAGATGAGCCTTTGGTTAAAGCGGTTAACTTAGTAACACCAAGGCACATTAAATTTCTGCTTAATTCCACAGTGACATATTTATGTTTGCTCAGTTACTAAGCAACGCACACCATCTTGTAGAAGGAAGTGGGAGAAACTTAACAAGTCTGTACCTTTTTCACAGATTGTTTGCTATTTTCATCTCTATATTAAAGTCTGCCTATTGGGGCATTCACTTATGTGCTATAAGTTTAAGTTTCATGTTTGCTTCCAGGACAAAGCCAAACAATACATTTAGTGTATATCAAACAAATTTTTGGGGAGGAATTAATTCCTCACTAGTGATGGCGCGAACCCGGATTTTGCCGTTCGCGAACGGCGAACGCGAACTTCAGCAAA
>CM070033.1:145843601-145862602 GCA_036250615.1 Ptychadena robeensis
TCTGCTGAGCAACCCAGAACCGAGTTCTGGGTTCGAATCCCAGCAGGAACCTAACACAGACAAATCTGGTGCGACTATGCACTCCACCTCCCGCATTCTTCAGGCCTTCCACTCTTACTACTATGACTTGTACAACCTCCCCGCCCCGAGTGTAGCCTCCTTGTCGTCCCGCCCGATCCCTACCCTCTCTGAGTATATTCGGACAACAGCCCTCCCTACAATCTTGGAACAGGCGGTCGAGGCCCTGACTGAGCCTTTCACCCAGGAGGAACTCTCAGCCACGGTCAAGGGCTTGCCCTCAGGCAAGAGTCCCGGTCCGGAAGGGTTCTCGAACCTCTTTTACAATAAAGAGATTTATGCTGATGCCCTGCGGACCACAATTGAACCCTCACCTGACCTTGCTCATTGAAAAGTGCCAAGAGGGGAATGCTACACTTCTTCCTGATGGCTGCTAGGGCTACTATTCCTCAGCACTGGCGGTCCACGACCTTCCCCACCATCTCGGAGTGGCTCACGGAGCTAAACCTCCTCCAGCGTTTGGAAGAACTTACCGCCTTTGTCAATGACACCTCGTCCAAATTTGTTGACACCTTGGGCGCCTGGATACTATTAAAGGAATCCGCCTCAGGACAGGCGCTTCTCGCTCGCTGAGTTGGGATCGACACTTGGCCTTGCAGACCCCCTGTTACCGTACCCTCCCCTCCCCCCTCTTTTTCTTCAACTTTCCCCCCCACCCTTAACCTTTTCCCCGCTTTCTCTTTCCCCATGTCTTCCTATCCCAGCTTTTCCCTCTGTTCTTCGCTCCCTTCTTCTTATCCTACCACTGGGTTCTCTGCCTTTACTTACCCCTTCTTTTTTGCTGCTCGCTTCTCCTTTCGTTTTCCTCTTCTCTTTTTTCTCTTCTCTCTTTTCTCTCAATGTACTCTTTTGTACATTGTTGGCGTTGGACACCGGGGATGTTCTCTGTTAGCTACTGCACGGACAGGGACCAGAGAACACGTACGGATGATGATATTTCTGCACCCTGGCGGCACTGAATGCTTAATATGTTTCTGGACTTCGGTACACTCCTCATGGCCAGGGCGCCTCCCTGTTGCCCTATTGGGCAGGTGGCTGACCTCCTCATCTCCGGGGCACTGCGTACCCCCTGAGTCCTCCCTGTCCGTATACGTTGAATATACTTGTGTTGCATCTTGTAGCTCCCCTGTGTCCAACTTTTGGTTTTGTAGTGTGATTTTATGTGTTGCTGCACCTGCGGTGCACTGTGCTGTTTTTCTTTACGTGTTTACGTGTCTCTCCTGTCTCCTACAGTGTCCTCCTTCACCTTCACTCCTGTCTCCTATGCAAACTGCAGCACATAGATCTCTGGAAGGACCAGAACTGTCCTCCCATACCAAACTCTTTGGGACTGGTAAATATGTCTGCAGGGAAGGGACACCTTAGTAATGTCCAACAGAATGGACGGAAGTGGATTCAGGTGCCAGTACTTAAGATGGTGCCTTAGGGAATGAGGAAGTGAAGATTGTAAGTACCTTTTTTTTCTCTGTGTAGCAGTTTTCACAGATGTATACTGCTGACAGATGTGTAATATGTCCATGTAATGTATGTGGGGGATTTCTTTTTGAGTTTACAACCGCTTTAACCTTTTGATGACTGCAGACCCAAATTAATTGTCCAATATGGTCCTATACCCCCTTCACTTAAGCGTTTAAATAATCACCCGGCATGTTTTTCCATTCCACATGAAATACTTTTACTCTTGTGAGATATTTGTTTAATGCAATCACAGCATGGAATCAGGGTACAGTTACTGACAAAGCTACTTAAATGTCATCTGACACATCTAATTGATTTCTCCACTTGATTTCAGATTTAATAATGCAAAGAAATGAGTTCCATGAATGTACATTGATGTGAAATTAACTTAACATTAAATGCACTCTTTGCAAAGCTTGGATAAGCTGGCATTTGCTAACATCAAAATCCATCTCTGGCCCTTTCGAAATGAACTTTTTGGGTCTACCATCCGATCATATTGTGCTGAAATATTAATATCTATTGTTTTAAATGTCATTGGACAAGGACACCTGACAATTGCTTTGTGGCATCCTCTCAAAGAACAATGTGTGCCAATTGTGTGGGGCTTCTTTTCTTTGACAATCATGTATAAAACTTTTGAGATGTTCCCTCAGTTCAGATGGCTTCCATTTCTCAAAATTGCAAATCATGCTTTCAGTTCTCCGTCTATTACACAGGTGATACCAAACAACATGTGAATCATTCCCTAACATTTTTTGACAGATGACATTTTGCAGAAAATCTGTAAAAGGAAAAAATGTTTACTGCGAAAAGCACTGTGTACACAATGGCAAAACTCACTTTTATTCTCTGCATACATTTACAATAAACCAGTTAATACACATATTTGATTGAAATATTAAAATTAAAACATTTCAAATTAACCCCCTAGTGTTTCTGATGGCACCATCTCGCCCAGCACTGTCCTGTCAATACTGCACTGGACAAGATTAGAGATGGTCGAATTTTTTTCCAAAATTGGACAATTTTGAGGATTTTGAGTTCATTGCAAAGCCCCTGAACATGGTATCAACACCAAACTTGCTGAAGATGTAGAGAAGGGTTGGGGGTATACAAGAAAAAAAGAAAGTATGTCTCTAACACAAATAGTTTTTGCACAAATGAAGTTTAAAGTCGACTTTATTCGTTTAACTTAATTTATGCAAAAACGACATGGGCTAGAGCCAAACTTTTTTTTTCAAATGTTCCGACAGCCCTTCTCTACACATCCCGGAATTTTGATGATGTTAAGGGGCTCACAAATTTAGCAAGTCGAAAAATTCGACCATCTCTAGACAAGATGGTGCCATCAGGCGAAGATCGGAGCCCTGGCAGCACTTAATTTTCGTGCTGTCCCGGTGGCTCTGATCATCTGAACGGGACCTGGGGACGTCACATGAGGGCGGCGCGGGGGATTCAAAAGTAAATCGCATGAAAACAGTTTTCTATGCTGAAAAGTGAAAAGTGTTTCAGTGTGATTCCCCAGATGGGCCCTTTGAAGTTAAGCCTCCCTCCCCTGGTGTGTACATCACACCAGAGGAGAGAGGTGCCAAAGGGAATTGTACTGGATACAGTGATAACTGTATCCAATACAATTCAAAGTAAAAAAATCAACAAATTTCTAATTGTAAAAATGTTTTATTATATACAAAACATAAATATATATATACACACTGTTTTAAAATCTATCACACAAAAGAGGTATTTTAGAGATTTTATAATTCAAATTATACCTCTAATTATATTTTTTTTTAATGTATTTTTTTTTACATAAAAACTGACATATTTGGGGAAGTTACAGGCTTACAACAACAAAAAAGTCTATGGTGCGCTTTTGGTACAGAAATCTGGACCTTTCAAAGAGTGCAAGAAAGGTTGAACACAATCATGTGCAGACAATGCTAATTTCTTTCATAATTCTGTTGTGTTCTATTTACAGACTACACAAGTGTAAATCAATACAGAAATTTAAAACATCAGTTGAGTCTCATACCACCAGTATTTGGTTAACATGGGCCAAGGGTTATAGAAATCCCTGGTTAGGAACCCTGACTCTAGTAGAAGAGAAAGATAGAACTATAGTGGATGTGAAAAGAGAGATACAAATCAAGAGAAAGTAATGTTGCTCAAGGTCAAGTGATTAATTCATGTGAGAGTCCTGTAAACTGTTATAATTCCTAAATCATGTAAAATTCCAAGTGCGCTTTGGTTGGGTATCAAAGTTCAAAGTAACTGGATATTGTTGAGGAACTATACTGATATAGAAGATAATCACAATAATTCTTCGTCCCAATAGATGATAGAAACACAACCGAACACAAACTTCCCCAGGTCTGATGGGTCTTTTAAGGTGGATCAATACAGTGGGGGACAAGGGTGAGATTGCATACGAACTCTGAGAATCCTCTCATTCTAATAGCATTTAAATTTCTCCTGTTTTCCAGCAAATTTTGGAATTTTAAATCTGGCTTTCTAGTTTGGTTTTAGTAGTTTTCAGAGAAATTTTTTATTATTTTATATATTCACTAATCAACTTTATATTTTACATAGGATGCTGGACTCCCTGGGCTGATATAGTTGCAGTTTAACCATGATCACAGCTTCTGAAAAATGTATTTTCTTGTGCATAAACTATGGTGCACAATAGGAACAAAAGGTCTTTTTTTTTTTGTAATACCAAATCCAGTGCAATAATCAGAATTCTCCTATAAAACAACTGCTTGTGATTAGTGATTTCATATAAACTAACCTGCGCATTAAACCTTTCCTGCACCTGACCAATATTTCCACACTCCAATCACTATTCAATGTAAGTGCTGCTCCAAAAAAACAAAAACAAAACCTTATTCAAAAGAATTTGCTGCTTCGGCAGGGGTAGTACCACTGGGTTGTGGCAGCATTGTGGTGTCAGTAAAGGTGCACTGGAAGAGGCTGGTGACTGTGGATGTTTGTCTTAAGCCCCCCATACACCTCTAGATCACTCTGTACAATTTCCTTCAGATCTACCAACAAATCTGTAGTATAGTTGCCTTCCTGATAGAATACATGGTGATTGGAAGGATTATAAAGGTCCTCATATTACATGGTTTTTGTAGACAAAAAGGTGATTGTACAGAAATTGTATGGAAAGAATATGCGGTGTTATCACGTAACCTCTGAAGTAAAGGATATATACCATTCAGGTCATGTGCTACGCTAGGAGGTTTATCGGGGTGAAAAGCATTGTAGCTGTGGGATTCCATGATCCTGTAACCTTGGTAAAAAAAGATCACAGTAGAGGGCAGCAGAGGAATGTGGGTTTTTTACCAGCTGAAAGAGAGCACATTTCATTGGTATGGAATAAATAAAAAAAAGCCTACAGTCTATTTTTCAATTTCTTTCTATCTCTTATAGGACTATTTAAATACTGATTTTTTTGCACTTTCCAGTAGCTATATAGTCACCAATATTTTTCTTCCTTTCTCTTTCTATATCAAGATGTATAGAAAAGGCACCAAGTCCTCCAAGTCACCTTTTGGGAAATAGACAATCCAAAGTAATGACTACAATTTATTGTGCCAACTTATCATTAGCACCATGCAGTGAGAGGATGGATTTCTCTTACAACTACAAAACATCTTTACTCCATCAATGTTATAGAAAGAATTTTGCAAGAGCTTCAGTCATTAAAGGGATATGTTTGGGTAACTGCTAAATAAAGTAACCAAATAATACAGCAGAAAAGGATTATTTCATTTTTATTCCTCGTGTATATGTTGTATTGATTATTAGTTGCTTGTTTTCTTTGTAAACAATAATTTACTTAGTGTTAAGGCAACGTACATTTAGAATCCAAAAGACTGTGTGAGGAACCTGTGGGTGCCGTGGTTAGGGCTGAAACCTAAGACTGCTAAGACTGAAAGTGAGGGGAAATGGTCACAGATAGAAATTTAGCTCAGAGATCTGTGACTACAGATGTCCCCTTTCCCTGTTATTTTGCTATCCTTACTTCCCAAACCACAGAGGACACAGACCATTTACTGAAGATTGGCTCCCTCTCCTAGTAGTGGCTGCAATAAACATTTAGGTGGCTCCTCTGTTCCCTACCTTGGATCCTCACCAGGAAGTCCTGTCCAATAGGGTCATGTGATCCACTATTTAAGAACGTGCTTAGCAGCTAGTAGCTGACTGAAAAAAGAAGTCATTAAGAGGGCTACAACCTGGGAGTGTCTCACAGCAAAGTCCATCACTCCTTGTGGGATTCTCTGGTGAACACCAATTCCTTAGGCTCTGTGCCTTGGTCTGCACTTGCCTGGTGATGCTGTGGGCCACTGCTCCCATTTGTTTAACCATTAGCGGAAATATTTCCTTAAGTGAATCCAAACTCCCTAAAGGACACACATAAGTGAAATGGTTTGTAAGCCTTCACCAGCATCAGGAAAATAAAAGGAAAGTTTTGGCTCTAGACATTTTTTTTTATTTGTATCTTCCCATTACATATGTTTTTCCCAAAAAGAAGACAAGCAAAGAGGCTAACATGTTTAAAGGGCACATTTATATATCAGTGAATGTCCTAGTGTTGTACCATGTTAGCCGGAGATAAATATTGGCTAAACTCATGAATGTATTATTATATGTATAATACAATATATTGAATAAAACACTAAAATAATTGTGTTTTATTACTAAATAAATATTAGTATTGTATATGTTATATATAATAAATATATACACCTGTTTTTATATATATTAAAATATTTTAATAATAAATTATCATTAACTCACACTAGACCTTCGCCCTCTCACCTACTTATACTTCCTCTACATCAGTCATTTTTTTTCAAACATGCTGGGGACAACATCTGTCAGGCAGGACATTCAGACTTTTCCCTTTTTTTTTCTAAAGTTTGGTAAAACTACACTTCTCAGCTTTGCAACAATCTTAGAAGCTTTTATCCTGGCAGGTCTGCTTTCATTAGCTTTATAAATACCTACAAAAACATCACACAAAGTTTATCAGAAGAGCAGAAAAGTAATAAGCTCAAAATCTGATCCATGGCTCACCTTCTGTACTGCCCAAGTTCACACGGGTTTTGAACCCAACTCTTTGTAAAAGTACAAAGTTTTGGTTAGAAGGTACACCTTCATTATGTGATCACTGGCCGCTGATAGTGGTCACTAGCTGAGAAGTAAAATAATTAGATGGCAGCATTTTCAAGAACTCCCTGGCTAGGGTACATCAACGTACATTTGTAAATCATTCTAATTGTGAATCATTAGAGTTTAAATATATTTGTATTTTCTCTTTTTGCATATTAATGCAAATGATGGAACAGTGATTCTGAGGTCAGTTTTTACTGAATGTACAGCAAAAAGTAGCTGACCTGCAAGTTTCTCACTGCCAGTATGAAATCTACAAGATTCTTCATTAGGATTTGTGTCATATGTAGGTAAGTGTGTATAAGCCAAATATAGAGGCATTAAGAGACTTTGAATTTACAACTAAATAAATATTCATTATCAAGGTTATTATTTTTGATATTATCCGCTATGTGAATTGTAGGGATGGTCGCAGTGCAAATTTTTAAGTAGAAATTTCGACTTTTTCGCCGAAAATTCGCATAGTCGAATTTTGATGGGGTCATTTCGACTTTTCGCTGAAAAAGTCGAAAATGAGCCTGATATTTCGACTGAAAACTTTGCTTTTGATTTGCCATCCCGCTATTTCGCGTGCGAATATCGCCATTTTATTTAAAATTTTCACATGCGGGAGTGACTGGAAAATTCACATAACTTTGTCAGCTTATTGCAAAGCCCCTGAAAATGGTATCCTCACAAAAATTGCTGGAGATGTAGAGGGTTGGGGAAACATTTGAAAACAATAAGTTTTGCTCTAACATGTCAAATTGGGTTTAAATCTCAGCTCTGATTGTAAAGCTCTGCTACTATGTACACTGATTCTTCTATTATAGCTCATACAGCAAATCAAAATTTTCCACCTTATGTGAATTTTCGGCGTTATGCGAATTTTCGCCTTTAGAAATTTCAACTCAAAAAAAGTTTCAACTCGAAATTTTGCAGTCGAATTGAAATTTGATTGGAAAACTCGAAATTTAAGTAGAATCTAATTTTATTCATTTCGACCATCTCTAGTGAATTGAGGCCGACGAGTAGCAATAAAGTTTGAAATTAAAGCAAAGCATGCAGTTTTTCGATGCCCCCAAATTCATTTGCAAATTTTCATGGCCTTTGTACTCTAACATATAATATTATTGTGTAAATGCAAGTTCCTTTATAGAAAAATGTTAACTCCATATCCCTTACCAGACAGGAGGTACACATATAGATTTTTAAACAATCGACAATAGATTTGATCAGGATGTTCGATATTTTGATCAAATATAAATTGTGTCTGTATCGAATGTATACACTGTATTTTTGTTCGACCAATGACATTTTGTTCCACTGTTTTTGAATGAAATCGTTTTAGATTTTTTAACAAGAAATAGCTTCATTCAAATGTATTAGATCGAAAAAAAATCGACAAGAATTATCGAATGAAACAATGTTACTTTTGTTTTAGGCCCCCTTGAACTTTTCCACATTTGGTCACATTACAGCCACCAACATATATCAGTGTTATTGGAATTCCACATGAAAGACCAATACAAAGTGGTGTACACGTGAGAAGTGGAACGAAAATCATACATGATTTCAAACATTTTTTACAAATAAATAACTGAAAAGTGGGGTGTGCGTAATTATTCAACCCCCTTTGGTCTGAGTGCAGTCAGTTAGACATCGCCTGATGAGTGCTAATGACTAAATAGAGTGCACCTGTGTGTAATCTAATGTCGGTACAAATACAGCTGCTCTGTGATGGCCTCAGTCACAGAGCAGGTTGTCTAAGAGAATATCTAAGAATATTGTCTAAGAGAAGAGCAACAACACCATGAAGTCCAAAAAACACACTAGACAGGTCAGAGATAAAGTTATTGAGAAATGTAAAGCAGGCTTAGGCTACAAAAAGATTTCCAAAGCCTTAAACATCCCATGGAGCACTGTTCACGTGATCATTTAAAAATGGAAGGAGTATGGCACAACTGTAAACCTACCAAGACAAGGCCGTCCACCTAAACTCACAGGTGAACAAGGAGAGCACTGATCAGAAATGCAGTCAAAGAGGCCCATGGTGACTCTGGACAAGCTGCAGAGATCTACAGCTCAGGTGGGGGAATCTGTCCATAGGAAAACTATAAGTTGTGCACTGCACAAAGTTGGCCTTCATGGAAGAGTGGCAAAAAGAAAGCCATTGTTAACAAAAAAGCATAAGAAGTCCAGTTTGCAGTTTGCCACAAGACATGTGGGGGACACAGCAAACAGGGAACAGGGAATCTGGTTAGAGTTGACGGGAAGATGGATGGAGCCAAATACAGGGCAATCTTGGAAGAAAACCTCTTGGAGTCTGCAAAAGACTTGAGACTGGGGCGGAGGTTCACCTTCCAGCAGGACAACGACCCTAAACATAAAGCCAGGGCAACAATGGAATGGTTTAAAACAAAATATATCCATGTGTTAGAATGGCCCAGTCAAAGTCCAGCTCTAGATCCAATCGAGAATCTGTGGCAAGATCTGAAAACTGCTGTTCACAAACACTGTCCATCTAATCTGACTGAGCTGGAGCTGTTTTGCAAAGAATAATGGGCAAGGATTTCAGTCTCTAGATGTGCAAAGCTGGTCAAGACATACCCTAAAAGACTGGCAGCTGTAATTGCAGCAAAAGGTGCTTCTACAAAGTATTGACTCAGGGGGCTGAATAACTACGCGCACCCCACTTTGCAGTTATTTATTTGTTAAAAATGTTTGAAATTATGTATGATTTTCGAACTTTTCTTTCTCTTTCCTAAAAATCTCTTCTCAATAAAAAGTTATTGTTTAAAAAAATAATTATTATTTCAATGTTTATGTGGTAATGTATTGTTTATCTTATGAATATACCTTCAAAAGTCTAGAACTGTATAGAATGTACCAGGACATCTGGTTAGACATGTCAGGAATTTCTCGGTCAGGGTTCTACTGTACACTACCTGTAAGAAGAGTACCAGGGCTCTGGGAATGGGCATTCTCTGCCAGGCCTGAGGGACTACAGGAACCAGCAACATTTTGTGAGTGAGCTCCCATTAAGAGCTAGGGGTTGAGACTGGAGACTCACCTGCTGCTAAGGAGACCTTTTTATTCTCCCTCATGCTAATGAGCACTCTCTACCTGGATTAGAGCCTCATCCTCCACTGTACAAATATCCCTGCTGTAAAGTGCTGTATTAATTGTGAATTGTTGGCAACTCTCCCCATGTACTGTGTCCTGTCTTTGTAAGCTGTAAATAATGTAAATAAAGAACTGGGTTTATTCTGAGGTGCCCACAGCTAAAGGAGTGAAAAATTTAAAAAGAAGATGTAAGATGACACCTACACTCAGGCACACCTGGTGGATCCAGGGTCAACACTACCAGGGTGACCCGGTCAACACTACAGTTAATGGTATGGAATCCTACCCAGCCTTGGTGAAAGACTTTGAGTATGCTGGAGATCTGCCTATCCATGTTCATCTGTATGTGAGTGCGCTCTTCTAAACGTCTTTGTTTGTAAAACAGCAATTTTAAACCTTTCCCAACGCTATTAAAAATGTTTTGTTTTCTAATGGTATCTCCCAGACAGGTTCACTTCACTTGGCCATGTTTTGCGAAAACCAGTCTATTCTTGTTACTTTCCATTAAATTGTGGTATTAATAATGTTCTTAACTAATAACACATGAAATCTTAAATGCCTACTTTTGTGTTTAAAGCAAAAGTTGGTTCTCTTTTATTAAAAGTTAAAACGGCAGAAATACCAGGTAATTCAAGTTTCATTTAAAGATAACACATATTTGAGATTCCTGTACAGAGTTTTTTTTTTTTTTTTTTTCACAAAGAAAGGTGAGGTTTCTGGCCCGTATTTAATGTAATAGTAATAAGAAGTTCTACATTCTATTATAAAAAAAACTATTGTACTGTTTGTAGAAGTGCAAGGCTGTCCTCAACAAAGTTCACTGTTTACAATAAAATTGTTATGATAATAACAGCAATGCAAACAATTGTATTTACTAGTAAAATCATTCTAAACATTTTCAGAAAAATGTAAACCATTGTCTTATAACAATAATCTAAAACAATATTCAGGGCTTGTCCCCATCGGTGAAGCTGTCCGCACAGAGGCGCGGTTCTGAGCTGGGGGCGGGCAGCTACTTCCATTAATTTTAATGGGCTTGTCACCACTTGCACGGCTGCATGCGTTTTGGGCCGCGTGCCGTGGCCAGCCGCTAGCAGCTGCATTGACATGTATTCAGCTGCGACTGCTCGTGAACTTTGTTCCGCAACGAGCGGCTGGCGGCTCTCAATCACGGCCAGCTTTGCCAGTGGTGACAAGCCCTAAGTTCTAAAATTCTAAAAATTAAACAAAATAACTTTTGTGATAACATTATTTTGCATGTACTGTGTGACAACACTGGGAACATATCAGGCACTGACATAATACTATTAATCCCAATGTACCTTCTCAACACACTTGAATACATTGCTATGTAAGGCTCAGTAGGAATTTTTCAGAAATTCCATACTATAGTAAAAATATAAATATAATGATAGCCTATAATTTTCTTTCATCATAAAAGAGGTAAATGCTCTCAATAGGGACATAGATTGTTATAAAAATCATGACATTCTTTAATGTAATTTTTGTTTGTCTCCAGTCCTTTTAACAAGGTTGTTTCCATACACTATATGAAAGCAGAGACACTATATGTGATTAAGGATGGTCCAAAAATTTGCAATGCAATTCAAGTAGAAATTTCTACTTTCTCTTCTATGCAATATTTTGGCAGGGCCATTTTGACTTTCGAAAAAAAAGTCGAAAATGAACCCAATTTTGACCAAAATAAAAATTTCAACGTAAAATATCATCATCACAAATTTTTATTCCGAATATTATTTGAAAAGTGTTGATATTTTAAATAAATCACAAAAATTCATGATCACTATAAAATGATTACATTCGAGGCTAATTTAGAAAATGATGAGTCAGGAAAAATTTGCATGTAAAGTAGAACATTTGCAATTGAAATTCGATATAGAAAATCAAAATCATCTCTATTTGTAATCTTATCTATCAAATCTATTAAAAACAAAATACAAAATACAACAAAGTGTAATATCCTTGGTAAAATTTTAAGGATAAGTTCCTGTTAGGTAGATAGATGCAAAATATGTCAAGCCCCTAAAATACAGGGTGGGCCATTTATATGGATACACCTTAATAAAATGGGAATGGTTGGTGATATTAACTTCCCAGTTTTGTGGCACATTAGTATATGTGAGGGGGGAAACTTTTCAAGATGGGTGGGGACCATGGTGGCCATTTTGAAGTCAGCCATTTTGAATTCAACGTTTGTTTTTTTAATAGGAAGAGGGTCATGTGACACATCAAACTTTTTGGGAATTTCACAAGAAAAACAATGGTGTGCTTGGTTTTAACTTTACTTTATTTTTTCATGAGTTATTTACAAGTTGTATTAGGGTTTATCCATATAAATGGGCCACCCTGTACATGCACACATGACATATAATTTAACTAGGCAATACCTGAGCCCCTGGTATATAAACACCTATATATTTTCACATTTATTGGAGTAGTATAAATTAAACTAAAGTGGTAATGAAGAAATCAGTTGGCACAATTATATTGCATTTTTTAACAAGGTGCATACATATTTTTCATTTGTTGGTGAGCATTACAGGTTCTAGTGATGGCAATGGCAGTGCATGAAAATACATTTAATCATGCACTGTTAAGTGCCATCCCAGCTTCCCGCTCCATACCAGGCCCCCTTAGCTTGTGTGAAAGAGCATTGATTTTCAATGAATGCATGATGCGCCCATTGTTTTCAGTAGGCAGCATCTGGACCACGTTTAGTGAGTATTTTGACACAGTGGGGATACATCCTAACATAAAAGCTTGGCTGGGCAGAAAAAAAGGGAGGCAGAAATTGAGTGCACCTCCCTCCTTCCCAAACCATGACCCATATTTTGTGATGGGGATTTTGAGGCCATAAGAGTAATCATGTCACACTTCAAAGATGGGAAGGCCCTAATTTAGATTTGAAGGCCTCTTTCTTACAATATAGCCTTGAGCTAAAGTCTGCAGGTGGAATTTCTATTCAGAATTTTTAAAGGATATATGTATATATATATATATATATATACATATTTAGAGTATAAAAGATATATTACAAATAGCAATTTTATATCAACAATGTAAACTTTCTAAAAATATACAACAAGTACCAGATGACCATTCTGTTAAATTCCATGACAGCAATAGCTCTGCAAGACTGGAATTTGTTCCTTTCCCTCCAGCCAAGCCAAAAATCAACTGCCAAGAAGATATTAGCTGCATTAGCACTAGAAGTACCCATTCTGAACACACTGACCAACTTATGGAGAGACACATTTTGCCATTAGATAGCGTGAGTTGTGTATCAACATTAGGGATGGTCGAAAAATTTGCAGTGCGAATTTGTAAGTAGAAATTTCGACTTTTTCGCCGAAAATTCGCATAGTCGAATTTTGATGGAGTCATTTCGACTTTTCGCCGAAAAAGTAGAAAATCAGCCTGATATTTCGACTGAAATCGAAATTTCAATGTAAAAAATAACTGTGCTTTTGATTTGCCGTGCCGCTATTTCGCGTGCGAGTATCGCCATTTTATTTAACATTTTCGCACGCAGGAGTGATTGGAAAATTCGCATTGGCGTAAATTCGCATTGGCGTAAATTCGCATGGTGCTAGCTAACTTTGTCAGCTTATTGCAAAGCCCCTGAAAATGGTATCCTCACAAAAATTGCTGGAGTTGTAGAGAGGGGTTGGGGAAACATTTGAAAACAATAAGTTTTGCTCTAACATGTCAAGTTTGTGTATAAATTGGGTTTAAATCTCAGCTCTGATTGTAAAGCTCTGCTACTATGTACACTGATTCTTCTATTATAGCTCAAGCTCATACAGCCAATCCAAATTTCCACCTTATGTGAATTTTTGACCTTATGCGAATTTTAGGCTTTATGCGAATTTTTGAGTGTTTTATGCGAATTTGAAAAAAGTCGAAATTTCGCAGTTGAATCGCAATTCGATTGGGAAACTCGAAATTTAAGTAGAATCGAATTTTATTCATTTCGACCATCTCTAATTAACATTAACAATCTGCATTGCAATAAATGCATTTTGTGACACAAACTCACATCTCCACCCATATTTAAATAGATGCAAATGAGTAAGTTGTTAATGCCAAATTGTAAAATGTGTCTCTTCATAAGTTAAGAAGTGTGTTGAGAGAATGAGCACTGCTAGTTTATAGACACATGCTAAAGTTTTAGCCCTTCACACTTTGCTGGAACAAAGAGCTCCCTTCTGTCACTGGCCCCACACTCCTCCCATGCATCTATATACAACACTATACATTGATCTATACAACATTTCTGTACATTAGATTCTATAACGTATCCGCAAACAAGCAACGGGTGTGATGAGGGAGGGGAAGGAGGTGCAGGGAGGGGGGATAGACAGGCACAAAGCTTTCTTTATGGACAAAATCTACACATGGGGGGGGAAGGGGGGAAGGATCTCACAGATACTGATCTTAGTCTCTGTGTATGCACCTCAAAAAGTCCGTACAGTGCACCGAAGTGGGTGACGGATGCTGGCGACACATACTGCGTGAGTTCCTGTCCCAAGGCCCCAAACATGCACATAAGAGCACTGCCAGAAAAGGTGCAAGGCAGTCTCCTCCTCGGGGATACACCAGGGGTAGTGCCAGTAGCGACCCAAGTTCTTGGCATGCAGGAAGGTCCTGAGAGATAAACCCCCCTGGACGGCCATCCAAGCCAAGTCCTTGTGCTTGTTTGTAAGCCTCCGTGATGAAAGGTTCTGCTAGATATACTGGCAGGTGGCAGAGGGTAGGCCAAGGACAGACTCCATAACGTCTCTAGAGCGGATCATTTTAAGCACTGTCTTTGGTTTCCACAAATTCGGTTTAACACCATGCAGCTTCTGCTCCTTGATAAACTCAAAAGTGTTCATGTAATACCAAGTGGGTCCCAGTTGTAAGAGATGGTAGAGTCCTGTGTATACCATCCCAGGGTCCGCCACAAAGGCAGAAGGAAAAATCTGGACATGGCGTTTCCGGCTGAGGCAACCTTCCTGTGTGTAATAGTCCTGCGGACACAGTTGCCACCCTTGAGAGGATCCTTGTACATTCGTGCCCTCTTTACTCTGTTCATCTTGGAACCCTAGATGAAGGTGAAAACGGCCCTGGTGATTGCCCTGCATGTGTGGAAACGAGGGGGCCATGCCTGGGCCAGGTACTGCAACACAGGGAGGATCTTGCTGCAGAGTACAAGTGTCTTGCCCTCGAAGGTGAGCTCTCTGAGGCTTCAAAGACCAAACTTCTGATTCATTTTTGCCCAAAGACATTTGTCCCAAAGACAAACCCCAAGACTTCTGGGCTGCTCCATCAACTCCAAACCAGACCCCGAGGATCTTGATGGCATTCTTCTTGATAGAGAAGGGGGTGGGTGCAGAGGAAGGCAGGTACCAGTTTCCGAAGAGCATGGCTTCCAAATTCCCTGCCCCTGAAACTTGGTCGTAGTCATCGCAGATCTTGACGAGCATGTCGATGGAACGCTTGTCTGCGCAAAACACCAACATGTCATCTATGTAGAGAGAGTACTTGACTTCATTCTTGTCTGTGCCTGGTGCGGTGATCCCTCTGATCTCTGCATTCTGCCTGATGCATTCGGCGAAGAGCACTATACAACAGACAAAAAGGAAAGATGACTGAGGGCAGCCTTGTCAGACCCCAGAGAGAACTGGCACCGTGCTGTGAATGTCCTGGTACATTAAGCTGACATATGAACAGAACATGTCCCCAAGGCCAAACCTGCCCAGGGCTCTAAGCATGAACCCATGGGAGATACGGTCGAATGCCTTGTCTTGGTCAAGGCTGACAATAGCGGCATGGACCTTGCAGTCCTGGAGGTACTGAGCCGTGTCTCTGACCAGGCTGTCACCAGGACCAGGAATGCCACAAGTTTGGGCCGGGTGGATTATCTGCCCAAGGACAGACTTTGACCTGTTTGATAGCCTGTTGGCCTGTACCTTCACTAGGATCTGGTATTCCACATTCAGGAGAGAGATGGGACACCAATACTTAAGGTCACATATCTCCCCGTTATGCTTATACAAGATCGTGATCATACCCTCCCTCAGGGTACGGGACATACAGCCCTCCACCGCCATCTCTTAAAAAAGCAGAAGCAGGTTCGGGCTGATCAAGTCCAACAGTTTAACATAGAGTTCCACTGGGAGACCGTCACTGCCCGGGGTCTGGCCCGGCTTTAAAGATTTGGCAGCAGAGTGCAGCTCCTCCAGCCCTAAAGGCGAGTTGATGGCCTCGGCCTCTGCAGGATCAACAGTGTTAGTGATACTTAATAGGAACCGATCAGCTGCTTCATCATCGGTCTGCTTGGGGGTGTAGAAGCTGGATACCACCTTCATCACTTCCTCTTTCCCCTGGTGGAGAGTTTCCGTCTCATCCTGCAGTTCAGCTAGGGGGGTGTTGCCCCAGTGGAGCTTCCTGGAAAAGAAAGAATTACACTTCTTACCTTTCTCAAGGTATATAGATGCATGGGAGGAGTCATGTGGGCAGAGCAGGACTGGAGATTTCTCTGGCACTGAATGCCACACATTTTACCTCACATGTGAAATTGGTGGGTCCTTATGGTCCACACAGTCATTGAGGTGTAGTGATGGCCCGAACTGTTCGCCGGCGAACTATCCGCGGCGAACATCGCATGTTTGCGACACAAAACGTTTGTCTCTCCGGCGCTTCCACCCAACCACGACTTCTGGTGCACGACCTGGCGCCGCACGAGGTATCATTGAGAAGCGGTGTGTGAGGTCCCGTGCTGCACCATTGTCCTCCACAACTGACCATCTCCCCCAGTGTCTGCCACAACTGTCCATCCTGCCACCACCAGTGTCCTCCATTACTGACAATCATGCCTGCCCCATGGGTCCTCCACAGCTGTCCATCTGCAGTGCAACCAAGTGTCCTGCCAGCACTGGTCGTCCATCGTCCCACCAGTGTCTGTCTAGTACTGGGTCCATCTGCATCCAGTGGTCCTCCATACTGAGCAATCTTCCACTCCCCATGTGGCCTCCACACTGGCTCCATCTGCAACCAGTTGTCCTCCATCCAGCACTGTCCATCTCCAACCAGTTGTCCTCCATACTGACAATCTGCCCGCCCAGTGTCCTGCCACACTGGTCCATCCTGCACCAGGAGTGTCCGCTCCACACTGTCTATCTACAACACCAGTTGTCTGCCATAGACTGTCCATCGGTGCAACCATTGTGTCCCTCCACACTGACCATCTCCCCCACGTGTCTGCCATTCACCACTGGACCAATCTAGCCCCCAATGTCTGCCAGCACTGACCATGCGTGCCCCATTGTCCTGCCACACTGCGACCAATCCTCCCCCAGTGTCTGCACACTGTCCATCATCCACCAGTTGTCCTCCATACTGAGGGCGGTCAATCTCCCCCAGTGTCGCTCCACAGCTGGTCCATACTGGCACAACCAGTGGTCGCTCCACACTGTCCCATCTCCACCAGTGTCTGCCATACTGTCCATAGCTTGCACCATGTGTCCTCCATAACTGACACATCCTGCTCCCGGCAGTGGTCCTCCACAACTGTCCATCTGCAACCAGTGTCCCGTCGCACACTGTCCATACGTCCACCAGTGTCCTCCATACCTGCACAATCGGCTCCGCTCCCCAGTGTACTGCCACACTGTCCATCTCCACATATGTGTCCCTTCACACTGTCCATCTCCACCAGTGTCTGCCATGCTGTCCATCTGCCCCAGTGGTCCTCCACACTGTACCCATCTCCCCCAGTGTCTGCCACCCTGACCATTTCCTCCCAGATGTCTGGCCACACTTACCACTCCCCCAGTGTCTGCCACACTGTCCATCTCCACCATTGTCCTCCATACTGACAATCTCCCCCAGTGTCCTCCACACTGTCCATCTGCACCAGTGTCCTCCCACACTGCCCATCTCCACCAGTGTCTGCCATACTCTCCATCTGCACCATGGTCCTCCATACTGGACATCTCCCCTAGTGTCCTCCACACTGTCCATCTGCACCAGTGTCCTCCACACTGTCCATCTCCACCAGTGTCCTCCATACTGACATCTCCCCCAGTGTCCTCCACACTGTCCACCCACCAGTGTCTGCCCTACTGTCCTCTGCAACACCAGGTGTCCATCACACCACTGACACCGATCGGTCCCCCAGTTGTCTGCCGCACACTGGACCGCTCATCGGGTCCCTGCTCAGTGTGGTGCCTCCCACACTGTCACATCGTCCACCGAGTGTCCGTCCCTATACTGACAGATCCTCCCGCCAGTCTGGTCCATCACACACGTGTCCATCTCCAGTAACCAGTGGTCGTGCCATGAGCTGGTCCATCTGTCACACGAAAAGTGCTCCTCTCCACATCTGACTGACACATCTCCCCCAGTGTCGTGCCACACTGACCAGTCTACCCCCAGTGTTCCTGCGGCACACTGTGTCCATTGGCTGTTAGCCAGTGTCTCTCATACTGATCATATCTCCCCTCGAGTGTCCTCCTACACTGTTCTCATTCTCCAACACAGGTCTTTGTCTACCATAAACTGGTCGACATACTGGCAACCAGGGTGTCCATGTCCACACTTACCATCGGGTGCCCCCGTGGTCCTGCCACATGACTGACCATCTCAACCAGTGTCTGCCACAACACTGACCATTCCTCCCCCAGTTTGTTCTGCCACACTGATGACCATGCAAGCCCCAGTGTCATCTCCACACTGACATCTATTCCCCCCATGTGTCATAGACCACACGGTTTCCCAGTCTCCAGACACCAGTGTCTCTCTGCCATACTGACCATCATCCATACCAGTGTAATTCCTAGCCAGGTACTGTACTGACCATCACCACCAGTTGTCTACTACCATAAAACTGACCATCTTCCGGACTCCCCCAGTGTTCAACCCATGTTTAGTTGTGAGGGAGTGCTCGTCCAAGCTACAAATCCCATTGACTCAATCATTGAAGAATTCCTTGTGAAGTTGTCGGGTATTTAAGTGGGGTGAATAAACAACATTTCTTTTCTTGGGACGTTTTCTTGCGGCATGGATTCGTCCCGCTTCGTGTCATGTGCTATTGTACCAGGTGTTAAGAGAACGCCCTGTGGATAACTAACTTTCCACAACGCTATTGATGGGTCCAAAAGGTCCCTTTTGTG
>CM070033.1:145862627-145873716 GCA_036250615.1 Ptychadena robeensis
TCCCTTTGTTTTTTAAAATTCGCCTCCCATTGAAGTCAATGGCAGGTTCGCGGGTTCGCCAGGTTAAAATCTTTAAATCCCAAAATAGTTTTTCTCACTTGATGTTGGTTTCTCTAAAATGTTTGGAAGAAATTTCTATATATACATCTATATATTAAAATTTAGAATGTATTTAAATTAGGAAAATACACAAAAAAAATCAAATTTTTCACATAATGTTTAGTATAAATACTTGTTAGAAAAATAATATAACAATCCTAGAACACATTAAATGCTCTTGAAAAGTATTATTTTAAATATATAAATAGCAATATTGATATTAGTCTGTAAATGAGCAGAAAATGCTCCATTTTTGAAATGATGAATGACGGGATCCTGTTTATCACAAGGTTATATGTTATTGCATGCGGCTTCTGTAAGATAGAAGAGCTCTCCCCCCTGCATGGTACATGTTTTGATAGCAGAATATTTGTGTAGCAGCTTGGATGGATGCCCCACATCTGTTCACACAAGCAAGTGACATATCAATTTATTTTCCAGCAAGCACTCATTATCACAAAAAGATGAGTTCATTTGCTTCCTGGAAATCTGACATTTCATTGACTTCTGCAAAAAAATAAAATCCACAGGTTGATTCTTCTAATCAGCCTAAACTAAGAGAAAATAATTAACACGAGTTGTTTTTATTTTTGCAGCATGGGCTGGGTCACGGTATGAGAAATTGCAGCAATAAAGACAACTTTTGCTGATTGCACCTGGGTATACTAAGTCTGTTATAATTATTTAAATAGAATATGTCATACAATAGTTAAAGCATATACAGTATAATACGTGAAAGCAGCTTGAGTCTTAAATAAACTGCAGAACAACTGCACATATTATATTCCCCACATAACAAGTGTAAATAGAACTAGCCCACAAATTAAGCAGTGATGAGCAGCATAGGCAATATTCGAATTTGCAACATTTCGTGAATTATTCTCCAAATATTTTAAGTGAATTTGAAAATTCTAGATCGCCATGTGAAATAGCAGCTGCATTAAGGTAATTAAAGCAGAAATCATCACTTGTACATGCAGATATTACGAACTCAATGCATGGTACTTTCCCCAAAATCTTGAATATTAGATATTGCAAAGATATAGCACTATATTCAAGATTTTCACGAATTTTCACGAAATACCGATACTCACAATACAAAATTGCAAAACGAATATTCATGCTCAACACTAATAATAAGTGCAGATATCATATCCCCCACATTGTAAGTGCAACTAAACCCCTGGATGGAATATCCTGTAGGAAAGCGGATAGTTGCACCCCAGTAGCCACTGGACATCTCCAGGACTACCAAAAGAAAGAGGGATTTTCACGGCACTATATCAAAAATGTATTCAATATGTAATAAGCAGCATTACATTTTAATATCACACAATGTATCCATAACGTAACAAGTTCAACAGAATGAAGATCAAAATCCAATGCTTGTCTTCTCTACGCATTTCACAAGATGAACTCGCTTCTTTAGGAGGGATTAAGCATGTATGGACAACCAAGAAAAGGCTGGGAGTATAGAAAAGTTGGACTCAGGTTCAATATAATGTACACAATTTTTTTTACAATATCCTGTATATGGGCTCAATGACGCTGGTATTTGTTAGAAATGTCAATGAAGTACTCCATAAATATGAGGGGCAATAACAGCCCCCAGCAAGTTTTAGGGTACCAAGGTAAATGTGGGGGGCAAAAACCGCAAATCACTTAAATATAGAACTACAAATTTCTAATCATAATCCTAAATATGTTGATATAAAGCTTTAATGGAAACATTTATAAGCGTCATTAAAATGGCTATGTTCTCTGGAAAATGTATGCTTAATGATTATTCCAGATTTGTAAACTAGCTCCTGGTCAATATTTTTTAATGCACACAAGACTTTAAAAAAAAGGCGCAGTTGAATTATCTTCACTTTCTGACCCACAGTCAGGTAAGTAGAATTCCCCTTTAGGATAGTTGTCTGCAGAACTTTTGCCCCAATGGACTATTTCACATTTTCTTTTGAGCACAACATTTTGACTTGCCTTGACTCAAATCAATTCAATATAAATTGTAGGGTACAATCTCCCAAATAGGGACATATACTAAAAATAAAACAGCAAACAGAGAACCTAGTTATTTTGTACTCCAAAAAGATTAGCTAGCTATTTAGCTAGCAGGGGAACATTAGTCTTTAAGTGACAGTTCCCATGCAACCCAGCCAGTTGAGGAATATAAGTCTAATAAGCGTCAGTTTGGTTTTATTAAACCAAAAAAACACTTTAGTGAGTCAAGGGTATATATTCCAGATTAGTAGTTCATGAAAAAGTCTAGTAAACAGTTTTGTTTTATGTAATGATACAGCATTTAATAATGTTAGCCTCATGCCAGATGGCATAATATGTGCTACACTGTTCCGGGAAAATACATGCCGACATGAGCATTGATTTAGGAGCAGAGCCACAGCATTCAACAATTTTACACAATTACCCTAATTCCTACCTTTATCCGTCAATTATTTGCAGTCACAAAGAACTGTTGATCTGTAAAACATCAAGACATAGTTGTTACACTTTGGTTTAGAACTGAATAAGAAGCTGGAATACCAACATAATATTTATATCATGCTTGGAATTCCTTATGATTAAATAGAGGATTATAATTTTGTTAATGTATGAGTGACCTGTTCTTTGGCTTGAAATGTGAGTAATGCCAATTGCAGCCACAGCTCTAATTTGTTTAATGACTTACTGTTGTATTACTGAACTACACAACTATAAAAATGGTTTTCGATAAAACCACTAGGGTAAAACAAAGGTCATTAGCATTTTTACACAAAAGGTTTAGACAGTACAAAATCCTAAAGCAATTAATTAGTGATTCTTGGTCTCAAGAGACTCAAAGCAGCTACCAATAGATCCAGCTGTTATTTAGATTACATTCATTAATTTTAATACCAAAGTAAGGCAAATATTTGTATAAATTCAAAAGGAACAAAATGCAAAGACCAACCAATTAAAGGCCAACTCCTTCCCTTTGACAAATCTAAAAAAGTACAAGGTAGTGATTTAAACTAAAACTAAAGACCTCTACAAGTAGATAAATAAAATGTGTGCTTTAAGTGAAACAGGCAAACACACACAATTGTATTTAACAACCAATATGCTTTCTTCTAAAATAAATATACTTGCATTTGTCTTTGTTGGTAAACTATTAACTTTTCTGATTCTGTATTTAATTTATTTTCCTTCTTCTTTCTTCTTCCATTTAATAAACTCCATGGTTCATCTGGTTGTTATCATCTGGTAATGCTTCTCCCAGCTTGTTCACATCAGATAAAAAATTACTAAAATAAAGGTACAAATATACAATTATTCAAAGGTGATGGATTGTTAATTATACTACTGAATACACTGCTATATTTTATTCATACATTTGTGTTGACATGATGGAGCATGGGTAGGGGGTCTGACTGTCGCTTGTGGTCAGTCACACTCAGTAGTGAACTGCCAAATCAGAATAAACTGTGATGCTGTTGTGGTGGGCTCTAGGTCAAACGAAGTTACTTCCGTTTTTATCAAGCACTGCACTTATTATAATCACTGCACTGATTGATATCAAATGCTACGAAAAAGAGGGAGGGGTTATTAGTATTGTCATGATGTGGTTAAATGTTGATTCTAATGATTTGGTGATGTTCCAAGAAGCGGTGAATCATCTGTCTTATGATTTTTGAGGAAATAACATTTCAAGGCCTTAATCACTAAGCAGTATATATATATATATATATTGGAGATCTACATATTGGTATACATATAGCATCTATGGCATAAAAAGTAAAGTAAAAGAGCATTTGAAATTTTTGTTCGATTGACCACAACATCAATATTTTGAAGTCAATTGAACAGGATATAATTCCTGCCCACCTGGTTTTACCACAAATGTTTGGAATCGAAAATTAAATCAATCGTGCTGTGAACGGATTTTTCACATTTCACATGTTTGTTTTCCAGGTGCCCTCTTCTGGCAGAAAGGGGTAATGATGCTTTACAAACGATCAGCTATGAATCAGCTATCAAAACGAACAAAAAGAATCGAACCATTCAAAGTGGTTGTATTTTACTTTCATGTCAGCTGTCTTGCAGCAGTGGTTTCCAAACTGGGGAGTGGGGCCCCCTGGGGAGTGAAGGTATTCCATGAGGCGCTGGCCCTAATTCTTAACCTGTGTTCGAAAAGGGAGAAGGGCTCGATAATGTTCCTGAATAAAAAAGGGGAGCCCTGCAAGGCTAGTTGTCCCCTTCTTACTCTTCTCTGACCCTTCAAATGCTGACACAGGCTCATCTGGTGTCTCTGGAATCCCCTCCACACTTTGCCCCTCCAGTGACATCCATGGTCTGCTGGGTGCAAGGAAACCTGGTAAGGTAGATGACACTGCTAAGTCTCCTTGTGGTGGAGGTGTCAGTGGAAGGCTGGATCATCATGGGATTTCTACAACTATCACATTTTATTTGTTTACATAATACCCATAAAATGGAGAAATGCGTGTGCAAGTGCCATCCTAATTGTTTTTATGTGATGATAGGTTCACATTAAATTTGCCTTTTAAGGTATTGTTTTACTGGTTTGAAATACCTGAGGCCCTATAACAATCAGAGCTAAGTAAATTGGAGCAATAAAAATGTACTCATGTACAAAATACTAGTATGAAATCTTGATCTTCCAAAATCTTTTCTGTTCTGATGTTACCATGGCAAAGAAGTGGCACTAATAAATACAAACAGAAAAATATGCTTTCCTTCTTTCACAGGCTGTTCTCATGGGGGACTCAAGAACTTGAATGACAAAAAAATAACTTTAGAAAATTTCTGTAATCATTGCAGCACTTTTGCTGTTTTTGAAAAACGGTTTAAGCTTTCATGCTATGCAAGTCTACAACGTGACACTTGAATGTTATGGATTGTCTAAAACGAAGAAACATAACTTGGATTTAAACTATGTTTTCCTTGTTAAAAGATGACTCAGGAAATACACAGCATGTAATTTTTTAGCAATATACTCTGAGATATGTCAAAACATCACAATAATCCAATTGTATAGATAAATTCTGGAAGGAGAGAGTGAAAACTAGGCATAGTAGGCGTTTTAGATTTTAAATCATTCTGGATAAGACAGTTCAGACATTTTAAGGATTCTGGGCCCACCATCAATGGCCAGTGGGGGAGCTTTTATGCATTTTATTCAATTGACTTTTGAGGTTCTTCTTGGGTGATTTTAGCCATACTGGACTAAGAGGAGGCCTTAAGAAATTCAGGAACAAGTTGTAGTCCATATGTCAGATAGATGCTCTAGATACTCTTGGGAATCCCTTAATATAAATAAGCATGTATTATCTAGGCCAGCATTTCCGAAACTTTCCTTGCAGATTCCCCCTTTTCTATTTAGGAACATTATCGAGCCCCCCCTCCCTATTCAAACACAGGTTAAGAATAAGGGCCAGCACCCCCTGAAATACCTTCAGTTTGGGAACCACTGATCTAGGCAATAGAAAAGACATGGACAAGCATTATTAAAGTGCATCAGCACTTTGTGATTCTTCTCTGTTGTTGTTCTTTCTTAATTATAGATGAAGAAAATTATTTATAGATCCTTATTGTTCCTGGTTTCTTATGTCAAAGCAGCACAATTAAATTTAAACAGATTACATGTCTTACACATTGCCGCTTCATGCCACATGTCACATTCATGGTGCTTGGGACATAAGGTGCTGTGTGGGCTGTGTGGTAAAGATGCTGTGTGGGCATCACCAGAGGACCCATGAGAAACACTCTGGATTATCGCCTAATGGTCCCATTAGGTTTATTGTGGCCAAGGAAATGCCTTACTGCATGCAAGGTAACTTTACCTTTTACTTGTCGGTGTGTGTTGTATTCATTAACATTACTCATGTAGAAGGGTTTTCCAATACCTGCTAATGTAAAATAAAACAGCAAGGGTGTTTTCAGTATGCAGTACTGGCTTGTTTCCCTGAGAGTACTTGTGATTTTAAGTACATTTTAAATTTAAAGCAACATAATGCAGCCTCAACACTATTGGGCATTAGCTAGATTTATCTTCTATTGAGTGCCTATCAGGACTAGCTACTCTTTCTATTACCTGGTCCACCGTGGTATTGTTCCGCCAGTAAAGTTCTTTAAAAAGTTATTTGGCATGGTTCCTGTGTCCACTAAAGCCCCCCATAGACAGGCAGACTCCTCCATACAACTTTCATGAGACTTACCAACAACTATGTAGTATAGTGACCTCCCTGATAGAATACATAGTGATTGGAAGGTGTAGAAAGGTCCTCATATTACATGGTTTTGGTAGAAGAAAAGTTGGTTGTACAGAAGTTGCATGGAGGAGTCTGCCTGTCTATGGGGGGCTTAACCACTACCTGCTCCTTTCAGTGGCTGCATACAGGGCTCCATTGAATACCAATAGCTAGGTAGCCACCGCAACACAAGAAGAGCTTACAAGTATAAGTAATAACCCTTTCATGTTTTTTTTCTGTAGAAAGATAAGTTAGATTATTATCACTGAATATTAATGAAAAGGGAAAATGATGCTCACACGAATGTAATAAACTAAGATCTTCATTTTTCTGCATTGCAGTCTACTGACTCACCAAGCACCTGCTTCTGGCACAGAAACACAGAAAGAACTATAATTAGTCCATAAACATGTGTTCTAAGGAAATCCTAAAATGTAGATTACTAATGTACGCAAGCAATCTGAGATGTGTAATTCATGGTAAATATGTTTGTGTTACTAAGGAAATAATTTAAAATGACACAAATTTGATGAAAAAGGGGCAATAAAAGTACAGTTAAAATATGAATATATTTGCTTATTTAAAAACCAAAGGATTTGTTATGTTAATCAGGCGTTCTTATAATACACCAATGCATATACATTTACTCATTGCAGATTAAAAACTGAACTTAAACCTTACCTCCAGTCTTGCAGAGCTGTACATTCTCCTCTTTTGTACTGAAAGGGCTTGTTCTGATTTCAGTGAACACAGTCGGCTTTCTACTATTGGCATCAGAAGCAACAGCAAGTTAGTTACAGGCACTTTTATTATCTGGGTCATGGAAAATTAGTTTTACCTAGTCCTTCTCCCAGATAAATTGTCCCTTTCTTTTAAATCAATGATTTTAAATCTTATAAGAGAGAAAATCATATGGTCACTAGCATTCTGCATAATTCATGTATGTTTCTCTATTGTAAAGGGAGAGTTTTGGGAAGGATAAAAGTTGTTGAGTTGTTGAGTAAACAAGGTTTTTTTCATAATGTGTAATTTATTAATTTTTTATCGACAGAAGTTGATGATCGCATAGGCTCATCACCCATCCCTTTATTCAACAAGGGCAAGGGTAATTTAGAGCCCACAGTTAGAAATCAATCATGTGATAACATTTAAAACATAAATCAGCAGATTTAATTGATTTAATTGATACAGTGCATAAATAATGAATAGTCATATCTTTTCATATGCATATACAATATCACCACTGTACCAATATCACCCAACATGCGTTTCGTTTCGTCAGGGGCTACATCACAATAGAAACATGCATGTGGTCGCATACTCACAATAGCTACTCACGAACATAAGTTAATCAATGGTAATGGAGTAATGTCAGTTTCCCACTGGGAACCAGCACTGCACGGATACCCATTGGGAACGGAGAGCCACACACCAGACTTTAAAACCTTGTAGATATAGCGGTCAACTGCATAGAATAAGACCAGTCTAGACTATTACTAATATTGTGTCATCTATAATTTTTTATCATACACCTATCTTTCTTATGTATGAAATGACTAAAGGTGGCCATAGACAGTTAAATTTCGCTACAGATCATCTGTTGTGTGCGCTCGCGGCGATCTGAAATTGGCCGCAAATCTTACATGCCCACCTTAAATTTAAGGTAGATTTCAATACTTTGGATGGAGACCAGCATGCATAAGAAGTATATGGCAAAGAGGATTGCCACCAAGAAAAATGAAAACGCAATCTCACCAATATGGACAACACAAAATTCTTGAGCTGCTTTGACAGACCTTAAGTAGGGGGTGGCCGATGCGGGTGCAGAGTTATATCTACACTGTCCTGAAGAAGCGCCTCCATAGGATGAAATGCGTTCTATGTAGGAGCCAAAAAGACACTTTGTCTCCCTGGCAAATTTGCATTCAACAATAAACAATAACTACTTTTTCAAGAAGCACTTTACAAGAAATATCTATATATTTTAACAATTTTAATAAATAACTTTTTTTATCTCCACATTTCAGTCTATATAATTTACTCTGCGCCTTAAAAGTCCCTGTCTGTCAAGACAGCTCAAGAATTTTGTGTTTTCAATGTTTTATTTTGGGATGTGGTGCCATCTATACTAAATGAATGATGCCCTTAACTGACCTACTTTGCATGTACTGAAAAATATGAATTCAATGACCACAGGAAAGTTTATTTTTATATATATTTATAACAAGGTGTTTATGTTATGCTAGCCATACACATGCCGATAAGCAGCCGATTTTTAATCTGACTGATGGGCGTGCGCGCTCGCGCCGTCGGTCAGGTTAAAAATCGCCCGCTAATCGGCATGTGCCCGCATGGGGAGACAGATCCCTGTCGCCCCACTTCTCGGCCGGCCAGAGAACGGACATGTCCGATCTTCTCTGGCCGATGGGAGCCGATGAAAGCCGATGCCATAAGCTGCAATGAAGCGGCGTCTTCATTGCAGCTTATGGCCGGCACACAAAGGGTGCCCAGCCGATTGAAGGGGCCCCATAATGCAACGGGAGGCTAACGTGATGACGTCATCACGTTAGCCTCCCGGAAAGATATTGGGACTAGTCTGCCTGCACACATCGGCGTGTGTATGGCAGGCTTTATTCACCATCCATTTTTTATTGGTACAGATCTCTTAAAGTAGTACCAGACATCCTTTGATTGTTGTTTTGTTTGTCAATAGCTCCCCCTGCAACCGCATGGAGGCAACACAATGGTAAGTGTTGTTCTGCTATCTTAGATTTTGAAAACCAATTAGACCAATTGCATGAACCAATTATGATTAACGATTTTTTGAACTAGTTGCTTAGTCATCAATGAGTTCTATGGCAAGGAATAAAAACATTATAGTGTAAGTTTCATAGCCTAGGAAAACAGTCAATAATCACTGGAGCCATAGTGAGTATGACATTGCAGTAATTCTTAACAACACATTTATTGTACCAGGACATAATAATTGTGTTGGTGCCATTGGCATCCCCCTTTTTTTTATTACAATCATCTATGCATTTAATTTACTGTGCTTTTTTCTACCTTTATGTACAACTTTCAGTAACATGTCTACTCCGTCCTAATGATGTTCAGAGATGTTCAAATGTATTTTTATTTTTTTTACGTTTAGACTTGTTGTCTTTTTTAATTAGTTATGTAGCTAGCTCGTGTAGTTTTTGCCTAAATTACATTCAATTCAAGTAAAAATGTTTTGAGATGATATTTCAACTTGATTTTGAACTTTATGCAAAAGCTACATGGTCTAGAACAATACAGTATAATGTTCCCACAACCCTTTTCTACATCTCCAGGCCTTTTTATAATAATTGTTTAGGGGCTTTTCAACTTACAAAGGCTATGTTTCCATTATACATCGGGACCCCCTCTGCTAAGCGTATTGCTTGGCCGGGATCCCGACAGAGCACATTTACTGCTTGGCAGATGCTGTGTCTTCACTGTGCCGAGCCGTTCTGTCGATGCAAGGCTCAACGTAGTGGAGTACGTTGAGCCTCTGCATCGGTGGATGTCTAAACACAGCAGGCAAAGTCTATGTGCTATGTCAAGATCCCTGTCACGCAATATGCTTAGCGGAGGGGGTCCCGACGTATAATGGAAACATAGCCAAAGTCAGCTAGCCACAATGAAAAAAAACATCTTATTGACAATCTCTTTGTAATCGTAGCTTACCATCTAAGCATCCTGAAAAACAATAGAGTTAGTTTACTAATTCAGTTTTGTTCACTTAGCAAAATGGATGATCCGGTTCAAAGGTATCATTAACATTTCCTAGCAATCAACCTATATTGCTATGGTAAATCAACTCCACATTGTTTTGGTATACTACAGGGCTCTGTTCTAGTACTCATTCTCTTCTACATTCTTGCCTCTCATCCTGGAAATTGAAGGCTAATTTATTGAAAAAGGTTTAGAATATTCACTTAACTTAACACTCAAAATAAAAAAGTGTAAATAATAACTTTGCAAGATCAATATTGAAAACAGAACTTACATTTTGGTTTCCATCCTAAACAGGTTGAAAAAACAATTGCTATCAAGATAACCTAACAAAGGATTCCTGCTCACCTATAATAGTTTTTTTGACTCCACACTAAAATGCATTAAGCACTGACCATTTATATCACTGCCAGAGGTCTATCTGCAAGGAGTTTGCATGTTCTACCCAAGTATACCGGGTTGTCTCTGGGTACTCCGTTTTCCTCTCACACACACGCTGCAAAGAGGTACTCATATGTTAATTGACTTTCCACAATAAATTGTCCATAGATTGTGGTACTATGACTGTGACCTAGACTATATTAGTTACTATGGTAGGGTCATAAGATTGTGATCCATACACAGTTCAACTTTACCCTTTGATAAACTTTTCCCTTAAAAAAAATTGATGTGTTAAGTCCATCATTTGCAACTTCCTTTTTCCCTGATGGAAAAAGAATCATAGAAGCGTGATCAGACAAAGAGTGATCAGACATGTTGCTAAATTTAAAGCGGACCTACCACGTTGTAGGTCACTTTGCAGTATTGGCATCAGGCTGCCAATAGATAGGACAATCACTGTCTAAAAAGAAAAAAATAAATCTTAAAGCAGGAAAGACGAGTTTTTCCGAGGTAGCACCTCCCATGCTGTGACGTTGTGCCGGGCACTTGTCATAGCTGAAAGGGCTGCCAGGAAAACATCAGCTGTGTGTGCAGCCCCATAATCC
>CM070033.1:145884952-145922429 GCA_036250615.1 Ptychadena robeensis
CCCGGGGACCCCATTAACCAAACAGGGGACCCCGATGGCGCCGCATTCCCCCCAGGGGACACAGGAGGCTGACACCGGGCTGCTGAGGGAGTGCCTAGTATTAATCTTGCCTTACTACTTGCAGCCCCCAAATGTATCCAGAATTAATTGAAATGCTGACCTTGAGTTTAGATTCTTATACTTCACTAGATGGTAGAAATATGATTGCACGAACATTGCTCTTTATTTCTAGTTATTGTTACAATCATCAAAAATTCTAACCTATACCTAGAAGGAATTCCTATACAGTATATTGGACTGCCCATAAATGTACTTGATTTTGTGATCTAGTGAAATGTGTGGAGATAGTACATAAAGTTGATCAAGATTACTAATGTAATTTTTCTCCTACTAGCAGTCCCAAACCCGACTGCTATGATTAAGATCATAAAAAGTCTATGAGGTGCAGGTGAAGAATTTTACTTAACTGCTCCATCAATCTTGGCATTCTTCTCCATCTCCAACTGACATCAGCTCTGAAGTCGACCATTTGTAAAATGATTCCTTTTTACCTGAATTGATTTACCAAAAGTGATTAGAATCAAACATAAAATCGATCAGCCATGATCAAACATGTTGGTTAAATTCAGTTAATTGTATCTGTCTGGTTTTCTATGTATTTCAATCAGTTTTGTATCCAATGGTACTATGGAGCATGCCGACAGTAGAGATGGTTGAATCATGCAATATTGAATTATTCCAAAATTTCAATTCATTTCTACCACCCCAGCAGAATTTCCAAATAAAACTGAACTTTCAATTTAAACATTTCTACTTAAAAAATCTACTAAACTACTACTTAAAAAAATGTTTATAGGTAAAATTTACACAAATTATTACATACAAACATTTAATGGAAATATTATAGAGGCCTTTCAGACCGCTTACCCATTCCTAAAGGCTTAAATGAAAGTCATAGAAATAACGTAACATTTTAAAATATTTTTTATGAAACGCTGTCTTTCATCAGACCTACCTGCACAGTTATAATAATGTCCCACCGCTGTAATCCATTCTGGGCAGATGTATCTGGTAGTCTCTGGAGCTGAAGTAAAACAGGTTCTGGGCTAGGGTTTAGCAGAAGCACTTACACTTGCCAGGTACCTGTCTGTAAATATAAACCATTAATGAGGGACATGTAAATATAAACCATTAATGAGGGACATGAGGGACATCAGCGCAGAATTGATTACAATTGATTGCAATTTAATGAATGTAATCTTAATCCTTTAGGAATGGGCAAGTGGTTAGAGAAACCACTTCATATACTCATTACATAGGTTGGGAGGTTATATTCTTTTTATAGGTTATTAATGTTTCATTACTAAATATAAAACTGAATACCATATTTTTCAGACCATCAGTTGCACTTTTACACCCCCAAAATCGGGAGGAAAAAGGGCCTGCATCTTATGGTTTGAATGCCAGCTCTCCCAGCAGAGCCATGTTGGTATAAGTTGGTGAAGAGAGGGATAAATTAACTCCCATCTAGCCCTCTGTCCCAGATCCCAGCAGGACTAGAGGATCTGTGCCTGCTGTAGTTGCTTCCAGCTCAAATAACCATCCTTGACACCAGCGGTGAAGTTTCCAGCCCTGGATCTCCCTCTGCTGGATGCTATGGTTCTGCATTACCTATCAGCGGCTCCACCCTCCTGCCCTTTATAAGGGAGACTCAGGTGACAGAAAGTCTTATATGTGTTTGCTTCCAGTCTCATGTGTTACCTGCCTGACATCCCGGTTCCTGACCCCCTGCTAGTTCCTCGGACTACTCTTACATTTTGATCCTCTGCACTTCATCCTGGTACCTCTTCTGACTCCTCGGATTCTGACTCTTGGCTTGTTCATCGGACTTCTCTTACTTCTTACGCTTGGCACTACGTATTGGTTGTTCCTTCAGCCGCCATCTTGCACACGTGGTTTCTGATAACCGCAACCTGGGGATTACACGCAGCCAAATCCAACTACCTTTGCGGGGAGCTCTGGTGAATACCGGGTGTCCCTTAGACTCTGCACCCCGGATTGCAACCCTGCCAAACGTGCAAGTTTGTCCAGTGGCTCCACATCCGTATATCATCGGTGTCACCGCTGCTCTGGTGTCACCCGCTGTGACACCCTCTCTCCGTGCCCTTGGAAACTGCAATCACTGCAGCTTCCACAGACACAGGCAGCCAGAGAGGAGAGGGAGAGCAGAGAAGACTCTCCCCCTCCCCCTGATCAGTGAAGAGGTGATATGTACTGCTGCTAGTGACTACTGGCTGGATTTGATATTGCATTCATTTAATTAATTGCGTTAACTTAAATATCAAATATTAATGGTTTTCCTGCTTTAAAAACTGCGTCTTATTATCCAGTGCGTTTTACAGTCCGAAAAATACTGTATTTTAACAGCAAAAAGTAAAAATTTTACTTTTGGTGAAAAAGTCAAATTCATCCCATAGAATAAACTACAAAGTAACACATTTGACTTAAAAATTCAGTTTAAATTTTTTATCTCTAGTGCACAGGTTTTGGAAATAAAAATGAATTGATCCGTTTTTGATCAATCACACTGTGTGGTAGTATGTTTGATTATGCTGACAGTTAACACAAGCCAATCATATTTAAGATGGAAAAGTTAATGCTTGTACTTTAGGAAGGCCATCGTCATGGTTGTAGTTGGGAATGGTGTTCTGTCAGTTTTCAGATTCTCACCATCCCCCTCCCTTACTAGTTGGCAGCCCACGAGCTGCAAAATTGGCAAATCACTTATCTAAACAAATGGGTAAAATAATTTATTAAATTATTGAGTCACACAACTGGTAATGATCGGACCTGCTTTATCCTCCTCTCCAGTTAACCTCCCTGGTGGTACGCCTCTACTGCTCCTTTTTTAAAAACATGGCACAGGCAATGAAATCAGAGTATATAGTACTTTGCTGTGTTTGCCCGTCCTCTGTCCTCCCCTCTACACATCCCTGGAGTCATTGGTGACACCAGGGATGTCTGACATGAAACCCAAGCTACACTCAAGATATACGCCAGGGAGGTTAAAGAGGTTAAATCATCCTACATTGTGTTTCTATTGCTCTCCTCTAGACTGTAAGCTCACAAGGACCTTCCCACTATTATTCTTGTCTTCACTTTATTGGTTTTGACCAAGCTTGTAACTGGATTGTTAAATGTAATTTCTTTCTTTTACGTTATTTTGCATAGATTTATCAACTTGTATTATTCATCTTCCAACTGCATAGGAATGAATTCTTATGATTGGTGTACTTCTATCTCTAGCAGTGTGCTGTGTTTTACACTTTTCCAGCTAAACATGTGTTATTATATATTACAAATATAATGTATAATGAGTATTATACATTTTCATGTGTGCTATTGTTATTCATAGGACTAGTAACAAAAGTAGCTTCAACTGACATGAACTAGCCCATTGTATAAAACATACACATGATCTGTACATGCGTTTAATTTATTGTGTTTTGTCATCCTGTTATCCTGATTTACAACTTGACTTCACCTTCCCTTTTCCATCAATATTAATGACTGTGATGTCCATACGCTAAAAACGCTCACATGATCAGTTAAAAGACAAATTGGTGGTGATGTTCAGGTGGTTGTCAATCACCCAGACTCTACTTCAATGAGCAATAGCAGGATAAAACATGTCACATATGCCTTAGACATAGGTCTTCCCCCTCTCCCGTGAATTAGCCTTTGCAGAGAGCACAAATGAAAAACTTATTTAGTCCCAAAGAATTTATCATAGCTAGCTGTTGTCTAAATATGTTAACATGGCATATTTCTTGATTTGTGTGTTATAGATACAAAATTAAATATTTAAAAGAGGCAATTCAATTAGGCAACCACGTATAAAGACTAGTAATCTGCAATTTACTAAATTTTTGGTTTATTACACTTTAAATTGCAAGAGATGGGTTATGGACTCTTTGTATTTCAAGTATTTCAAATGTCTCTGCTTTATTACATAAAATATCCTGGACCTTCGTGTGCATTCATCTTCAAAATATGAAAGATGTATTTTCAAGTGATAGAACCACTTTTATATTCTGTATATAGAAGCATACTCACTATTGTATTCGTGGCACTAGAACAAACCTTTTTTCTGAGCTCACAATTCTCAGAAGCTTCTTTCCGAACCATGAAAAATAAAATTGAAACATTGCCTAAATGCTATGCAGCCTGATGGCCTTTCTTCTTTCTCTCTGCATTTATGATGTACCTTGCCTCTTCATCGAGTATATTTGTGAAGAGATTCTAATTGCATGAGAATAAAACAGCCTCAACAAATTGCACTTGAAATGCCAAAAGCTTGCATTATTTTACACAATCCCCTGAAAGTAGATGTAAGGAAAAGTACTTCTACCATGATAGAAACATGATTTTTGACCCACTTCACTTTCTTCCTTAAGCTCTGGTCATAAAAATAATGATGTTAATTTTTACCCTTTGTTTCTTGGCTTTGTACTCCTGGGTCCTTTTTTCATATCTTATATTGATTTTTGTACATGCACTGAATGATGGTTCGTGGTTACATCATTTATTTACCCAGGTGGATTTTTCCATGGCGTGTGTAGAAGTTACTGGAATCCCAAAAAAGTAACAAACATGAATCCATATATTTTATACTTAAAAGGAGAAACTTATTTTTGTTAAATGTAGAATACATTTTTAAGCAAAAGCATTTTTATTACATTTTATTAAAGTGTATCTGAACTCCTGAACACCTGTACAAACAAAAGGTATGCAGAGCTTTCCTCATGAAAAAAATTCACACATACCTTCTGTTTAAAATTCAGAAGCTCAATATAATGATTACTATTCTTACACAGTAAACAGTGCTGTGGCTTCATTGCTTTTTTATTGCTGGAATTTCAAAGCAGTGCTAAGAAAGTATTGCCATCTCAGAGGAGTTGAGGAGAAAAAATAATACTGAGCTGGAAAACTTCGGAAAAGTAATTTCCAAAATTTGCAGGACAGCACAAAAAAGGCCAAAGATAAAAATCTAGAAAGATAAACTGACTCTGCCCAGTAATACATATAATATTTATGTATGGATCACCTGAGATTAAGTGAAGCAAAGTTTAGTTAAGTATTTTTCTGACCATAAGTAGAGATGGTCGAATTTTTCAACTTGCTAAATTTGTGAGCTGATTACAAAGCCTCTAAACATGGTATCATCACCAAACTTGCTGGAGATGTAGAGAAGGGTTGTGAGCAGGAGGGAGGTCTGAAACTGTATAATTGGTTTATACACTAGCAGTACCCATTCTCTGAACACACTGATCAACTTAGACACATTTTACAATCTGGCACTGAACAACTTACCCGTGAGCAGCTATTTACATATGAGAGGAGATATGAGTCTTTGTAACAAAACGTATTAATTGAAATGCATAATCTCTCCATAAGTTTGTCAGTGTGTTCAGAGGATGACTACTGCTGGTGCTTATGCAGATAAGATCTCTTTTTGGCAGTGGCTTTTTGGCTTGGCTGTAGGGAATGGAACAAATTTCAGCCTCCTAGGATGCATAGCTATTGCTCCCAGGATGGTTGGGTTTAAAAAATTTTTTTTTTTACATATATATTAAACACAGGGACACTTTCCCATTGATTTTAATGGTAAAAAAGTGCGTCTTATAATCTGAAAAATATGGTAAGTATTCAGTGTACACTGCAGATAGAATGATTACATATACTATCTACTTTTCCTCCCCTAATGAATAAGAGAGATGCATAGTATTTGCATACATCTATATTATTCTATTGCACAACTGTACATTTTTATTTACAACAAATAGAATCTGCACATGTATTCTACCCTTCCCCTTCACTAAGGATTTTGATAAACAAAGTTATTTGCAACAGAATCATTACCAGGTTTTTTAACCTTACCAATCCCTAAAAATAATGGGACATGCATGGTATTTGCATTTGAACCAGATACAGATCAACACCTTCACTTTACCTTAGCTAGAAAGTATTTACATGTTTTCATTTCAATGAAATCAACACCTAGCCCAACCTTTACTTTTCTCTAAGCATTATGGGAGATAATAAACTCTTGAACTATAACATTACCCTTCCCTGAGATGCATAGTATTTCTATATTTTTTTGCAACAGATAAAATCATCACCTGCACAATACATTTTCCATCCCTAGGAAATATAGGAGATGCATAGTATTCATGACACCAAGAATCATAACCTGCACTACAACCTTACCCTCGCTTAACCTTATGGTAGTACACCGTTTCCCGCCTCTTGGAGGAAATACAACAAACATGATAAAGATATTAAAAAGAAGCTGTAGATTGATGAATAGGCCCAAAAACCTGAAAAGTTAGCAGGAAACCAGAACATTGCACAATATCATTAAAATATTTTCAATGAATGAAAGTGGAGTTACTTTCGAATGAGAGAGAACAACTCCAAATTTGAAAGGAGTATTTCCAGGAAGTTCTAAATATAGGTCACAGAGGAAGTGGACAACAAGAACACAGTGAACATCGTGAAGCTTCGAAAAAAATTGGGTTAAAAGCAAAAGTATTAAAAGAAGATTCTGAACGTTCAGCTGCACAATTACTGTTTAAGAACGTCTGAGAGGAACATCAAATCCCAGTTCAACTGAAAAAGTGTGTCCTTGTAAAGTTGCAAAATAAGGGTGATAATTGATGGAGATCACGCTGCAATGAGCAAGGATTCCTCTAGATCAAGTGAAAGATCATGTGGGACAAAAACTTAGGAGAGAGCCAGTTGGTTTCCACACAAAAAATCTTGTACAGACACTGACCACCAATTAAATAGTCCTCTTTCTGCATTAGTGATTGGTGATAATGTGAGCATGGTCAGGACCCCATGCACAGTATCTGTACACAAAAAAACACAACAGAGTTCAGAGTTTTTGTGTATATTTTCGTTGGGACGTAGCATCTATTTATGGAAAAGTGCACACTTTTTATTAGATTGATTTAAAACTTGCGGTAGCAAATGCCCAATATGTATGTAGTGTGACCCTCATCTGTAAATGTAATATTTTTATTAGATTGATTTAAAACTTGGGGTAGCGAATACCCAATATGTATGCAGTGTGACCCTCCTCTGTAAATTTAATTGGCTAGTGCATTACCCACAGCCCTCGTTATAATCAAAAACTATCCCCACTTCCTACTGTTCTTCTCCAGAATAGTTTTGGTCGCAAAAAAAAGGTTTATTTTCGTTAGGATGTGGCATCTAGTTATGGGAGAGTGCACACTTTTTATGAGATATGAACAGTATCTGGCCTTATTCTGTGTGTCTGCATCAGTTTCAGATAAGTTCACATTTTACAGCCAGATAACCTGAAGTTTACCAAGAAAATACATTTACTGACTTAACTGACTACATACATGCCTTGGGTCAGTGAATACTCTGAATGAATTGTAACCCTCTGAAAGATTAAAGATACGAATAATAGAGAAGAGATAGGAGATCTATTCTTTTTGTTACCATTACAGACTATCTTTGAATTGCTTAGGTAAATAGTTAATGTCACACCTGATTTGGAAGTCAACATGTTCCAAAATTTTCACAGAAGATTATAGCTTAGAATATTCCTTTCCAAAGGACTTGATGCTGCTACTCATAATCAAAACCACAATTCCTAGCTCATGCACAGCTTCCTGCTCATTATACTGTCAGTGTGTCACTCCTCTGTCAGGTGGTAAGTGATCAGTCTTGTTTGAAAATAGTTTTGAAATATAAAGGTGAAAGTAATTTTAAAGTAAATCTCACATGTTTCTGCCTGCAACTGCAAAAAGAATGAATAATTAATAGATAATAGAGGAGACCAAGGCTACTGATGTGTTACAGAACTTGATTTAATTCTTATGTTCTTTTGGCAATGAGACAGTTAATGTTTTCTTCACGTTTGCTGTAAGGGTTCTAGTATGTTCTGGAAGTTCCCTGTACTGTGGGTTATCTACCCAGTAATAGGGGAGGTGCTGATGGGTCACAGACACTATAAATATGATTGATAGGAGTGGCTCCAGGTGTTCTGTAATCTGCCAACTTATGTGCTAGTGTCCTGTTTGACACCTTTTGTATGTGCTAGTGTTCTGTTTGACACCTTTTTATTATTCACTTGCGAATTTGCGAAGATGGTGAATATATTGCCGAATATTCGCAATTCTGGATACAAGAGCAACAAACACTGCCTAATATATTGGTACAACTGTAAATAATGATAATAAAATTCATATAACATTTTTATTAAAAGTTACATGTAGGGATGCCAGGGGATTTCCAGAACATGCTAGAAAAAAAATTTCATGCAGTTTCATTGCCAAACTAACATGAGAATTTTAGTACATTCTGTTACACTACACTTCCCAACATCTTGGCCCTATACTTAACCTCCCTAGCGCACCGCCTGTACCGCACCGTTTTTAACAGTGTGGTACAGGCAATGGCAGCAGTGTACGAGGTACACTGCCTGCCATTTCCTCCCTCCCCCCTCCCCTCTCCATACAGCCAGTGACACAAGCTGGGAGGGCTGGAAAGCAGAAGCCCCTCCATTAACATGGAGGTCTATGGCACTGCTCACCCTCGTCCCCTTCCGCGTCACCGCGACGCGATCAGTGAAGCTGCAGAGCCCCGGCTGAAAGCAGCATCGCCGTAGCTTTCCGGGGATATGCGGCTTTCATGGGAGCCCAGCTCATCCAGAGTTTGTTCTTCACACAAACTCTGGACGAGATGGGCTCGTCATGAACGCTAAGAAGGTTAAAATAGTTCATACTGTCATTCTGTCTAAAACATTGTAATTAGCAGTTTTGTACAAAATGTGAAAATGAGATTCTATTGTAAGTTATTTTTATTGTTGTACAATTGCAGTTGTTTTATACACCTTAAGGTTCTGTGTACCCTAAAATAGAGGTGTTCCTTATAGTTTTAATTAAATTTTAACCCCCTGCCAATACACACAAATATGTATATATGTACATTCCTTCGATCCTGTACGCTTTGCTATATGACCTAAAACCTTTTGTTTTGAAATACCGTATTTTTCAGACCATAAGATGCACTTTTTTACCCCCACAATTGGGAGGAAAAATTGCCTGCGTCTTATGGTCTAAATGCGCGACCCTCATGGCTAAGTGGCCACAACTCTCCCGGCATGGAGATTAGCTGGGGAGCTGGAGGAGCTGTCAGTTGAGAGATGCCTGCCGGTGTCCAGCTCTGCCATCAGAGCCCTGCTGGCATAGGCAATGAAGAGAGAAATAGATGAACTGGCAACTTTTCCTCTCTCCCACCGTAGAAACTGCAATCACTGCAGCTCCCACGGACACAGAAACAGCAAAATCGGCAGAGGAGAGTAGTAGACTGTTCAGCTGTCTGCCCCCCTCCTCCCGATCAGTGTGGAGAATGATGTGATGTAATGTGCTGTGAGTGTACTGCTGCTAGTGACATCTACTGGCTGAATTGAATATTGCATTAAATAGATTCATTGCATTTACCCAATTGATGTGAAAACTTATATATGAAATCTTTTTTCTGGTTTTCCTGCCCTAAAAACTGGGTGCGTCTTATAGACCGGTGCGTCCTATAGGCCGAAAAATATGGTGCAAATACCCATAGCTGTTCAGCTGAGATTATTTGAATCACAAATGGATTCCTCATTCTTTTGCAAATAGAAATGATAATCTGTCATCTAGAAAAGAGGGATTGAGCTGATCCATTCCACAATTCATTAGGCTTCAATGACAGTTATGGCATGGTGAATAGCACTTGAGGTGTGCTAAAATGGCATACAATAAAACTTGAAAAAATTCCACTTTCACGACAACTTAAGCACAGTTTTTGGTGTCTTGAATGCAACTTGAGGAATAGGGCAATTGGGCAATGGTAGATCATGGTAGATCATCATAACACTTGTACAATAGCCAGTAAGCAACCCAGCACTAACTCCAAAGTGTGGAAACATACACCTTCTTTAAAACCTAGAACGTTCAGTTTATCCTTTTAATTTTATCATGCAGCAACATGTGAAAATTTATTGCACCATAAACCTTTGCAACACTTGAAAAAAAGTGAAAAGCGCTACAGACAAGTAACAATGCCTGCTTTTCTCCAAAGATTTATTTATTTATTTAAATGTAGTTTCAGAAAGAAGCTGCTATTGATAATGAACTAAAACTATTTCCCTTTAGATAGATTACAATAAACATGCAATTATCCAATTTAATAGCTCAACAATCCTAGATTGTAAAGAAAAGCTCACTAAAGCTATAACATATTTTGAAAATTAACATTTAGTTTGAAGAGAAACATGCCACAACTGAATGTACGAATATAGTTATGCAACTTTATGTTCCACCATTCTTATGCACCTGGAGCTGGAAAAATTTACTTTACTTCAGTTTCCAAAAAACGACAACTTGTTCCAGTTTGTTCATTGCTTAAATATTCTGTTACACAGTAGATACATTTTTCTTTGAAGTCATGTTTATAACACCTGACATGGCTGTAAATAGCTTTGAACATTCTGATTAAAAATAAGTTTGCCATTTGGCCATAATAATAAACCACAAAGAAAAAAATGGCTGTTATTTGTATAATAAGCTAAATTAAATGTGATGAATTAACAAATGAGATAGGGTTTGATTTTTCTTGCCAATATTTCATTGATGTGTATCATAAACTAGCAGTCTGTATTGTTGTGTTTTATGTTTCACAACTTGCTTATTGACAGTCATGTCATTAAGCATTGAGATTAGGGCTCGTTTGGAAATAGTTTTGTGTCGTTATTCCAGAATTATAATGCTGACAGATGCCAAGAGTTGGGTGAAAAACTTACGTGACCCTTTGGAATAGCATTGTTTACATCTTTTTATACTACCTACTAAAAATTATGTTGGCACCATAATCTGTTTTCATGATAATTCCTTCGTAAAGCCAGTTCACTTCGCAGCATACCCAGGTGTCCATCTACTATCTTTTGGCAGTTCCTTTTGTAATGTTTGCCATGAATTCACTAGACCAGCATGATAATGTGACAGATTGAACATCTGAGAAAATTTAAATCAGTCTACATTAGGAGTGTTAGTAAGTAGTGTTTGCTGAGTTAGACCCAACTGCTCAGAATTATTGCATTATATAGCCAGCCAGAGGAATATTAAACCTAGACATTGATGTAAATGCTGCATTGTAGGAAACATTGTGTGAACTCTGATCTGAAATTGACAAATTTGGTGTGTATCTCGGTGTTACATGCACCAAATTTGATTTGAAACATTTGATAGGGCAGTGCAAACGTCTGTAAATGTCTGTGATCTTGCTTATTTCAAAGTAACCCATCAAACACCTGTACAATCTAGTTGAAGCATGCAAATCCTATAAATGTTGACTTACATGCTAAAAGTTATATTTTCCACCATATTGCACCATACCAAATAGCCTCCTAAGCTATTCTACTGGTCAACTAAAATTCTCAGTAATGGCTTGGAGGTAAAAGAGAAAAGAAAATACTCACCGTATTTTTTCAACTGTAAGACACACTTTTTTACCATTAAAATCAATGGGAAAGTGTCCCTGAGTTTTATGGTCTGAATATGTAAAAAAAAAATTATTTCCCAACCATCCTGGGAGCAATAGCTATGCATCCCAGGAGGCAGAAATGTGTTCCATTACAAACAGCCAACCAATAAAAACACTACCAAGAAGAGATCCTAGAGACCATTAGCACTAGCAGTACCCATTCTCTGAACACACTGACTAACTTATGGAGAGATATATTTCACAATAAGCATGAGTTGTGTATTTACATTAACATTCTACATTATGATAAATACATTTTGTACAAAGAAACACAAAGACTCATAGTTCCTCCCATATGTTAATAGCTCATGGGTAAGTTGTTCAGTGCCAGATTGTAAAACGTGTCTCTTCATAAGTTGGTCAGTGTGTTCAGAGAGTGGGTACTGCTAGTGTATAGACACATGCTAAAGTTTTAGCCCTGCACACTCTGCTGCAGCCAAGACTTTCCTCCTGGCACTGCTTCTCTGCCTTTTGGCTAAGATCAAGTGTAGTATATGTTCTTATCAGTTTCCTGGAAAATGCTTCGGTATTCCCTTCTGGAAGACAGAGATGCTCTGGGGTAACTCGGACGTCTTTGGAACCCACATGGCCTGCGGTACGGGGCAGTGCGGATGGTAGATCCGACTGTTGGCTGACTGCCGCCATGTGGAGTAATTGGTGGTGGATCTGAGAGACTGTGTCCTCTTCGGAGGATGCATGTCAGTACCGACCACCGAGCCTTCTGAGACGGACAGCTCAGCTGCATTTGTGATTGGTTGGGGGGCTGAGGTTGAGCCTCAAAAATAAGTGCCTCTGGTTAGGACCCAGAGGTGCCATAAAATCACTGGTGGAGGACCACCTTTTATGGCACATTGACACTGGTTTCCACAGCAGAGCCTTTGTTGCAACCACCTCCTGGGGGCGGCCTTTTGGCCAGACCGGCGCAGAGCACGGCGCACTTTTTTTTTTTTTTATGTGCCATCTGTCCCCCCACTCCGTTTACACATTTTGTCTTTGTTCACTAGTATGGGTTGACTAGTCCTTCTGGATTGGCCCGGAAAGTTATGGGGAGAGACTGCTTACGGCTTCAGTCTCTCCACTTTTCGGCACTAACTACCTGGGAGACTAGGCTTCGGCCGTGGTCACCTTGAGTAAAGGGGTACCCGGATCTAAGTACCCGGGGGACTTGGCCTTCTGGTCGGGGCCCTCTGGGGAAAAGATCATTTGAGGGACGTGTGGCTTCGGCCGCTGTCCCACTTGCCACCCCCCAGGGGGTATCAGTCCTTCAGCTCCTTTTGGAGCTGGGACATCACAAGCAATTCGTGCTTGCTTGGAGTGTTTTTACATTTGTGCACTCACTTTTTAGTTTGCACTGGTTTGCACACGTGTTATCTTATGGGTGCTTGCACTCTCTGAGGCTCAAAATGTCCTCCTTTTGGCTGGAGGAATATAGACTGAATACTGCATGGTCCAGTCATGCCTACTTGCTGGAACATTCTGTATATTCACTTGATATCTGAATGGCTGTGTTTTTTCCCCTAATATTATCTCCAAAAATTTGAGTGTGTCTTATGGTCCAGTGTGTCTTATAGTGCGACAAAAATACGGTAATTGTAGAGGAAATTATGAGGTTACATAAAAATTCAGCTAATCATTTTAACAAGATTTCCGTAAAGGCAACATTGTTTAGTTTATGACATTTATCTTACTACATTTAACTTGCCTAGATTTACTTACAAAGTTCAGTAATTTTGTAATATGGACCTGCAAATGCAACCACAGGTGGTTGGACCTTTGCTATCCATGTGCCGGCCAAGTAATTAGCTTATTTTATAAGGAAGGATCAGAAACGTTCATTCCATCAAGGGGCCAACCAACATCCCAATATAAATATCTCATCAAGGCCTAGAGGTCTTGGACCATAAGGAAGTGGGCCTAGGCCCTATTCCTAGGTACAGAGGCCCCAGGCCAGCCAAATTCCCTTACCTAAGTAGGGGACTAGGGGACTTTAACGGTTAGCTCCAGATGTAATACCAGCAAAGGTAAGTGTGTGTAGATGACAATATATCAACACATAGCAGGACGTAAAGCACATAGGCATAAATGATCAACAAGGAAAGAGAAAACAAAGTAAGCACACTTTGTTTCAAAGGTATATATTCGGCTTCAGAGTGATTTCAAGTACAGATGGAGCGTAGAACTGTCCTTGTCACTCAATGATGGAACATGGATGGGCACCGGATGAAGTTCATATGCATAGCATGTGGGGAGACCTCGACATATGTTTCGGAAAACCCATTCTTTCTTCAGGAGATCAACCTAATTGTTTAAAAGTGCCCCACATACTGGTCAGATGGATGCCTATCGGCAAATCCAGTACACCGTCCCCCCAAGGGAGGAGCAACCAAGGAATGAGGAGGAACGGAGGGCCACCCCTAAGGGCCGCTGGAGAATCTTAGGTCAAGGTATGTGGGAAAAACCCTTAACCTCTAGGCCTTGATGAGATAAAGTAATTAGCTTAGCCTGAGAAAGCAGGGAAGCTGTTAGAGTGACAGCTTAAACGTGGCTGACATACAAGCAGCAGAGGTAAAAGGAAGATTTAGTTGTTGGTGGTTTATTACCCTGCTGTGTGTATGTCAGCACAGGCTCTCAGCTGATATACACATACAACAAAAGCAGAGGTCTGCTCTGCTACAGCTGCATTTATGATGGCCAGTCTGAAGCAGCCCATCTGCCATGCTAAACTGAGTGGGACCAGGAAGCAGGCAAGCTGTCAAACACATCCTCAGAAAACTTCCCCACTTCCTTTATCTCCTGCACTGCTGGTTGTAGCACAGAGCTTCGACTGCCAGAGTGACAGGTTCACCAGGTATTTTTTGGTGATCTGGTGCTCCGATGTAAAAGGTGCATCTTATACAACAGAGCATCTAATGGTTCAAAAAGATATGGTATGCTGTTTTTTTCTCCTCAGCCAGAATAGAAACCTGTCTGAAAGAGAAACATTTAGTCTACAGCTTAAAACCATGGTTTAAAAAAATGCTTAATTTATGCACCTGTTTTGCATTGTGATGCACATGATTGCTTAAAATGGGGCATGGATTTTCTTGCCTGTTCTGATTCCATTCCATTCATATAAATGGATCACCCTATTTCAATATACTGTATGTTAACCTCCCTAGCGATACACCCGAAGCTAGTTTGGGCAAAGGGAGGCTGCAATTAGCGATGCACCCAAACTGGCTTCGAGCACAGCGCGGGAACTTACCTGGTCCGGCTGCCGCCTCCATTGACATCCTCGCCGGATTCTCCCGGGTCCCCGAGTGACGCCACGGAGGCGGGACCCGGGCTTAAAGAACAATTTCTTTAGTTTTTTCAATATTTTTTTTAAACTTTTGGACTGGATCAGAGAAATGTCTTTCTCTAATCCAGTTCAAAAGTGGATCCAGCTCGGCGGGAGCGTTTCTGCTAGCTGGATCTACCTCCGGCTGGACCCGAGTGCCTCTGGAAATAGCCGATCTCTCCGGCTATTTGCGTGATCGGCACTCGTGTGCTGAGACTTTAAATTTAAAGGTACAGAAAAAAAACAATTCTTAGATTTTTTTTAAATTAGGTTACATTTGTTTTTTATTTTTATTGGATTGGATAAATGTTTTATGAATGTTTTATCCAATCCAAATCAAAAGAAAAGAAAATAAGTGTAAACTTATATAAAAAAAAAAATGTTTAAAAAAAAAATAATTCTGTACCTCTAAAGCCGGCCATAGTGCTTCAATCTGTGGCCGATTTTGCAAATGATCACCATGCGCATTCGGGGTGATCACTTGGTGATCAATTGCAAAATAAACGCGTCCACCTGGAGCAACCATTCATACTCGCACAAAACTTTGATCAGCCAGAGAACAAATGTTTTTCTCTGGTCGATTGCCAGTACTTTGAATGGGGACAAGGGTCCCCATCCAAAGTATTGGTTGTCGAATCGCAAATGGTGTATTTCGGACGATTGACCATGGCATGATGATATCATCATGTTGCGGTCAATTGTTCAATAAACGCCCGCCAAGCATAGCGTCTATGGCCGGTTTAACCATACTAGCGTTACGCCCGAAGCAAGATCTGGCGCAGTCTGATCGTGAATCAAACTGCGCCTGTACCGGAATCAGGTGCAACCGCTAGCTCTCTGTGTGCTTGCAGCATTACTACAGAGCACGGTGACGCCGATGGGGGCGGAAAGGCAAAACACTGTATCACTTTTGGTACAGAAATCTGGACCACAGTGAACCGCCAGGGAGGTTAATGCAACAGACCAGGTTAGCAAACTGTTTCATAAAAGAAAAGGTTAAAACTCAGATTTCCTATGATTAATTAATTATCCACTATGCATTCAACTGCATCATCTATCCAACACTATTAAACAATATTATATGTAGCACAAGTACTTTTTCGAAAAGTGGTGTGGAGAAGACTCTTTATATCTATATAGCAGCCTATGTAGAAAAAAAAAGATACTTTGCAATTTTCCTAGGAAATACTGCTTCTGAGAGTTTGACTTACTTATAAATCTGCTCTAGTTTCAAAACTAAAACATTCCAATGAAATCTATTTTGTACTCATTTTAAACACCTTCTGTCCCCCTTTTCACAGAAAAAAAATTGCTGACGATTGGCATCGCTTTAAAGTAGTGAAATCTATTATTTAAATGGTAGAAAGCTGAAGAAGGAACTTGTCTCAAAAGCATAGAAACTCTTTTTTATCTGTTTGTACTGCATTCCAGGCTTTATAGTATAAAGTTAGCTTTTTTTTATAAACTGTGCTTAACTTATTTTCAGTTTCACTAAAAAGACCAACAATGTAGCAGTACAAATTCTTTTTAGATGTTTTAATTTTAGATGTTAATTACATAAATATTGGTGAATAAAATATGATATTATTGTTATCCCTACAGTCATTTTTGCTGTTTTATGAATGAACTGAAGCTTTTCTCTAAAGTAAAATCTTCATGTACTGACCTCTAGTGGTTGCCAGGTTAATATCTACCATACAGTCAGCAACAAGATTCCTTTTATTATTATTATTATTATTATTATTATCTTCATTATTTATTATTATCATTCAATGTAATTTTGCTTATCGAATGCATATTAAATAGGCCTTCACTTTTATGCATAAACGGTGTATCACCTGCATCACATTTTAAAATGTTTATTGAAATAGAATTTGTATTACAAATTGGTGTTACCCAAACAATGATCAGAGATCTGTTAATTGTTGTTAACAATTGTTAACGTGCTACAAATTATATAACTGCTTTACTTTGCTAGATTTTGAACAGTTGTTTACTATGAATTGTGTGTTTATATAATGCCTGGTGGCACATATAAACTAATCCCTGGCCTGCCAATAATCCCAACTAGAAGTCAGTCACTACTAATCGGTAGTTTAAATATACTGAGTAGCAATGTGGACATCCCCTCAAGGATTTCAGCTTCTCAGCTATCCTTGTGATAGCAAAAGTTCGGTATTACTTTTTAAGTTTTGAAAAATAAACACTTAAAATAATGGATTTCCACCAAGCATTTACACACATATAATAATGTAACACATTTTGTATTGCCTTACATGTCATAATGAAATGAGAGGGGGGATTTTAGGGGTATGACAAGGGTATAAAAATATCCTTTCTCCAGAGCTGTACAACAAAAAATCCCATTCATAAAATCAACAGCTTAACACATTACAATTGTTATTTTAAAGGACACAACCGCTTATGTGTGTGAACACCTAGACCCCAAGGGGTCCACTAAATACTGCATGTAAACTGCATTCAAATGAATGTCCCCCTCCCCCAAGGTACAAACCAAATTTCTGATCTAACTTCAAATTTTACTCCACCAACCCTCATTCCTTACAAACAAAATAAGAAACTTCTTTATTAACGTTAATTTTGAATTATCAAGTGCAGACAATTACCTACCCATCCAGTAGAGATAATTTTTTGAATTGATTGCAAAGTCCCTAAATATTGTATCTTTACATTCTAGAGATGTAGAAAGTATTGTTCTAACATGTTTGTTGTTGCACAAATTAAGTTTAAAGTTAAGATGACATTTTTACTTGACATTGAACTTAATTATGCAAACACTACAGTTTAGGTGCTTTCCAATTATCTCACGAAGTTAGCTAGCTAAAATAAAAAAAATAAGTGACCATCTCAAACCCTCAGATCTGCAAGCTATAATATCCAAACAAACAACAATCATATCAGGAAAAGGATACAAAGGCAAAGAACCAGCTTGTGCAGGGCATGTTGCAAAACCAGCCATGAAGAATAAAAGTTGACTCAGATTCCCCCGACTGAACAGATCAATTTTAACCTCCCTAGCGATATGCCCGAACCCAGTTCGGGCAAAGGGAAGCTGCAACTATCGATACGCCCGAACTGGGTTCGGGCACATCGTGGGAGCTCACCTGCTCCGCCGCCGCCATCTTCTTCCTCCGGCTTCTTCCATCTTCTCCCTCCGCCATCTCTCCCTCGGCTTCTTCCGAGTCCCGGAGTGACGTGTGACGTCACGGAGGCGGGACCCGGTCCCCGGTCTTTTTTTAAATCTTTTTTTTTACGTTTGAGCTGAATTATAGAAATGTCTTTCTGTAATCCAGCTCAAAGTGGATCCCGCTATCAGAAACGCTCGCGCTGAGCGTTCCTGATAGTGGGATCTGTGTCCGGCTGCACACGAGCCGTTCCGGAAATAGCCGAGGTCTCCGGCTATCTCCGTGAACGGCTCTCCTCTGCCGATGACGTCATCCGGCGGGCGGGAGATTTAAAGGTACAGAAACTTTTTTTTTTCTTAGATTTTTTTTTTCATTTTTTTACATTTGTTTTATTTTGATTGGATTGGATAAATATTTTATGATAAATGTTTTATCCAATCCAAATCAAAAGAAAAGAAAACAAGTGAAACCTTTCCAAAAAAACATTTTTTTTTCTGTACCTCTAAAGCCGATTTTGTGAATGATCACCATGCGCATTCGGGGTAAGCGCTTGGTGATCAATTGCAAAATGAACGCGCCCACCTGGAGCAAGTACTGGCGCAGTCTGATCGTGAATCAAACTGCGCCCGTGCCGGAATCAGGCGCAACTGCTGGCTCTCTGTGTGCCTGCAGCATTTCTACAAAGCTGCAGGCACACAGAACCTTTCCGCCCCTATCGGTGTCACCGGTGACGCCGATGGGGGCGGAAAGGCAAAACACTGTATCACTTTTGGTACAGAAATCTGCACCTCAGTGAACCGCCAGGGAGGTTAAACTGCCTAAAACAAAGTACAGCCATATCTCCTGAAAGGCACATATCCTAGAACTGCACTTCCTCTCTACCATGCTTAGATGGACTCACTAACTCACAGCGAGCAATACCCCAAAGAATGCAAGAAAGTCAATTTGACAAACACACTTCAGGCAACAAGCAAAACATGGAACACAACATGTGAAAAGAGGGAATGCAGTCATCTAACAGCACATCATGCTTGCAATAATGACAAAAGGCTTGATATAATCTGGCTATGCCAACAGCTTAAAAAGAAAAACCAAACCCACCACCTTATAAATAAATAAAGACAGACACTCCGGAGACAAAATCACCATGAACAAAGTAAACAAACAGTGACAATACCCCTCCAGAAGGCACATCACCCCACCTCCATTGCTAATTATTCTGCAAATGAAATCTTAAAGATTGTAATATAATCTTCCAAAGTCTCAGTAGACAGAGAAACATAAGGAACCATTTAATTACTGCAACCAGTGTTTTAATAAACAGTATATGATAGGATCCCCAGTTATATAATTGTGGTGCCCCCAGTAGCAGCAGCCAAGTGGTAACTTGGAACTCTGTCTATTGGCATAATATGGAATTTAAACCTTTCTTTCCAAAAAAATAACTAAAGTTGTTCCATGGTAACAAAGAAAGACAAATGATAGATCAACCCATATTTGTTGCACTCTTACAATTTTCACTCTGCTAATACATCTGCCTTAACCTATAATATTTTCTTATGACCCTTCTAGTCTGCCCTGTACACCCTGAAGAACCCTGAAGACGTTATTTGTTTTGTGAATAGTAGTGTGACCCAAGGATATAAACTCCCCATTGGACTTCTTACTAGTTAGTATGGAGGGTAAAGACAAGTGGTTTTCCTATGGGATCACTGAATTAAATAATCTTGACTTGAAAGTCACAACATCAATATGTTTGCCAGGAATACCATACTCTCCAACTACTGTAAGTAGCAAATCTGTCACTGGCAGTGATGATGGAAAACAATCTCTTTGCATTTTACTTTTTAATAGCTGACCTCACAAATCTTATAAATATTTAGTAATAGCCAGGGGTGCACATAATTGGTACTCTGGTACAAAGGGCCAAAAAACAGCTATGCATGTCTGCATTAGTGTTACAAAGCTCATATGCATACTAACAACTTGGAGGCACACCCTAAATGTATACAATTTGGTTGGATAAGTTGGATAACTGCAGGGAAATATATATATAACTATGAAAGGTTGCAGTTAGGGGTGTGAAATTGGGAATGTAAATTAATAATCCAAACCAGACTTTTAATGGTGTTGGAGATCTTGGGGTTGAAAGCCAGAGATATATGACATTTGGGCTGAAATATGACATTTGGACTGCAGGTAGTCTCAGCGGTTAGTTACTAAGCCAGTCAGTAAAAGTAAGTACTACTGAGGTATGAGATCTTGGGTTCAAATGATGTTGTACTGTGAGAGTTACATTTGACCCAAAGCCAGCTGGTGACCTGTGGATGGAGACAGCTAATCGAAGGCTCAATCAGGAACAGAAAGGTCCACCTGCAGCAGAATCTACCATGCAGGAAGCTGATGCAGAGGACAGTGAGGATGACCTACCCTATATATGGAGTGAGTACAAAACACCATCTCCTGGAACTCATCTGAGGAGCTCACTGAAAAAGTTATGTGCACCCCTGGTAATAACACTAGAAAAAGACAACAACAAACAATTGCTTAACCTCCCTTGTGCTCTTGCAAGGTGCAGATTTCTGTAGCAAAAGCGCACCATAGACTCGAATGGAATTTTTTACTGTTGTAGACCTGTAAATATGTCTGTACAAGGGTCTAGTAGACATCCTGAATATAATAATGTTTGAAACACACAATTATGTTAAAAAAACATAAAAAAATTAATCTAAGGTATCATTTGAATAATAAAATCTCAAATACTTATTTGGTATGAACGATTTTAAAACAGTATGTATACATATTTATGTATTGTTTATAATAACATTTTTATTACAATTGGAAATGTGTTTTTTTTTTACTTTGAATTTTATTGGATACAGTTATCACTGTATCCAATACAATGCCCTTTGGCACCCTCTGAAAGGGTTAACTTCAAAGAGCACATCTGGAAATCACACTGGGGTCACCATCGGTCAGGTTAACAATCGGCCGCTTATCGGCATGTGCCCACATGGGGCAACAGATCCGTGTCGCCCCACAGCTCGGCCGGCCAGAGAACGGACATGTCCGATAATCTCTGGCCGGCGCAAGCTGATGGAAGCCGATGCCATAAGCTTCAATGAAGACGGCGTCTTCATTGCAGCTTATGGCCGGCACACAAAGGGTGCCGCCAACTGAAGGGGCCCCATAATGCACCGGGATGCTAACGTGATGACGCCATCACGTTAGCATCCTGGAACATATCGGGACAGGTCTGCCTGCACACCATTGGGGTGTGTATGGCAGGCATTAGAGATAGCATATCTAAACTCAAAGTAAGTAAGGTATTATTTACTTATGTAAGTACAGAGCAATATTGGTTTCCAATTCCCCTGTGCTTGAAACCCAAGTACACACTGAAAGAATTGTTTTACTGCTGCCAGAATTTAAATGATCATGTAAGGAGAGCAATAATATAGATTCAAACAAACTTCACTATCAAGGTTCAGACTTTGTGTAAATGAAGTTTTTAACTTTTGTATGCAGTTTGAAAAAAATGGCTCTGTACCATAAGGATATATTTGCACTGTACACCAGCAGTTCTGGATATGTGTTTGGCTAATGGTGTATAGTGTTGAGTGGCATATGCTATATTTGAGTTTGCGTAATTTCGCAAATAAAATAAGGAACATTCGAAATTAGATGTATTCTATTGCCTTACATCATCGGATATCCATGGGCATTGCTGAGTGCGACCACCATTCACTGTGTGGGGACAGTGAGCTATAATTATCTGCACCTGCCTACTCTTCAAAATAGGTTGCTGGTATCACTGACTCAGTTGAGTCACCGAAAAATAAGTGCTCATCATCTTACCTTTTCTACCTATTGGGTTTCCCCAAAAGTAACCTCTACACTGTTTTACTGTACATCCGCTCCTTTTTGGTTTTTCTCCCTATCAAACCATATCTGTTTTGTTTATTTTTTTTCCCTCAGGAGACCCTCACACTGAGGCTCTCCTTACCTAGCCATCTACCTACAATTTCACATAGAGAGATGACAACTATATGTGTGTATATATTGAAGCCCTTGGGTCCAGGCTTTGAGATGTTGCTCTTTCATTGTGGTACCACAAATAGTTGTGCCTAAATATTAAATTCTCCCTGTCAACTAGTTCGGATGTATAATGTATATGCTGTCAGGGGGTGCCAGGGGGTAATGATGTCAAGAGGATGTCAAAAGCCTTGTATCTTTTATTTATGTATTTTTCACGTTTTTTTTTTGGACTTTTTTTTCTGTGTGTTTTTCTGCTCAGATTGTAACCTATAATAGTTTGGGATGTTTTTATTTATTTATTGTTTTAGTTTACAAGGTTTTTATGGTGGCCAGTAAAAATGCCTTTGTTTATAAATCAAAATTTAGTTTAATTAATATAATTCCACTCTTTGTCATTTTTTTAATATTTTTTTTGTGTCTACACTAGGAATGTTATGTGTTAAGCTAGCCATACACGGCACGGATTCCCTGGCTGATCGATTCACCATCCGATCGATTCCGGCGATTCCGCCGGGATCCTCAGGTGTGATCGATCGGCCAATTAAGGAATCCGATCGCTGCATACCACCTTGTCCTGCCGGATCCGTGTCCGATTGATCACCTCCCGGAATGCAACTCCCGCTGATCTGGGCAGAATCGGACCCGAAAGACCAACATGTTGGTTCTCTGGCGGATCCGATTCTGAGCCCCCGATCGGTCGGACCCGATCGGACGGACAAGGTGGGCTGCACGGGATTCCGGCCCGATCGTTTCGCGTGCACGCGCCCGGAATCGATCGGGCCGGAATCCGGTGCAAATCCGACCCGTGTATGGGGGCCTTTAGATTCCTCTACTGATGTTAATAACTTCTAGAATTAAAACTGATAATGATATATCAAGGACAAAGAAAAAAAAACGTGTCTGAAGATGTAGATTCTACAATTGCTAACTATGGTGTGTTTTTTGTTCTCTGTATCAACACAACAAAATATTGTTTTTCTTCTTGTCCTTGGTAGTACCAGCAATTAACACAAGGAAAATACATAACAAAGCCAGAAGGAATATTTACATGTTATCTCTGGAGCTAGTAAAGAAACTTTAAAGTAATAAGGAGACCTTGTACTAACAAAGCACTAAAACTTCACTATCATTGTTTGATTGGAAAAAAACATTCAAACTTTTATGTTTTCCATCAAAGATTTTCCTAAAAAAATGTCAGTACACAATTAATTTAATACATATAAATAGTGATGACCGAACATCGGCCACATCCATTCGCCAACAGGCGGTTTGGACATTTAGAAAAGTCAGATGTATGCCTGTTTGCGGGGAATTTGTATCGGAAAAACCGTAAGTGGCGTCACTGGAACGCACAGTTCCTTATTCCGATTACCAGACGTGACATCACTGACATCACTTCCAGTTTTACAGACAATTTTTCACTAGAAGACCAGGTTCTCTAACCGGTCTCTTGCGTAAAAATTCATCCTCCGGAGGGATTGCGAAAATCATATTCGCATTGCGAAAAGAAGCATATAGCATGTGACCATTGATTTTCGCAAAATTCTTTTTGCAATACATGGTCATAGTGTGAATATTCGAATTTACAAAATATTGAATTTAATATTAGTAGAATTATTTGCGAAATATCGTGAATCTGAATATTGCCTATGCCGCTCATCACTGCTCCTGATCCGGCCGATGGAAGAATAATAATCTTCTTTTCAGCGGTGAATTTGGCAGTTCGAACACCCGTACTGTTCACCGGCTAGAAGGAACAAGAACATTCCATGTTTGCCTTGTGGACAGTTCGCCCGTCACTTCATGTAAATATATAACCAAAAAGCCTAATTTATTAATACAACCTATGATACACTTGCTAGTATTAAAAGAAGTAAACAGATTTTTCAGAATTACATAAAAATACATGTACAGGTAACAGAACCATTTTACAAAAAAAAAGCATTATAAATAAAACATTTTAAAATATGAAATAAATCATTTGCTTTACTGTTGTTTTACTCATATCTGTGTGTGTGTTTTTTAATTGCTGTCACATTGTTGTTAAATGTGAGATCAAATATTTCAGTTTAAGTCAATTCACTCAATTTCCTGCTGAAGTTAAAAACAATAGATGTATATATAAATAGAAGTGGATAGTACTAGTACAACAGTAACAAAGAAAAATATAGTTTTGCGCTTTTTTACATCATTGAGGCCCAAAAAAAGTTAAAGCAGAAAAAGACCAATTGGTCCAATTTTATCTGTCCTCTCTGTAAAATATTTCTCAACTACGGTTAGAATAGTGGGAATTAAAGGAACCACAAGGTAAATGTTACATTATAACGGCTTTATTCATCCATTTTGGTTAGTAACACATTTACAGCATAAGATTTTGTTACTAGCACAGTGATCCTGTCAGGGGGACAATTGTAGTAATGGGAAAGGATTTAAAGAAAATAAATAAACACAGCATCACAAAGTAAAGTGTAATTATAGGTCATACATCACTTCTAATAAAGTCTACTTTGGAGATGGTCTTAAAACCGGAAACAATTTGTTCTTCATGGAGTTGAAATATCAGTGTAATGAAAGGCTGTTCTTTCAATGACACTAACATAACTAATTCCATCATTTCAAGGCAATAGAATTGTATCCTTTGTATGTTTGTCACATGATCAATGCAAATAACCAACACAAGAGCAAAACAACCAAGGTTTTTAGGTTGCCAACTGTCTAGTGATGCATTTTTTTCATGTTCAGTTATATAAACTGCAATGATTTTAAAAACCTTATTGTCTTCTGTTTTTTTTTTCTGTTGAGGGATGGATTCATAATACTGCTGCTATGACCACATATATAGTTTAATCTACCTGGGTGTTTAAGGCCATGTGTCCACTGGGAAAAGGTGCAGAGAGGACACTTCCCATTATAATGAAGAGAACAGTGTAAACCCCACACTTTTTTCAGTGGACACATGGCCTTATGGTTATTTGCAGATTAAATAGAGAATGGAGTTGCACACCACTTTGTGCAATAAATCCCGTTCAATAATTTGGATAGGGATCCTTAGTCCTCATCCAAAGTAATCACAATCAAACAAGGATATACCAACATGTTGGTTCCCTGTTCGATCGAACTTTCTTTCATCGGGATCAAATTTTCCCGCTTGAAGAATTGGTGGCCACAATCCATTCCCGAATAATCGTTCAAAAAACCTGTTTATGGCCACTTTTAGAGGCATTGAAAGACACAACCAGGACAACAGAACATAGACGAACAAAAGAGACCCGTGTGGTGAGTGTGTGTATGATGATCTTCCATACCATGATCAGAGTTTCCAAATTTGAAGTAAATTAAGTAGTAATAGGAGACTTGGGAGGCCATCTGAGATAGTTCCAGCAAATTCTCTATTTGCACATTTTACAAAGAAAGTGTGTACAAGATCTTGTACAAGATTTTTTTAAATTCTTTTTAACACACTCCACAATAACTATTGGCGCTGTACTTCCAATGCAGAACATCTATACCATATTTACCAGGATTGCCCTGTTATCCACCCTTTTTGGAAAATGGTTCAAGATGCTGGATCCCCTAGGACCCTATGCAATTTGTTTTGGGACTCATATACCTCTTACTCACATCTGCTCAACCTTTAGTCACTCTCCTCTGGAGAAGACCTTACTTGAGTCTTTCACATGCACAAAATGGAATATCTAATAGCTAGATTTAATATTACCCTGCCCACCTTTGGGACAAGTAGAAACGTACTTTTCTACCAACCACACCCTAATCCTCTACCCCCAACATCACAACCCCCCCCCCCCCCACCCCCCAGCTAAGAGTATTTTTCTATTTCCTCCTATTCTTTTTCTCTTTTGCTTTACCTGGTCTCTAGTTAGTCACAAATTATAAATAGCATATCTTTATTAGTGATAATTAGTGAATCATTAGTAATAATTAAGCCCCCCATAGACAGGCAGACTCCTCCATGCAACTTCTGTACAACCAACTTTTCTTCTACCAAAACCATGTAATAGGAGGACCTTTCTACACCTTCCAATCGCTATGTATTCTATCAGGGAGGTCACTATACTACATAGTTGTTGGTAAGTCTCATGAAAGTTGTATGGAGGAGTCTGCCTGTCTATGGGGGGCTTTAGTAGCCTTAGTATATATTCTTTATATATATTATTATATTATTCTCTATATTCTTCCTTTATTGTGTCTTGTAGTGTTAAATTGGTTCTTTTAATAACTTTAGGGGGGGGCAGGCAGTGTATATGGAATAAATAAATATTATATATATTATTTTACATGTTCAAGATAGATTTTGTTTTGTAGTTTTTCTATACTATATACTATATTAAAATGTACTTGGCTACCTATGATTTTCTAAAACTGGAATAAAAATCTAATCTGGATTCATAGCAGCCATGGAAACAGTTGGAACTTTTTGTGCACTTCCTCTTCAATTTGTTTTTGTACAGATTTCCCACAGAAATGTAATTTTGTGAATTATTGCAATTTGTTTCATACCACACCAAAAATGAAAACTGGATTATAGAAGCCACAGGTTCCCATTTTACATACATAATGTTGTGTTTTGTTTGCCTTCATATATATGCCAGGTTCTACAGCAGTCTTCAAAGAAGTAATTTACATAAAATAGAGTGCAAATGGAGAACATTGCAGGATAAAATATGGTAAAGTGTGCAGATTTGCACAGGTTAACAATCACAGAGGAAACAGTAATTCTAATAAACAATGTGTCTGAGACCTGCGGTTCCCATAATGTCTGCATTACCACTTACAATGCACAGACTTCTCCAGTGTGGTGTATCCTGTGGGTGCTAGATCCACCATCAGGTCACATTTTCCACAATACCATTAAAAACCCCTTCTGGATGGGTCATCTTTTTTTCAATCCAGCCTTCTCTTTATTTTTATTAGATGGGGGTTTGCCTCCATGTTAATGTATGGGAGGCAGACTGAAGATTGGAACGTAAGTTCATCAGGTGAGTTTAGGTATGCTTTAACTAATAGCTATAATGCATCTTGTCCTCAATAGCTCGAATGGGATCTAATATCACATTACTCTATACCCAGAAATGTTCCTAAAAAATCACATTTATATCCTTGCTTTTTCAGTTACTTCAGTTAGCCAATAAAGGGGCTCACTTGAACTCCAAAATCTCTTGATAATATCATGAAATTTCTCATACAGAATATCTCAAGGGTGGGTCCTGGGTGAAATATCTCACCCTATTATGGGTTATGGTCATAAGCCTATTCTGGGTAAGGAGTTCAGGGATAGATGCTTATTTTTTACAGGGGCCACGACTATAGAAAAGGAGGGAAGAAACTGGATGTTTGCTTAATTTGGTGAAAATTGTTTGCTGAAAACGGCTGCCCTGGTGATCTCTATACCCTAATTTCTACACTCATTATAAATGATACCTACTATTAGTTGTACAAGTACTGTATAAGACACTTGTGAGTACAAGTATTTGCACCTGCATATGAAAATAAAAATGGTGACCTCTTGGGTCAACAGACTGTGAAAGACATAACAGAGACATATATATTGAGTATATTGGCATTCTTCTGTAATTGAATGTAGGCAAAGTTGAAGAAGTAGAGTTCTTGTTACAGAACAACAGTTGCATTTAAATTCAAAATCAACTGTTCAACATACAGTCATGTTTTCGATGTAAAAAATAATCTTATCAGTGCAATGGTGTGTTTACCAGGAAGATGACACTAATCAAATAAAAGCTGCTGAGACATATAATGTATAGTGTGGTTCTCTACACTAGTAACCTAGATGCATGAAAGTTTAATAAGGATTTAATTAAAAATGGATTTGCTTTATATCCATGTTGTATTACATTAAAACAAGAAAGCTGGTGATGCATAATAGAAAAAATGGAAGGTATAGCTTTTTACAAAGCTTGCCAAATACATACAGACACATTGTTTTGTGTTTCTGCAGCATAATCCATGAACCACTAGGAATTTCACATTATGACTATGAAAAATGTGTATGTTTGATTTCTATGCAGATATATAAGTATATTTTTTATTAAGACACATTCATTTCTCCACATTTAAATAGAGAACAAGTGAGTGAAATATATTGGGGTTAACTATCACACTGCCATGTGTATTTGAACAAAGTATAAAAGGTAAATGTAATCTACATGCCTTTTCTGCATAACCAGTTATGGAGCAGACAAATCATTTATACTAAAATTGAGGGTAGGGTGGTGCTGTGGACATAGTCCAATCTTAATTCAGCAATGCATTTGATAAAGTTACACATAAATAATCATAGAAAAGTTTTAGAATATGGGTCTAAGCTACTGAGTAGGTGAATGGGTAAGCAGTTGTCTAAAGGCGATGCATACGTGTGCTGCTTGGAAATTGTTCAAAATGGTGGAAACTGGTGTTAAAATATCAAAATCCTCTTGCTAAGTACAATATTAATGATATGGTGTTTACCAAATCTACAGAGAAAAGAATGTCAGCAGTGAGACCAGGCAGTGGGTAAAGCAAAGAGATTTCTAGTGTGCATAACTGTATAGACCTTTTGTTGAACCTCATTTAGTTCCATGGGTCGCTCTGAAGGCCTCATATAAAAAAATTCATTGGTAAGCTACAAATAGTTAAGAGACAGGCAACATAAACGGTTAAAGTTCTAAAGGAATAAAGTAGTTATGATCAAGGCCTGAATGAATACTGTTACTTGTAAGCTTTAACACCCTGGCGGTGCCGCTGAAAACGCTTTACTCTGCGTGCCAATCGTTCAACATATCAGCGGCATTATCAATGATGGGCCGGGAAAGCAACGCCCATGCATTAACATTTGGGCAAACCACCAAGGTGGTTAATAGAAAGCTGAAATAAAGATTGATATATAGAACTAGAGATGGTCAAAGTTCGTCTTCAACTAGCATGCTTTGTTAATACAAAAGTATTGCTCAACCACATGTTTTTTCATAAGTAAAATTCAAAATGATGTTGAAAATTTGTTGCAAAATGTTTTACTTGACTTTGAACTTTATGCAAAAGCATACATTGTTTTATAGCAGTACTTTTTTTCTAGTGTTCTCCCAACCCTTCTGTATATCTCCAGTATTTTGGCGATGAAAACACGTTCAAGGGCCTTGTAATTCACTCTGAAAGGGACAAAAACACCACATGGAATTGAGAGTTAAGCAGGGAACTCATGGCTCGATATTGGAGCCTTCCGATGTTCCCTGCAGCAGCCTGATGATGTCATTGCGCTGCTGTCAGATATCAGAGGAGCTGGAGACACAGCAGAGCTGCTGTGTCTCCAGCTCAGCCGATGCTTTGCATGAAGACCACCAGTTTCCATGCAAATCAACGGACATCGGCCGTATTTAATGGTCATGTCCGATATCCCTGCTTTGGAGCAGGATTGATTGGTCCCGCTCGAATACAGCAATGGCCACATATAATATGGGCCAGATTGATGGCGGTGAGTGTGCACGGCGCTGGAAGCGGCCATCGATCTAGCCCATATCTACATGTGTGTACCCTGCTGAAGAGCTTGGTGTGTGGGTGTTTTCTTAAGCTGGTCATACACCTTTAGATCTCTCTGTCAGATATCCTTTAAATCTACCAACAACTATGTAGTGCCGGGTCCTCTGCGATTGAACAAAGGTAGACTTGATGGTTTAGAAAGTGACTCATATTACACGGTTTTGGTAAAACAAAAGGAGATCTAAAGGAAATCTGAGAAATCTAAAGGTGTATGGGGACCTTTAAGCTGGGCATACACGGCTCGATGAAGAAACAGATTAGCAACATGGGGCACCGTGCACGCTCATGGCGCCTGATGTTGCTCTAATATGGTACAAGATTTGAGCTATCCACAGTTCCTTTGAACGGATCCTGCTTGAAGGAACTCGACCAAATGGGTTTCCAACATGTTGGAAAACCTTGGACAAAATCTATTACTTTGAATGGGGAGAGCGCGATCAGTCACAGTGGGGTGACATCCCCACGCTGTGATTGATCGCTGGTTGACTGCACAGGAATCTACCCGTTTATGCCCAGCTTTAGTGTGTTTAACTTTAGAAGCCATTATTTTAATTACAGAGTAGTAGATGCTTGGAACAGACATCCGGCATATGAGTGAATCATTTAACAGCAAATTTATTAGAACATGCTTGGGACAAGCATAGTGATGTACTAACACAAAATAAAGATTGATTAAAAAAAAAGGAAAAGGACAATGTGATAACCACTTCCCTCAGAGTTTTTTTTTTGACATCCACACACACATGATTGGTCAACTGCTCAAATTTTTTTAAAAACATATTGATTTGAAATGTTTGTATTTTGAGATAGCTGATTAACATTTTACCCCTAGGTGGAATGAAAAGGGAAGGAGGCATGTATGATATAATTTCCATACTTCTGCTTAACACATTTTCTCAATATAAGTTAGCATATTTAGAATTGAATATAATGAAGTAAACATAAGGTCATGCTAATGAGCACTTATGAATATAATCTGCACATGCACAAGATAAAAGTACGGCATATTCATCTGAAGTAATGTAATATTTATTATCTCTCTTACATGAATATGGCATGTGCAAATGAGTCATAAAAAAAGTCTTTCATATGTTTTCAGGCTATTTGCATTTATTCCACTGTGGTTGGAAGACCAAATATTTTTTACATATGAACATAGAGCTAACCAAGCTTTGATTCTTGTAAACGTCAATTTGCATAAAGTGAGCACTTTTTCTTCATGTGTATAAAGTGAATGCAGCATGAAACACAAACTGTTATATAACCCTTTCTAGGCACATTTGGGTTTTCTCATTTTTATTGTGGAGTATTTTTCACTAATAGTTATAGTACTGTTGAATCATAGTACAAGAGCTTTGGAAATTAGTTCAGCAACTTAGCATATCACCAGACAATAGGACAAGTGTTTTATCTTTTACATTAAAGGGACTTCATAACAATTCAAACATAAACCGTTGGATTGAGCACCATTGTTTCAAAAAATGAAATTTTTAATGCTACTCTAATTGGTGGGTAATGCTTCAATCTATAAATGTCATATGTTTAGTTCACCTCTGTGCAGCACAAAACCAACAAAGTCAAAAGGCTGGCAATAGGTAGTGTTCAGCAGCATATGATATATATTTGAGCTGCTCACATTCGAGCAGCGCACATTCACAAAATATTGTGAATTCTTGAATGTCAGATATTCGTCTAGTTTTTTCGAATTTCATATATTCTTGCTCAACACTAGCAATAGGTAAGGGCAGGCAGCAAAGAGCAAGTCCAGATGGCCTAAGGGTCAGTAAACATAACAGCAATCAAGGGAAAGCAGAGTCTGGATAACATAGTGCAAAAGATCGTTTTGTTCACACAGCTACTTGCTGCTAGGTGCTTCCTTAAATAGAGGGTCATGTGATCTGAATGGATAGATCTTCCAGGGGAAGTTCCAAGCAGATGCAGGTAGATGTGCGAGTGATGACAGATGATGCAGGAGTAGGTAAACAGAGAAGCCCTGACATGGGTTACTACCTTCTACCAACAGAGAGAGCTGATCTTGGATAAAAGGTCCATGCCCTCTGTGGTTTGGGACCATGGACAGGAGGATCACTGGGTGAGGCAACATCAGTTGTCATAGATCTCTGGGCTTTATTGCAATCTGTGACAATTGTTCATCTGTTTTGTAAAACTGTAATGAAAAGGACACAGGGAGGCATACAAACTCCTTGCAGGTGTACCCACACGTGCTAGAGGCAAAAGCAACAATTTAAGTCAATTATTTAAGTTTAACCATGATTTTTTAATTATAATTTTAAGGTTAGAAATATTATTTGTTAAATCAAAGTAGTCTACTTTTTGAATTTGTTACAAAATTTCAAAATCATTTTGTGTTTCTATTCATAATAATTTTAAGAGTAAATAAATTTTCAGGTCCTGCGCTTTCAAAAAATATAAAATAGTTGTAATCCTTAGAACATGTTCATGCCTGTGCATTTACAGACTTAAGACCCCCAAACAGCTTACAATCTTACCATGCAATTTCTGTTCAATCAGCTTTTCTACTACCAAAAACCAAGTAATATGAGGACCTTTCTAAACCTTCCCATCACTATATATTCTATCTGGGAGGTCACTATACTACATAGATGTTGGTAAATCTAATGAAACCTGTATGGAGTGTATGGGGGTTTAAAGGAACTGCTGCTGGTGCATTATGTGACTGCAGCGTTATGTAAGTTATTTGGGTACTTAGCACGGTCCAGCGTTGTCTACCTTGCTGGAACATTCTGTATTTTAGTATGTAAGTTATGTAACAATTACACTTTAATTGTTAATGAGAGAAATAAAATTACTAACTACTAAGAAAGCAGTTAAACACAGCTACACAGCCAACCCTCTAAACTCATCACCGAAATGCGTAAATCGGTCCAGAAAATCAATATGATTGAACAGAAAGTCAGTAATACAATTTTTCAATCAATGAGATCTCTGGTTTCAACTGAATCAGGCCAACATCACCACTAAAGAAAAACAGATATAGAACATATCAACACTAATTCATTTTAGTGCTGAGAATCCTCATTTATAAAATTGTGCGAATATCAACATCAGTTATCCAGTCATGTGAAAAACATCTGAACAAGATTGGATGTTCAAAGGGAAATGCTTTAACATAACTGGATTAGTGAAGTAAAGATTCCCACAATGTTTTGAAAAAATAAGCTCTTTTATGTTTTAGAATTTGAGTAATAACAAAGGGCAACAAAAAATTATTCATGTATTTATTTTCATATCAAATAATATTCATATAATTAGAGATACAGGTGGTTTCAGAAACACAACGTGGGACATTACTGAAGTGAATTTTTTGTCATTTATGTTCAGAAATACTTTCAGTATGATTTTCTTTTATACACTGTATTTGAATTGTCCCTGTATAGCATTTAACAGTAGTCATGTGCCTCTCTTCTGCTCTCAATCTCATTCTTCACCATTGCCCGCTGTTTACCTTCAGCAGTTGTCTGTGTCACAAGTCCCTCACAATAAACAAATGTCCACCAACAGGAGTGCTTTTTCAAAGTCAATTTGGGATTCAGTTGCAATGAGGTCGCTCACTGCGCCAGCCTTTGTGGAAGTTGTGATGCCATGATGGATTAGCACTCTAGTCTCCTGTACAGTCCTTGGCTAGGAGATCCCCACTTCCCAAAAGTCAGCTCACATCCCATCACAGGTCCTCTTGCCCCAGGCGACAGTCAGCCTGTTCCCAATGGGCAAACACAGGAACCCAGTTACAGCAGCTACAGTCACCGCTTTTTCAGAAAACCCCTCCTCCTAGCTATAGGGGAACTATTTGGGCTGGCAACTCCCACTGGCACATTACATTACTGAGAAGGTTCTATCAGGTGCAAGAATATTCCTGACCTGTCTACAGAACTTTTGGCACAAACAACAGGATCAGATTACAGTCTATGCAGCTCCCTAATACACAGCACACTTTACCCTCTCCTGCAAGGTACATTTCTAGTTTAACTACATTATCTCTCTGGAGAGCAAGGCACAGTCAACCATCATAATTTCATTTCAGAAACCTTGGTAACGAGTCTCCATTGCCTAAATGTCTTTATCAAAACTCACCTTGTTCTTCACTGACCTTACCAAGGTTTTCTGGAAAGAAATCTAGATGAGATTTAATGACAAGCGACACCCTGTTTCTTGGTATGTTTCTGAGATTCTCAACCCCAGTTTATATGTCCTTGATAGGGTGAATATTTGAAATTGCTCATTTTTTTTGCATATATCGTCACTCTGAGAATTTGTGAAGGTCTCAAAGTGCTATATCTTTGTAATCTTGAATATTCAAGATTCTGTGGAAAGTACCATGCATTTGCATGTACAGGTGCTGATGTTTGCAATAAATTACTTCTATATGGGTTGTCCCATGTGGTGATTACACTAAAGCTGCTATTTCACATTCTGCCATAAGATGTCGTGACAACACACATTACATTTGTAATATTTGCATGTACAAGTGCCGGTTTTGACATTACATTATATTTATTTATGAATTTACTTAGAATATTTGGAGCATAATTTGTGAAATGTCGCAAATTCAAATGTTGCCTATGTTGTTCATTACTAGTCCTCGACCCTTAGTTTTAAATGCTTTCCAAGCTTTAAGCTGCCTCTGTAAGAAACATTGTTCAAACCTTTCATGGTGTAACAAGGATCTGATATCGGGGCCAACAAATATTTCTTCCCTCAGCTGAGATGTGGAAATTTTTTTTACCAGATATTGATAACCTTGCTGTGAGTTTGCTTTAGCTATCACCTTCACAAAGTTCTTCAAGTCAAGGTTGATATGTAGAGGCAGTAATATATTTGTCGGTTTTCTTAAGGTTTTCTGTTATTTTACGAGATTTTTAATTAGAACTGAATGAACCACACATAACAGAGAATATCTGGATGATTATTGCCCTTTCTAGGCATGATTTAGCACAATATCAATAACTGTTGCCTAGTTATTCCAAATCTGAAACAAAAGAAAAATTTATTTTTTTTAATAATATTTTTTTAAGTTTTACAATTTTTTAACATAACAAGCGATTCCTTGTGATTCATTGATAGCTGTAGCACTCACAAAAACAAACAGTAGAAAATATGCAACAGAATAATGAGAATCAAACAAGATCTAAAAACATAAAGAAAAAAGGGGAATAGAAAATAGAAAAGTTACTGTTCAAAACCACATCACAAAAAAATGTATTAAACGTACAATTATGAGTTAGGCTTATTCTGTTATAATACAATAAGGCCTTGTGCCTTATTCTTAATTTGGCTCATCATCAAACATTTACATGATAGAAAAAAAGAAAAGACAGATTTGAAATCAGCACAAAAACACTACAAAACCCATATCACGATATCTACAATAAAGATTTTTTTGGAAACCAGTGCAATTTTGTGTGTACAAGAATTATATGAAATATTTGATACAGCTCTAAAACAAATAACTGAATAATAAATTTTACATTAATACATAGCACAATCAAGCCTTCTAAAAACAGAAGGTATTTACACGGCCCAATCCAGCACAAATCCCAAAACTTTAGGTGGAAGCCCTCATTTTGGGACAGTGGGCGGAGCCATCAAATGATTCCTTTTCGCCCCATCAGCCAAATGCACTTTCAGAAACCGCTGGTGTACAGTGCAAATATAGCCTTTTTGGTACAGAGCCATTTATTCCAAACTGCATACAGCTGTTTCAGGCTACTTGGCCATCATCAGTGCAGTGCATGGAAACTATGGCTCTATGGTGTGGGGCTTGGAAGCCGAACAAAGAGAAGTACCTGTGAAGGCCCACTGTCCCAAAATGAGGGCTTCCACCTAAAGTTTTGGGATTTGTGCTGGATTGGGCCGTGTAAATACCTTCTGTTTTAAGAAGGCTTAATTGTGCTATGCACTGCTCGAGTTGAGGGCTTTTTTGATTCCTTTCATCCCTTCTCACCATAACCTTCACGGGTACTTCTCCACATTAATATATAAAATAGAGAAACTTAGAACATAACTGAAAAATCCAAAATATTTCTTTATCTCTATTTATCTATCTAATAATGTAACACAACTTCTAAAATATGCAAATCAACACAAAAAAATAATTAACGTCAGTCGAAATGGTGCATAAAACTCTATATTTATACAACATTTATTTTACTGTTTTTGATTTAGTTTAATGTTTTTTTGGTTAGTGTAATCCCATTTGGAGATGCATGTCATTATGAAAAAATACAAGAAAAAAAAAATACAAAATGCACTACAAACTTTTTGGGACATTTCTATCCTTTCTTATTCATGGATTCTCTATTTTTATTAAACACATACCAAGAAACATACAATAAGAGTAAAACTACTAATCTAATAAAGACTAATCTACACAGTAAGCAAACAGAATACCATATTTTCACACCTTCAGCTTCACATCCCCTCCTCCCATATTGAATGTCTGCATCTTACTTACTGCCTGTATGTTATATTCTTTCAAATTCAAGTTGGTGACCTATCAATCAGTGCCACCATATTAGCCAAAAGAAAGCTAGTTCTGTATCAGTAAGTTTAGTCTTTTGAACAATATATATATATATATATATATATATATATATATATATATATATATATATATAATTTTCTCTTAGCTTCGTAAAGAGAGCGGTTAGGTTGGAGTCCAACTTTAATAAAAAAAACAACATAAACTTTCCATATTGCACTAGGATAAGCTCCAAATAAAAAAAAGATTACATTGTTATCTGCTTGACCTAGACCCACTGATCACAATTAAATAAAAAAATACTCACGGTTTGAGTTTAAGGCTCTGTGCAGGCCAGTCAATTTCTTTAACACACTTAACCATTAATGTTGTGTCTTTTTCTATGCTGGTAGAGAAAATTAATTTCCCCAAATCATTTCCATAAATTTGTAAACAATAAAAATAGGAATTGTTCTGGCTTCCACAAAACCCAGAATCCTTTTTCATCACTTAATGTATTTTCACAGCCCCAGGGTCCAATGATAGCACGCATTGCAAAAATCTATCACCAACACCAACATCATAAACCATCATAAACAATCATAAACATAAAACTACACTTGTATTGCTTTCATGTGTTTCTTTGCACTTACTGCATTCATACATGTTTTTAAAGCAGCCTTAATATGTGCACCAGGCACTTCCTACATTGTGGTGGCTGCTTTTGATATTGGAGCCCTGTATGTGGCTATTCCTATGCACATCCCCTACAGCACTGGTGTGCATGTGTGTAAGCAGCAAGTAACTTACCATATATACTCAAGTATAAGCCGAGTTTTTCAGCCCAAATTATGGGCTGAAAAAGCACCCTTCTGCTTACCCTCGAGTCAGGGTCAGAGTCAGGGCCCCCCTTCCCTTTCAGGCTGTTTGCTGGTCTTCCTGCGGGCACCACAGCCTCTGCTGGTGATCCGATGACTGCTGTTCTTCTCTGTGGCCTGCAGCCTCTTTCGTCTTCTGCTGCAGCTGTCGAACTCAAGCCAATGAATGTGCCCAGTGGTGTAAGAACCACCATAGCAGCTGAAGCCTGTAGATACAAGGGGGCCTGCTATTTCTGGCTGATTAATCTCTCTTCTGTATTTTTCTGATATTCCCAGGATGGACTTGGTTGGTGAAATGTCAACTTGGGTGGCAGTGTGGATGTTGTGGATGTTCATCTAAAAAAAATCCGCCCAGGCTTACATTGGAGTCAATATGTTTTTTTCCATTTTTGTACATAGAATGAGGTACCCCATCTTATACTCGTTTTGG
>CM070033.1:145922454-145937410 GCA_036250615.1 Ptychadena robeensis
TTATAGGGGGCTTTAGTTTCGGAAGATTGTGCTCAGGACCTGAACCTTTGCATGGATGAGTCTAGGGGTTACTAGTAAACCACAAACTGTCAAGGTTCTACCATGCAGGATTAAGATATATGGTTTTCAATGTAGGCAAGTTAATGTTGCATTAGGAGTATATCTCTCTGGGGAGAAGGATCATGTCTGATAGCTGATTTAATTTTAGCTGAAATTGAACTTATAAGTGTTGTTAGCCTCGGGGGTATGAGTAGTAGAGGTGAGCATTACTGCCTGAAAGTTTCATGATTATACATAATGGTTTCGTGCCTATGAATTTCAAAGTACTATGATTTTTAGTTGTTTCTACAGCGTTGACGGGAAGGTTTGTTTGTGGTTTTTTTTTGGTTTTTGTGGGAGAGAGGGATATAGGGGTGTCTCTGTTGGAGAAGCATCTGTAGCCGAGATACACCACCTGCTCTGTCCCCAACGTCTCTCTGCTTCTGCTTCTTTCGTCAGCAAGAACGCCAGCCTAGGAGCACAGATCGGGCAGCAGACCTACTTAGGCCCCGAGATGGTCCCCTGCACCCCCCGCCTAGCGTATAGACGGACCCACGACTTTTGACACATGTTACTGTGTATCAAAGTCGTCTATCCGCCGAAAAATGGTAAGTTATACTAGGTGTTCATTGGATTTGCAGTCCCATGGAAAGAAGCCCTTGTATAGACAAGTGTGCATAAGCAACCAAAGAGGATGATAAGGTTATTACTGTTACAGAAACACAGAAGAGGGAACATACAAAGATCATTGCCATATATCTATTAAATATTGTTTTTAGACTGGAAATGCAATTTTTTCACATGAGGGACAAACGATTTAAACTGTAATAACTAAATGTAACAGTAAAGTAGACTACTATGAAATACATTGTCAAAGACAGTGTGACTATTGTAATTTAGAATTTGATATTTTTAAATGAGAAGTACCCATGAAGCCCACTGTCCCAAAAAAGCCCACTGTCCCACCTAAAGTTTTGGGATTTGTGCTGGATTGGGCCGTGTAAATACTTTCTGTTTAAAGAAGGCTTGATTGTGTTATTTTTAAATGAAACTTGATCACTGGATTAGTGTCAGAATGCTATAATTCCAGTATATAATAACAAGCAGGCAACCAACAAATTTAGTAGAAAATCAGCGAAAACAAGCTTTGTATGTCATTCATAAAAAAAAATCATATTCAACCAATATGTTATTTACCTCAAAAAAGAGAAGTATAAATTTTAAATACCCAGGTGATCCTCGAAGCCTTGCATACTATAAAGCAGTAATCAGTTTCCCTATAATAATCATTTCATGGATATTTAATCATGAGACAGAATTTTTTTTTTCTCTACCTTGAACAATTGATTCTTAATTGCTACAACATCACATTGAAACAATAAATCCGTAATAGCCCGGAGAACATAGGAATAATGTTTTGTGTATACACAAATAAGTTAGCATTGATCTGCTTGACATTCTGCACAATTTTGTTTTAATTTCTTTTGTTTATTAGCCGTGGGCTATTTGAATAAATGTGTGATCACAATGATTCATGATATACACTGATTTTTTCAAGAGAAACCGACATTGATTAATATATGTACTAAGAAATGTTGCAGTTATGAATGCATATTAATGAAAAAGACTCTTTGTAAAGGGAAACAGACTCTTGGCAGTTTTATTCTTGACACAAAGCTTATTTAACAATACAAATTTCTCTGTAAAAAAAAATCCCAACAGGCTCTCTAATGGATATTGTTTAGTTTTGATTAAATTTAACTGATTTAGTAAACAAGCAGCTCTTTCCAGAACTGATGTCTGGATGCAGTGGCTCTCTATTTCAAAATGTTCGCAATGATTGAATACTAAGTTAAAGTTGGGAATTCAATTGTGAATATGCACTGTGTGTCTCATTAGGGCAAGTTTATAAAGCTTTGCATTTCTTTCAATCACAAAGTATTCTTAGTCCCTTACAATTTACTAACCAGCCACAAGGAGTATTAACTTGCAGTGAATATGTTTTTCTGATGTTGATCAAGGTAAAATATGATCCAGAAACAATACTGACATCTCTGGGTCAGAGCTCATTTAAGTTGGACTTAAGTAAAATAAAAAAAATGATACTGTGGTCTGATATACCAAATCATGGATGCCTTGATTTATAAAGTTTTATTCTCAAACTTTTTATGTTAAATAAAAAATACACCAATAAATGAAAATTATGACAAAGCAAACAGGGAATTGTGAAGCAGTGGGAAACGATTAAGCGTTCTTATGTTTGTGAAAGTGCAACAAACTGTAAGGTTTCACTGTTCCTTAAAATGTTAAAATACATCAGATTTCAATTTATTTACCTTGTAGACTTCTTACTAAATTGACTAAAGGAAATGCCCACTTCAGACCAGGGGAATCCTTACTGAATTACCGGCTCTCTGATGGAAACTGAACGGCGTCCCACCACCTCAAGGGTATGCAGGCCCCCGCTGGTTGTAAAAGGGGGGGTATTTTAGGGGGAGTAATGGAAGGTTCCCTACCCCCCCAAGTATATCTATAAAGCAAGTATTTATATGACATACATGGAATTATTATACATGGTATTTATATGAGTACATGGAAAACAAGTTTTGCCTCTATTGAATAAATTATGATGTACTTCTCTTATGATTCCTGACAGCCTCCAGTATGGTACCTCTCACCTAGAGAGTTCCTCACCCCTGCAAAACCTTGACAAACATAGCATACCTTCATAACTCAAAGTCTGTTATGCTAGTTCCCTCTCCAGCACATTAAAGTTAACTTCATTAAACCATTTATAAAGCTCTGTAAGATGGGTCCATCAACTACAAAACTGACAACTACAAAACTACAAAACTGACAACTACAAAACTGACTCCACCCTTCAAGGGTCATATATACCAGTGTTTTTCAACCACTGTTCCGTGGCACACTAGTGGTGTGCCGTGGGTTTTTGACCCCACCCTCGGCCCTCCTATCTAGCTGCCTCTTATAGTATAAGTCTTATACTATAAGAGGCAGCTAGATAGGAGGGCTAAGCATCCGCATCCTCACAGAGCCGGTCCGTGTATAACATATATATACTATAAGACTTATACAGCCGATCTGTGTTATACACGAACTGGCTCTGTGAGGATGCGGTTGCTTAGCAACCCGCGTCCCCACAGACCAGGGGCGGTGTTTTTGCTCTGCTGGTACGCATCTGCGTTCCAGCGGAGCTCCTGCTGATGACGTACTTCCGGCGGGGACCGGAAGTGTGCCGCCATTATGTGTATCGTCGATGCCCTCTGATTTTTTTCATTAAACAAGTGTGCCTTTGCCTAAAAAGGTTGAAAAACACTGATATAGACACCAATACAGTATATTCTTTATTGGGAGGATAGGAAAAGCTGGCAGGCTTTCTGGGGACCAGTCTATAGAAGATGTAACGCAAAATAAAGAAAACTCTTCTAAAATTCTTCTTCTGTTACTACACATCAGATAGGCTCCATCATATATGCTCACATGTAACAGATAGGTGCGGCATCTCCAAGACCTCCCAAGGTATGTAAAAACATATATTTTGATCATGTCCAAAATTGCTATGCTACTGGTCTGATGTCAACATGGTTTTATTAGATGTTGTAAGCAAACAGACAACCCTAGAAATTTACACGCATCTTCTGCACATTTCAGTTAGAACTTTACCTAGACCTCATTTCTCACATATTAACAATAGCAGAATGTCTAATTTGCAAAAGCCTAATCCCTCATCATGCTAAGATCTCGTCAACAGAATTGTCTGTCTCCATTATCCCTATTGTCTTTTATTATGTTTTACTGTAATAGCTATAGCTGAAGCATATTCTTTTACTCTGTAAATGATATGTGCAAAACTACATACATTATCGTTGTGATCTCTTATTGAATACAGCTTTATACAACTTTTCATTATTACTACATGGTACAGAATGTACATATTATCTTGTATAAAAACACATTTGTTATTTGTCATTCATTTTATATTTGTATTGTGGTTAGAGATGGTCGAATTTTTCGACTTGCTAACTTTATGAGCTGATTGCAAAGCCCCTGAACATGGTATCATCACCAAAATTGCTGGAGATGTATAGAAGGGATGTGGGAACATTTGAGAAAAAAAAGTATGTCTCAAGTATGTCTCTAGTACATGTAGTTTTTGCATAAATTAAGTTCAAAATTTTTACTTGACTTTGAACTTAATTTGTGCAAAAACTATTTGTGTTAAGCTGGGCATACACGTACCAATTTTCCTGCGATCGTTTTTTAATCCGATCACCCATCCAATTCCGGAATCGATTTTAATTTGTGAAAACGATCGCAAACTGCAACATACCATGCATTAAATTTCTGGGCGATTCTATCCTGAAAGTCTCAATATGTCTTGCACGCACACATTTATGGGTTGGGAGTGGGGTTAGCTGAAGAACTGGCCAGTGACCAACAGCACACAAACACAGGTAATTTCCTCAAGAATCATAGATGGATCGCTTAAAACGATCGCATGAGACAACTAACAGCACTCGATTCATGTGCATTTTATAAAAATTATCCATCAGAACGGATCCGTGAACGGTCGTTTTTCTGTCCGGTTTTTGACATAATCGATCGCTTGGACACTTTTGGCATACTTACATTTTTATTCAATCCGACCACGTGATCGATTTTGATAAACGATCGCACTAAAATTTAACTAAAAATCATGCCCAGCTTTAGAGACATCCTTTCTTTTTTTGCAGTATACCCCAGCGTTTCTGTACATCTCCAGCAAGTGATGATACCATGTTCAGGGGCTTTGCAATTAACTCAAAATCGTAAAATTTTTGAAAATAAAATTGACCATATCTAATTGTGGTTTATATTACTTATGTTTCCTGTTTTTTTATTGTATATTGTTGTTGTTCTGTAGCTAAAAAAAGCTGGTAAAATTTTTTCAAAAAATTTTTGTGGTCTAATTTGTTTATATCACTGATTTTTATATTGACTGCATGCACATACACACAATATTTGTGTGTTTATGAAAGAGATAGCTGATGGATGTTAAAAAATTATATATTTATTTGTCATATACCAAAAGAAGATCACATTTTTGTTCTGCCAAGCCCTACAGTTCTCCCCACACACACGTGCGTTGGCTATATCTGCGGGGCTCTGCAAATATAGCCAATGCAGTTCGGCTCCCCGCCAGCTCTCCCGGCTGCACACAGCTGATCTCCCATCTGCCGGGAGAGCTGGCAGGGAGCCAAGTTGCGATCACCAGCAGCCAAATAGCCACAGGTGGTCGCACAAAAAGATGCAGAAAAAGTGCGTCTTATAGTCCAAAAATACAGTTCATGTTTTATTCAGATATAATACAGATGGAAGAATGTACAGAGGGAAGAAGTTAAAATGTTCACAAGGGCTCAAGCATCATTAATTATGGCACATATGTCATCTTAAAATAAGTGTCAATTTTTAATTTACTAAAATATGTTTTTTCTGCTGACGACATTACTACATAGTTTTAAAAACTATTTATATCTACATTTCCTGGTAAAGCATCAATGAGCTGCTAAAACAGCTGAAATGGTATTTTCAATGGTAAAATCTCAATATTACTAATATATACTTGATAGAAGATCAAACAATATTATGTACAGTATGTATTTTGGCAAATAATTGTTTCAAGCTATGCTGTGAAATCAATACACCATGCCTTTTATAACAGACTTTATTCAGAAACATGAAGCAAGTCATGCTGATGAAGTCAATAACAATTATAAATGATTATTTTCATTAATTTCATTAAAACTAGTTACAAGTGTTTAAATCTAGTTTCAGTGATCACAAAAGGAATATAAAATCTGCATCATGATGCGTTCAAAATGAATTCTCGCATTAAGTGTGTCTCAAATTCTCTCCTGTAATTTCAAAGAACTAAACTGGTGCTACGAAACTTTGGTTTGATATAGAGTTACATTAGACACCTAATAAGGATGTCAACATTTTTAAATTATTGTCTTTGCTGTCTTAAGCAAATGTACAATTTGACAGATCAACTCCCATACATGGCACCCTTGCTATTCTCTGGACAATTAGAAAAGCAATTGGGTAGAATCCTGCTGCATCATATTTTAAGGAAAACTACCCCCATCATTACCAAACACATTAGAAAGTTATCTGCAGCATTGTTATCCGAGACAACAAAGATATTTTTGCTGGCCAATTGTCTTTGAGCTTGGTCATAAAAACTTTAAAGTGTTCACATATAAGTTCTCTAAGTTATCTATATTTCTTTTCTATTTCTTGGTATTTCTGTCTTTAAAAAAATGTTAAAAAAAATTTCAATATCTATATTTCACATAATAAATAAAGCTGGTTCTCTCTCGTAAGCTAGTGTATATGTGTGCCACATCCCAACAATCTTATATGGAACAAATTCTGATTGGGACTGAGAGGAACGTTGCCTGTGCATAGAACCTGAACACTTCCCTGTTTGAGGAGCCTAGGCACTCCAAGGGACTTTTAAGGCACTTTTATATTTCACATGTAATGATGTGTAAGTCCCTGATATTACTATGTACAGGGGCGTAGCTAGACAAGACTGGGCCCCATAGCAAAAATGTTTATGCCCTCCCCATCCCAAACTGTCACTCAAATCCCTGCCCTTCCAGGAGTGGTGGGCCCCCTTGTGAATATGGACCCCATAGCACTGCTATGGCTGCTATAGTGGTTATGTACTCTGTAAATTCTGTGCTATGTTGTGCTATAGTTGATAGTAGTAATATTACTATTGTCTTTCCTGTATTAAGATTCTGCTTGAATAAATATTACAGCTAGGTATAAACTGGTCTTGATTAATGTTTTCCCAAATGTTGTTTTTAACCTCCTGGGCATTAGGCATGGGGCGCACTTTTTTAAAAGCACGCCACGGGCGATCGCAGTGAGGCATATAAAATGCAGCCGCCATTCACCGTCCATTTGGAGGTGCCCAGCACGATTCCATGGAGGTCTATGGCGCTGCCTACCCCCTTCACGTCACTAGTGGCACGATCGGGGACAGACGCAGAAGCTTTGGCATACATGGCAATACACAGAATTGCCGGTGGAATCTGGTGGACAGGTAAGTTTCCCCTCAGTTAACTTGGGTTGAGTTTCATGATAGATGAAAATCAACCGAGTTAACTTGGGCCAAACACCTAGGAGGTTAATATATGAAACCGTTATCATTATAGAATTTTTCTGATTAACGCATATCTATGTGATTATTATTATTATCTTATTAAATTTTAGCAATTTTCTTTATAAAAGCAATGTCATTCTAATAAATTAAAAATGGTCCAATGTAAATGTGTATCATTGGTAAAATAACAACAAATGTAATAAACTTATTTTATAAAGGCAAAAAAGAAGTCATAGAAATTACCTATTGTGTATTTTGAAAACAATTTGCTATAATAAGATGTAGGTGTTCGTTTTGAAGATTTTTTTTTCTGTATGCCATATGTCTTTTACTTCCAAAACAGATTCCTTAGTTTCCGTTGCAATACATTTTAATTAGGGAAAAAATTATTTAAAAAACAACAACACATATATGGCTATGTTAAGCATTTTTACTTTTCTAGCTGTAAACTTCCATATCATCCATATGCCTTGCAGGTGCTGCAACTTAATAATTCTATTTATTGAATAGCTGCTAGAGAAACATTTATGCCCAAAGCAAGAGATGATTTGCTTGAACTTGACCACCAGGGGACATGAGTTGTACCATAACTGGAAGAATTGCAGTTCTCAATATCAACATTTTTATAAAATCTCCTAATTTTACCTACCTTTGTTCCCATGCCCTTCATAGTGCTGCAAAGTCGCCTGCGGATCCTAATCAGCCAGGGAAAGGACATGTCAAAGCATGTCTGCCGATCCACTGGGCGACCAGCTGCAGCATGATGACGTCACTAAAGAATCAAGGTGTAACAGTGGCTGCTGTCCACCGCTATCCCCCTACTTACCGCTGTGGCCCTGGGCACCGTGTTAAACGATGATTATGGTTGTAATGGGATCTGGTCACAGCATGCTGTGTCTACAGTACTTCATAGGGGACCAGCATGTGTTACTTTCTGGGATTTAAAGGAGAGGTCATTTGTCCTGGCTGACCAATCGAGGTCTTCCTGCATGTATATAAAGAATTCAGCCCTTTCTACAGACACCTCAGTGTCAACATTTTTGTCTCTGCCTAAAGCAGGGTACAGACAGCTCGATATTCGACCCTGCAGCAGCGTGATGCGGGGCTGGGGATTACTCTCCCTGCTAATGTCCCACCTCGTACCTTATCAGCACAAGCGAGGTGGGACCGTGGGACATTAGCAGGGAGAGTAACGCCCTCTCCCTGCTAGAGCAGCCGAGAAGTGCGCCCGGGGCGGTTTGAAAAGTTTAGACCTAGAAATAAGAGCCGAGACCACTTAATATTATTTTATTAAAAGTTCTGCCATTTCACATAGTTCCCTGAAAAGTGCCTACCCAACATTGTAATCCATCTTGAAAACCATCCATAATTCGAAGGGTCAATTGTCACATGAAGGGGGTCACATCCCTGGAGCCCCAGTGATATTTCTCTGTCCCACGGTCTTAAGTCCGGTGACTGAAACTTCAAAGACACCAAACTGATTGATCTACGCCCAACTGTTCCCATTGTCACTGTGCATGCATGATGTCTTCATTTAAGTTTTGTTTACAAAGTGAGGTGACCCCCCCCCCTTCCTGTCCTTTCAGGCTTGCCAAAGGGGTCTGGTTTGCTCACGCCCAAACAGAATGGGGTCCCCCTTTTCCAGAGTTCTGGGGTGGACCCAACATTGTTCATTGTTCCCCTTTTCCTGAGCATACCAGACCCCTCTGCTAAAAGGGTGTGCTGGGGGGGACCCTAAGCTTTTTTAACCCTTTAATGGAGGGGGCGCCTACGCTTTTTTAACCCTTTTTTGTGGGAAGTTTAACCATTTGTGTTTGCACCATTTTAGTATTGTTGCTACAAATATGACCTGAAGGTTTCTGAATTTCACTCCTCCATTAAAGTCAATAGCAGTTGTCCATTACTACTGGACTCACACATACAAATAGAAGAGGAGTGCCTAGACCCTGGAATGTTTCTCTGCATTTTCACCCAAAAACATTGTGTGCGTCTTAAGGTGAAGAGTGTCTTATGGTATACTCACAATTCCTCTTTGGATGCTTAAATGTTCAATAAATTTTCTTTCGAAACCAGTAAAAATACTTACAAATGGATATGAGTAAGTTAAACGTTTTCTATGGCAAATGCAGATTTTAAAGCATACAGAAGGTTATATAACATGCATCTAAGGAACAGATTGTATTTTCAATAGATATCAATTTTCTCATTGTACTATTTTCATAACATAAGATGAAATTATATAATATATGTCACATTTATGGCACATTTGTTATTTTCTTTAGGGCTTTCACTCCATAATAGACATTTAGTTTAAGATCCATATGCTAAATGATAGTTATTTGACAGGCTTTTGGTTAAAACCATGTGTTTTGGGGCTTTGACCTTATGTAGGGCTTTGGCCTTGCATCAAGGGCATCTATTTTAGGTCAAGTTGAGATGATTTGTAGATGAATCAGAGTTGACTGACACGTTCAATTGACCTCCTTTTGACTTGCATTTTTCATTTGTGTGTAGTCTAACATTAACAGAAATGTGCAAGCCTAGACATCTAAATTTCCACAAAAGGTGGTCTGTTAATAAAATGTTGAACACTGTGAAATCTGTATGTGGGAAAAAAATTTGTCATCATGATGGATAATATACCCTACTCACTATTTCTGTAGAATAAGGTGTTTTCCAAAAATGTTAAATATAGTATTGCATTTACTAAGACAGCTGTTTCATAATTGACATGATAGGATCTCTTCTAATACATATATTATAATATTCCTATGTTAATGCGATCAAAAGTGTAGGTGGGTGAGTGGGTGCTTCACGAGATTTGCAAGGAGTTCTCCCACGTCAAAAACACAAGATTACAAAAGAAAATGTTCTGTTCTCCTAATAACTTGCTTTCTTTATTATCTTACTTAATCTGCTCAACTTAAAACTTTTTTGTAGGATTTTACACTTTTTTATAATAATCATTCCCTGCAAGTGTAAAGTTGTATGCATGGAATGGATCACTCACTGCTAAAAACAGCAACATTTATTGACCTATTATTCAAATGTATATTGGGAATGTAGCCTGACTGAATGCATCAAAACACACTTACTTTTAGGAAACAACTGTTTGATTTATAATGATTTCACTGGATTACATTAAATTATGGTAAGTTAATTTAGCTAAGGATAGATTTGACAGTTACATTTGTGGACGATTTCTCTGAAAATCAACTGCCAGTCGCAAATCTACACCGTTTAATTTGCTAATAGATTCAAGCACAATCGAGTGACCTGTGTGTTCATGGTGCTCGATTGTGCTTGAATCTATTAAAAATCGAGCCGTGTATGCCCTACTTATGGATCGTTCGATCCCACTTGAAAAAGGGCATACACGGCTAGATTTGGTAATAGATTTGAGCACAATCAAGCACCATGATCACATGTCGGTCGAACCAGGAATGGACATGTCCGTAAATCCTTGTCGATCTGACAGGCAGCTGAGATCGGGACACAGCTGCAAACGAGGGGGGCTCCTCCTCCTGCAGAGCACACAGCCAGGCTCAGCTACAGCTCTCAGCTCTAACTGTCAGCTGAGAGTTGGGACAAAGGAAGGGGGGGGCGCAAAGCCGAGCCAGGCTGTGTATACTACACAGACAGAGTGAGGGGGGGTGCAGCCATCCTGTGTCCGTCTCTCATCAGCTCATTGCCGGTGTTGCGCATTACTTTCCATAGGAAAATATCTCACAACATCAGGTGTACACCAGTGGTGCACATCAATCTCTGTTTGACCTGTGATCAAGCGCAGCATACATGGGTAGATACCCGTACAATCGACCATGCTGTGATCGCACAGTTATATACCTGTGTATGCTTATGTTTAGTGCCCTAGGAAGCTATCTCTTCCCTCTTGGATTACAAGTGCACCTCTTAGAGCTATAGACTGTTTGCAAGTGTGTGTTCCCTAAAGTCTGTACCCTATGTCTAGGACCAGAGATAAAGCCAAGCCTGTACATATCCCTACTCCTAGTAAAGTAAGTCCCCAGTTTTAATCATAACTATCATGTGGACAATTCTTTATTATATCTTGGGACTGTGTATTGATTATATTGATCAACAACCGATTTGTGTAGAACGGGGAACTGCTGATTGCCTGCCAGGTAAGGTGCTGTCCTCCCACCTATGCCACTTTTAAGTACCACTATCCTTCACATGACTCAAGATGGCTGCCCAGAGGGGATAGAGGAGGGAATAAGTGTACCTAGAATACAGAGGTCTAATTCCACCTGATGTCGCAAGTCTCATACTCCTCAGGGTCCACCAAGATCATCCCTCACACCACTCCGTTACAATGCCACTTGAGCCAAATAAATTAGGCTACTAAGTTTGTTGACATCGGATACAAGATCATGGCGACTCAGCAGCAGGATACTGTATATTGCAGTCATTGTAAATCATGGCGACTCAGCAGCAGGATACTGTATATTGCAGTCATTGTAAATCTTAACTTTCTGGCAATGACTGAGTTAACAACTGAGTTTTTTGTATTACATATAAAAACCTCCCTCATTTAGTTAATGTTATTTGAGCATTTCAAAGACACTGTGTTAATGCCTCTGAATATATGCATAATTTGTAAGATGCTGTGTTTATTTCAATCGGAATAACAAATTTACTAATGTGTAAGCACAAAAAATGAACCAGAAGTCAAAGAAATATAATTATGCCGAAGTCCCCAAATGTTTTGATAAACATGATTCTCTGTAATAAATATTTTAGTTTCAAATCATTAGCAGCAAAAATCATTTTCTGTTTAAATCAGATTTATGATATCATATGATGTATAGTATGGTAGTATTCTATATTATCTTTAGTATCATTTATTGGATTAAAATTAAGTAGAGAACGCAATGTACATCACTCTAAAGTGGAACTCCAGGAAAATGCATATTACCTACAATATACGTTCAATACCTCCTATAGGATTAATAAATTGGAGCAACTATATGTTTTATATGTGTTATGCTCCACTTTTAGTCACCAAGGTTATATTTCTGTTTTAGCAATGCTTCTTCGAATGTGAGATGTACTTCTTACCATAACATCATCTCTCTTTTTTTTTTTATAAAAGACTGATGATGATAAATTATTACCAATGCAAAAACTGGGAAGTGACATAATATACTGAATTGCTAAATAGGGGACTATGTGTGTCACCCACTTCTCTGCTAAAGTACAGAGGTGACAGAACATTGTCTATTAAAAATTTGCATTTAGCTTGAAGTATATAAATGACAATGTGTTCATTGTATAGTAAGATAACTGCATGAAAACTTTTTTTTTAACCAACAAACTTTCTGCAAAAATCATAAATACAAGATAACAATGAACATATGTTCACCAGCTGGTTGTTAGATAATTGCTATCCACAGATATAGAATAGTGGTCACCAAACTTTCTGATAGTACGGTAACAGAGAATATTAACTTGGCAGCAAGGAGCAAGAGGGGGTGGGACTTAGGTTGGATAGTCCCAATGAACATATTTAAATGTCTCAGGTCTCATAAATTAGAGCTGCAACAGTGTTTTGGCAAACTGCAAACAGCAAGTTTTGGCAAACTGCAATCACTTGTTCCAGAAATGGCTTACTTCTTGTCAGATTTTGCTACCCTGACATTTGTCTTTTCACGTTAAACCTTCAGATCACTGACACCCTTAGTAGCAACAATGTGTTGTTTGTAATTAACCCCCTAGAATACTTACCCTTCAAATTTCACACCACCAGCTGAAACCCTGAATAGCTATAGTTATATTTCAGCTGTCCGATAATGATTCCCTCTTCTTTTTCACAGGTGGGCTTTTAGATAACTCTCCCATGACAGCTCTAAAAAGCTTGGTGGCTGCCGTTACCCATGAAATTGAGCACTAAGTGCCCTCATGCCTGCCATACACATGCTGATTAGCGGCCGATTTTTCCGCTGACCGACGGGCGTGCATGCCGTCGGTCGGCGGCAAAATCGGCCGCCAATCGAGAACGATGCCATTAACTTTATTGAAGACCGACTTCTTCATTGAAGATAATGGCCGGGTGCCCGGCCGATAAAAGCAGCCCCAGAATGCACCGTGATGACGTCATCATGCTGCATATCGGAGCTCATTGGAGCTCGTCTGTCTGCACCCGTCTGTGGGTGTATGGCAGGCTTAAGAGTGTACGCAAAAATAAAGACATTTTTGCAAACACAACCTATATCTGATCTCCCCTTACTAATGCTGGACATACACACACCGAGTAGGTCAGACCGACCTACTCCGATGTGTTCTGAGATGCTAACGTGATGACATCATCACGTTAGCATCCCGTTGCATTGTGGGGCCCCTTCAATCGGCTGGGCTTCCTTTGTGTGCCGGCCATAAGCTGCGATGGAGACGCCGTCTTCATTGCAGCTTATGGCATCGGACTCCATCGGCTCGCGCCGGCCAGAGATTATCGGACATGTCCGTTCTCTGGCCGGCTGAGCTGTGGGGCGACAGGGATCTGTCGCCCCATGTGGGCACATGCCGATTAGCGGCCGATTTTTAACCTGACCGACGGCGCGAGCGCGCACGCCCGTCGGTCAGATTAAAAATCGGCCGCTTATCGGCATGTGTATGCCTAGCATAAGATACATTTTTTTTTTTTTAATCATTTACATTTTTATTGGCATAAACAAGGTTGTACAAAACAGTCATACAGTGTAAAACAAACATCACAATGTATACATATGGGGTATACTGTGTACATATACTTTTAAGTAATCTCTTAACCCAGGATTGACCTCCCAACCTTCCCGCTCCCCGTACAAACATCACAAGAAAAGATATTGGACAAGAACAAGACATGGGAAGTAAATGGGGAGGAAATCGCTAAGTACGCGTCAAACCAACTTTATATGCGGGAGCGTAGAGTCTCCAATTCGGAGGACATCACTACGGACTTTAATTGAACCCCACAAAGAACTTAAAGACAACCAAATTCAAAAAACAGTATATACCAACAGTTTAAAAGAACTTTGTTAAGGAGAGAATAGAAGAGAGTGAGGAAGAGAAAAGAGGGAGAAGAAGGGGGGAGACAAAGAGAATCAAGGAGAGATGGGAAGGGGAGAGGAGGGGGGAAGGGGAGAGAGCAGGTCCACATATGTATCGGAGGCCACAAAGTTTGTCCAAGAGTCCCAAGTTTCCTTGAATAAATCCTCTGTATTGTAAAGGGAGGCTGTAAGGTCCTCTAGCCTGTAAATATCAGACATTTTGGCGAACCAGAGTGATAAGGATGGGGGAGAGGTTTGTCTCCATAGATGAGGGATACAGGCTCGCGCAGCATTGACCAGATGTTTCACAATAGAGCGTTTGTACACTCTTAGAGGGAGGTGATTAAGGTGTAGGAGATAGGGAGCAGGAGCATCCCCTAAGTCATGTCCTGAGATGGCCCTGATATAGTGACGGACGTCCTTCCAGAAGGGCAATAGAGTGGGACAATCCCAAAATATATGGAGTAATGTACCCAATGCCTCTCCGCACCTCCAACACCTATCCGAAAGCGATGGGTGATACTTGGCAAGCAGAACCGGAACTCTATACCACCTGGTGACTAACTTGTAAGATACATTTACATATCTCTTATGTTTGCAAATTTCAGTTGAATGTGATAATGATAATGTTATTGAAATATTGAAACTAATTTTTACCGTCTCCTCTTGAAAAATAAAGACGTGCCAACATCCC
>CM070033.1:145946679-145963658 GCA_036250615.1 Ptychadena robeensis
CTGCTCAGTGATCCCTCCGCCCTCCGGTGTGACACGATGACGTCACATCGGTGGGCGGCGAGAAATTTAAAAGTGAAATACGTTTAATAAAGGGAATTGTACTGGGCACAGTGATTACTGTACCCAGTACAATTTAAAGTAAAAAACACAACACAAATTTACATTTAAATAAAAATGTTATTACATACAATAAACAAAATTCAAATTATACTTTAAATAACTTTTTTTTATGTCATTTTTTTTTTTACAAAAAAAAAAAATTCCATTAAAGTCTATGGTGCGCTTTTGGTACAGAAATCTGTACCTATGCAGTGCGCTAGGGAGGTTAAGGGCAGTTACAATGTCATACTGTCATGCTGAATGGGACAGTGTGCACTCTGCATATACTGAACTACACGCCTGTGGTGCTGTTTTGAAGTTGCGGGCTGAATATCAATGGAGGTGTCTCCAAGATGGGAAAAACTGATTTTCCGTGTCTTACCCCTGCTGCATGAATAGGGGGTGCTCCTGCCAATACGATGGGAGCACGTCTGAAGCCATGGGCAAACTGTCTGCTAGCACCAGGGAATCTGGGCAGCAAATGTACTGGCATGCGCCTTGATTCCCTTTACTGGACGTACGTCCAGCACAGGGAATCCGCAGTGGTCAAAAGCCCTAAAAGAAATGCTAGGACAAGTAACAGTCAACTGCATGCAGTAAAAAATATTGGCTCCAAATTGTAAGCAGCAACTCAGATTGCTAAAGAGAGCAGGTTTGCATGCTCCATAGTATGATCACATACCAATTGATCAAAATACCCAGAAAAACAGTCAGATACTTGTACAATCAACTAAAATTTCCAACATGTCAAAACACTTTTCGATAAATTTTTTATATTAAATTTTGTTTACTTTTAGTAGATCACACCAGGTATGTGGGAAACTATTTCAGTATGATCATCTTAACAATTGATTGTTTTAAGCCGAAATATTAAGCCGTGTATGATCACCTTTAGACAATGGTACCTATTTTGTTGCTGAACTCTGAACTTCTTGCCCCTCCTCTGTACTTACAATATAAAATATTCATCAGCACCAGAGATTAGACCACTTCGAGTTATTGCAAAGCCCCTGAACATGGTATCATCACCAAACATGCTGAAGATGTAGAGAAGGGTTAGGGGTATACTGCAAAAAAAGTATGTCTCTAACACAAATAGTTCTTGCACAAATTAAGTTTAGGAAAATGTATGCAAAAATAATGTATGCATGTGCTTGAGCAAAACTTTTAGCAAGTTGAAAAATTCGACCATCTCAAATCAGCACGTCCTGCAGGATATTGTTATTAAATCAGTGTCAGAGTCTTTCTTTTTCCATTACTGTTTCATGGTGCTCTCCTTTCTGCTATTTGTGTACCTTCGGCTACTGATTAACCAACTATTCTTTTTTTGCACTTTACTTCAAATCTGATACTATTGGCTATCATTGGCTTGTACGTTGACCTAATTTGTGCATGCCCATGTTCTGCTCAAGTTGTTTGTGCAATGATCCTGAGCTGTAATCATCTAAATATTGCTTGCTGTTTCAATTACTGGACTCCAAGCCAAAATTGTTGTGCTCTCATCATCAACTGAACACCTCATTTCCTTAATGTTGTAGACTCAGAGGAACCCCGGAACAAAAACACTCGTACCATGCTCTCCAACAGCACAAAAAAGCTCCACTTCACTGTCTTCTGAATTTATGTCCACTTTAAAAAATTATAACAGACCAAATGTAATCATTGAAACATGCATTTGAAATCCGGTGAGTTAGTCTAGAAACATTAAGCCAGATTTAAGGTGGGTTTACACATGTAGATTTTTTCTTCAATCAACAGCCAATTCGATTTTTTGTTTGATGTCGTTGTCGAACATCATTAGTTCATTTATTAAATGTAAAATGAGATTTTGATTGTTCCTTCATTGTCGATATCGAATGAAAATACATTTGAAATTGCAACGACAGATAAGATTTACCAACATGCTCAATGACCTTTCGAACATTTTTTTTTGTTCGAGGTTGAACAAAATTTATCCATCGAACAAATTGGCCATTCTAGATTTTTGTTCAATAAACAAAAAAATTTGTTCGTTCTCCATTGATCAAATGATAAAATCTACACGCGTAAACCCACCTTTAGAGTTGAAAACCTCTAGAATGCAGCTGGGATGGGAGAATGCTAGTGCTGTGGTTTATGAAAGTTAAGTCACAGCTCCTGAGGAATCTGACACTGGGTCACCAGTGCTTGGGGTGATTGGTGACTTGAGAAGAGATGCTTGGGTTCCAGAACTTAAAAGGAGTGGAAGCAGAGGGAACTGCACAGAGATTTTGTAAGATGTGCAAATACTGTTCCAACAAGGAAAGTGATAAAATAAAGGAACACTTGCTAAAAAATTGACACAACACATGAGACCATTGGAAAAGGCACCAGGATGTAGTTAAAATCAAATCGATATGATATTTTGATTCATAACAGTTTTTTTGATACTTTAATACATACGCAATGACAGAATTGTGTACTCATGGGATTCTGTAGAAAATATGCAGCTTACTGTGCCTTTGATACTCTTTCATTTTCCTGAACCATGAGCTACCTGAGATCTTTCCTCCAGATATATTACATATGCAAAAAGCATCATGAAACCGAGAGCTTAACATAACAGGTCTCAGAAGAGTAAAGGGTTTATTTTGCACAGGCTGTGAGAGGAGAAAAACTATCATTATTTTCAATTACTGTTACTGTATTTGAGAATACAAACTATAACACCTTTCATTTAAGCCTTTAATCAATTCTCATCTACATATAAATAATGTGTGGGTTTTATATATAATGTGGCTGGAATAGAATGCTTGTCAAGGTGAGCATGACATGTCCCTGATACTGTTGGATTAGACAGCAAAATAGATACAACAGCAACAACACAATGGTCATAAATTATAAACATGTGAATGGTGTACTCATAAAAATGTTTTATCTTGGTTTTATTTTAAATGAATTAAATTATATAAAACCATCAAATAAAAAAAGAAGAGCAAGATAATGAAGTTTAATATATCCACAAGCTTGCCAAAAGTATTGAGTATTGAATAACACCCCATTCTTAATCCATAGGCTTTAATATGGAGTTGGCCCACCTTTTGCAGGTACAACAGTTTTAACTCTTGGGAGGCTTGAGACATAAAGCGGACCTACCACCTCGTAGGTCACTCTGCAGTGTAGGCTGCATCGCATCCACGATAGATAAAAAAAATTCAGACAGCAGTAGGGGTGATTTTTCTGAGATCGCCCCTCCCACTGTGTGACATCATACAGCTGCAAGGGCATTTGGGACATCTGTCCCAAGTGCTGTTGCGGCTGTAGAAAGTCATACATGCCCACGAATTTGCAGGATTGTGATGTCAGATGTGTGAGACTTAGAGTGATGGGTGATGCACCTCTCATCACTGCAGCTGACAACTTCCCCCCCTCTGAACCTCTCTGGCTGAGGAGCAAGAAACTCACCTCTGTAAGAGTTCAAGTGGGGGGTAGATGTCGGCTGCAGTGATGAGAGGTGCTTATCCGGGTGAATCCACTTGGCGGAAGTTGCTTTGGATAGCCAGTACTTAAGATGATGGCACCAGGAATGAAAACATGAGGAAGATAATCATGTTTTGTTTCTGTAGCAGTTGTCCAGGATGTAAACTGCTGACAGGTGAGTAATGTGTCTATTTAATGTAGGTGGTTTTTTTCAGTTTAAAACTGCTTTAAATTATTGTTACAAATAAACATTTATGAAATAAGAAGACCTGGCTCAGATTCTCCACTCTAATTCATTCCTAATGTATCAGGCTGTGCTTAGGGCTCTGTGCAGGCCAGATAATTTCCTCATCCATGTCCACTCATCTTTATGGACTATCCTAAAGACAATTGTGTGCAGTTATGCTGGAACAGGAAAGCACCATCCCTGACCCAAAACTGTTTCCAAAAAGATGGGAGCATGAGTTTATTCAAAATGTCTTGGTGTCCTTACACATTCAGAGGGTACTGAAATCAATAGGCCAAGTCCAATCCCTGAAAAACAACCTTAGACTTGCCTCTGCAGGATGTTGGAGACCTTTGTAAGCAGTCTGCATGCCTGGAACACATGAATTCGATATTTTGGAGGGGTATCACTTTGCCATTACAGTGTACATATAGCAGTATATCTACCAACTTGGACATTGCCTTTTGCCAGTCAGCCTGCCTTGTACCAGTTTTGACACAGTGAAGGAGATACGTTTTTGATCCCCTGCTGATTTTGTACATTTGCTTTCCTGACAAACTGTCAATCATATTCTAATATGACAAACAAAACATTCTATACTCTATATGCTAAACAACACATAAGTGTCTTTGATCCAGGAATACACCGATCATCCCTAAACATAAAAACTGGTCTCACTTGAGCTTGTGCTTTAAGTCTCCCCCTTCCTTACTTTAAGAGTGGATTCACTCCTATGTCTTGTGGAACCACATAAGACACTTTACCATGTAGAAACTGTGTTGCCTATAGGGGCGCTTTGGTGCCATGTATATATTATGAACTCCAACACACCATGTCAGTGGAGGTAAATTGCAATCTACTGCAACCCACAGGTTAGATATACAATGTGTTGGGGATTGATGTAACAGATAATATTCAGTAAGCTATTTTCACACTTTTCGGTAAGCTGCCAATCTCAATGAATGGGCTTCCTTACTACAACACAGGGTTCTGCAGTATACAATTAACAACAATGGATTTCTCCGTTTTTTTTATTTTTTATAAATTTGCCAAAGCCTTAAGTAAACCTTATCATGCATCAATTTTAACAAAGGAAATGGCTTCACCACTAGAAGATTAAAGTTTTGGAATGGCCCAGCCAGAGCCAATACCTGAATCCGATAAAAAGTCTGTGGGGTGATCTGAAGAGGGCTGTTCACAGGAGATGCCCTCACAATCTGACAGATTTGGAGTGTTTCTGCAAAGAAGAGCAGGCAAATCTTGCCAAGCAAAAATGTGCCATGCTGATAGACTCATACCCAAAATGTGTCATGCTGATAGACGTATACCCAAAATGTGCCATGCTGATAGACTCATCCCTAAAATGTGTCATGCTGATTGACGTTTACCCAAAATGTGCCATGCTGATAGATAGAGATGGTCAATTTTTTTTTCAAGTTAATTGCAAAGCCCCTGAACATGATATCATCACCAAACTTGCTGGAGATGTAGAGAAGGGTTGGTGGTATATTAAAAAAAAGCATGTCTCTAACACAAATAGTTTATGCACAAATGGAGTTCAAAGTCAAGTAAAAATTTCAAAAATCGGAATTTTGACTTTGTTTTTTAACTTAATTTATGCAAAAACTACACGTGTTAGAGCAAAACATTTTTTTTTTAATGTTCCCACAACCATTCTCTACATCTCCAGCAATTTTGGTGGTGATACCATGCTTTAGAGGCTTTGCAATTAGCTCACCAATTTAGAAAGTCAAAAAATCCAACCATCATTGCTGACTGAGTGCTTTAATAAATTCAAAAGGTGCTTCAACAAAGTATTAGTTTAAGGGTGTGCACTCTTATGCAATCATATTTTATTTTGTTATTTTTTCTTCCCTCCACCTAAAATATTTAAGTTTGTTTTCAATTGAGTGGTACGGTTTATAGGTCACAATAAAGGTGGAAAAAGTTCTGAAATGATTTATCTTTGTCTAATTTTTGTTCAGCACAGGAACCTGACGTTTTACAAGACTTTTTATATGCACAGTGTGTGTGTGTGTGTGTGTGTGTGTATGTATGTATTTATATATTTATAAAATACTGCTGTATTTTAAAAAATCTTGATTTTCTAAATTATATCAGGTGTAAAAATGGCATACAAAAGAATAAGATTTTTTTTCCTACAGGCATGTTGTGTGTTTAAAATAAATGACTTCTAAAGATAAAGATAGTTTTCATTTTATTATGAATCTATTCAATCTCCTGTGCTTATAAAATCATTTGTCAACTTATGTGGGTGTAAGTGGGTGAAATAAATGATTCATTTTTATGATGTTTTGAATATTTAAGTACTCAAAATGCTATATTAGTCTGCATTTCAAGGAGATTTATTACAGATTAGCAGCCCTTAAAAATGCCGCTGCTTATCGTCCCTTTCAGTACATTATTATTAATTGGTGTGAATTTAAAAACCCTTCAAGCTATTTAGGCTTCATGTCTGCCAGTGCACTGGACGTTCTGAATGGATTTCTGTGACCCTCTTTAGTCAAATACAGGGAAACAAGACAATTAGTAATTAGCGTGTGAAGTTAGAATATATTTCCCCAAGTTTTCTTATTTATTTTAAGATACAGCACAGCATTTTGAGCACAAAGCAAGAAAAGCAGAGTGAGTATGATATGTTATATGATATATGATTAGTCATCAACAGCAAACCCTCAACTCTTTCCGCACTATAAACTTGTAGATCGGCTAATAATAATCTAGGAACATTTTATTGCTGCTCATAAATAAAAATAGAAGTGCCCATATCTGTATATTAGGTTAATATATTATGATAAGATTATTATAATGATCTATTATGTTTCAGTGGTATCACTAGGTTTAGTGTCATGCGGAGGCAGAAAGGCATGGTGTCCCCCAAGAGTGACATATATATACGGCATGATATGGGCGTTAAATGGTGTGACATACTAGTAGGCTGAATTGTTTAATTTAACATTACTCAACCTGAAACACACCGAAAAGATTTTGATGGGTGAAGTGGTATCCACTTTAAAAAATAGGCTGGGAAGAGGCGCCCGTAAAAGTATTTTTATTTGGTAACAATTTAAAACAAGAAATGCATCAACGCCAAAAGGATGAACGATTTGTAGCAAAACTTGCCACTTCTTCAGGATGAGGGGTGAAGATATTTAGTCTTTGCCTGTTTCCACTAAACGGCGGGACACCCTCCGCTAAGCATATTGCTGGCAGGGATCCCGACGGAGCACATAGACTTACCTGCTCGGCGGATGCTGTGTCTTCACTGTGCCGAGCCGTTCCGCCGATGCAAGGTGATATGACTAAAATCCCACTGCAGAAGATTGGAGTCCTCTTGCTGACCTGCAAGTCCTTTACCCTTGCATAAAATAAGGAACACAGCACTGGTTTGAAAACTTAGTGACATCCCTCTTTTGAAAGTCAAATGGTGTCGCTATATGCAGATCATACTCCCCTTTACAAGGCTTGAGAGGTACTGTTATGTTTTTCGTACATTTTGTCCTGCTGATCCTATCTATTTATCCCCCCCCCCCACCTATTGTATACCTTGTTCCCCAACCTATTAGATTGTAAGCCCGTCCGGGCAGGGTCCTCTACTCCTCCTATGTCATACCTGTACATGTGTGTTATTGTGTGTTTGTATCTCCACTCTAATGTATTGTACAGCGCTGCGTAATATGTTGGCACTATATAAATAAATGATAAAAATAATAATAATCAAAGACCTTATTATATTATCATGAAATTCTATGTATTTAATGACTGAATTACAAGCAGATTCAGATGACATTCTAATCAATTTACTCTGTTATCCACTTTTTTTTTTGTTTAAGGATATATATCTATTAGGTACAACTCATAAGCTTTTCTTTTTTTTCAAGCTCATAATTTGTATGAAAGCCTATCTACTACCAACAAATGACATGTCATTTCTAAGATCAGTGGGGGCGGTTCCTTCAGCAAGTTGAATTTTTATTTTGCAAGATAATGATAATTGGGCTCAATAAATAAGGAAGAATGCTAGCATATAATTTCCTTTGCAAGTGATCTGTAGTCCAGGTAGACCATGTTTGATATTCCTGCCCTTACCCATTCACATGCTTGCAATTGAGCTAAAAGAGTTGAATGACAACTTAAGGTAGCCACACACTCATCGACTTTTACATGATCGATATTTAATTAGATCAACTTGTGCAATTTAAATGTCAACTGTCAGTCTAACATCAATCAATTGATCCTGCCACCACACAGTGTGAATGATGCCAAACCATTCCCTGGGCACATGTTCCATATTATGATCAGATGCAAATAAATTGATATACCTAGAAAACCTCAGTCACATACTGTACCATCGACTGAAGTTTTTCAACATAACCACAGCTTTTTCTATCACTTTTGGAAAAAATTTATTAACTTTAACAATCTATCAAATCCAAAATGTAACCATATTTTCCCACATTTAGGCTTTGACTTTATGGACCACTTTGTAATCACAGTAAGCTACTTGGGCCTGGTTCATACATATTTGCGTTACATGTGTTGACATACATTTTTATGCATTGTTATGTGAACAGTTCTACTGTGATATACTTAGAGCTTTTTGAGTTTTCAGTGAATTCTGTTAGAAAAGCAATATTACTTCTAAGTGCAAAATATATACAATCAATGTTTAGTCTGGTCATTCTGGTCCTCCCTAGTCATTTTTGTGAGTGGCAAAAATGAAAGTTTTCCAATTCGGTCTGCAAAATGTTCAATTTTGGGTACTACTTTATTACTAAGGGGTGTTGCAAAGCTTGTTAGAGTACAGAAAAGAACAACTAAAATCATAAGTGTATGAAAGATATAATTTAGCTGGAAAGATTACCTGAAATAAATGTTTCTGTCTTGACAATGGGCAAAATATATAAATGGTCCATATAGCAAAGAGGAAAAATATAAAGAGGAATTCTTTTCATCTGTGCAGTGGCTTGTCCTTATCACACAAAAGTCATCTTTACACTTTAAAAATATGGAATATGGATTGCTCCAAAAAATTAAAAGGAACACAAAATAAAGAGAACACACAAATAGGACATCCTAGATTTGAATGAATGACATATACGTATTGAATACTTTGTTCTTTACATATTTGAATGTGCTGACACAAAAAAATTATCAATGCAAATCAAATGTATCAACCCATGGAGCTCTGGATTTGATGTTACACCGAAAATTAAAGTGGGAAAAAACACTACAGGCTTATCCAACTTTGATGTAATGTCCCTTAAACAAGTCAAAATGAAGCTCAGTAGTGTAAGTGGCCTCCGTGTGCCTGTATGACCTCCCTATAATACCTGGGCATGCTCCTGATGAGGTGGCAGATGGTCGCTTAGGGGTTCTCCTCCCACACCTGGGCTAAAGCATCCTCCAACTCCTGGACAGGATTGCTGTGGTGCAATGTGGCATTGGTGGATGGAGTGAGACATGATGTTGGTATTCCCTTTATTTTTTTTAGCAGTGTATTTCCACAGCAGCTAGTTCTATCCAGTTTTGTTGATAAACACACATTTGTAGCTGGTTTAACTTCACAGATTGTTCATTTAGGAATAAATGATTACTTTATTGAATCAGGAGTGAATCTTTAAGTGTGGAATACAGCATTTATTCTGTCCACAATACTGATAAGTAGAGATGGCCAAATTGTTTTTGAAAATTCAACAAGCTCAACAATGTGAGTTAATTGCAAAGTTCAACAAGTTCAACACAAGTTCAACAATGTGAGTTAATTGCAAAGCCCCTGAGCATGGTATCATCACCAAACTTGATGGAGATGTATAAAAGGGTTCAGGGTATACTACAAAAAAAAAGCATTTCTCTAACATAAATAGTTTTGCATAAATTAAGTTAAAAGTCACATTTTCTCAAGAAGAAATTAGAACTGACTTAGAACTTAAAAACTGCAAAAACTACATATGTTAGAGTAATGATTTTTGTTTTTCAAATGTTTTGGCAACCCTTCACTACATCTCCAGTAACTTTGCATACTTTGCATGTTCAGGGGCTTTGCAATCAACCCACAAAGTTTGAATTTACTTCGAATATTTGGAGAATAAAATGTGAAATGTCACAAATTCGAATATTGCCTATGCTGCTCATCCCTACTAATTTTCTTTATTACTTTTTTTAAATAATGTTTTTTAAGGCCCCATACTAAAACATATGCTTAAAATATGCTAAAAGTGTATTGAATTAATATAATATTTTATGTTTACATTTCACATACTATCTTCAACAGAAACTTTGTTAATGGCCAACTAATATCGTGTCACACGGAATATTAGGACTAGTGTTGAGCTTAAATATTTGAATTGCGAATATATTCAATAAATTTTGGCTATTCGAGAACTCGCAAATTATATTCGCAATGAGAAAATAAATACCCCATGTTTTTTTTTTGTTTCATGATTTTTATTGAAACTTTTGTGTACATAACAAACAAATGAATTAAAAGCAATTATGACATTAAGTTTGGATGGGTATAGTCCATTGATTCTCCGTGGTCATCGCATGTCACTGCTCGTTTGAGGGGAGTAGGGATTCATCCTCGTAATTACAAACATGAAAAATCGCATCCACAGATATTCAATAAACAAGGCATTATAATAAACAGCCATAACATTTTAAGGCCTAGAAAACAGAGGCCAGTTATCCTAACATCTTAGCACATATCATGTAAAAAAAATAAAAGAAGGAAAAAAAAAACATATATACAAGTAGTCACACGGTACAACAAGTCAGTAGACCAATACCACCTAGGCCCCGGAAACGCACTAATCCCCACCTTACCCGCATCAGGTAATTTATCGGTCTAGTCGACCCGTCTTCCCACCCGGGACGAAAGGTAGGGATGCCACTTATTGAGAAATTTGAGATACATCTGGGGGAAATGGGAGTGTGCGTCTAGCTGCACCCTGTGCATAGCCTCCTGTAGTTGTGCGCATTCCTGTGCAATCAATGGAGCGTCCTCCGATGTCCATTGTGTCATAATAGTCCTTCTAGCTAGGAGTAGACAGGTGTGTAACCAGATAAAGTGGGTCAGCAGGTGGCGCTGAGACCGCGGCGAGACATAGCTAAACAGTAAAAGGAGCGGATCCTTGGGCATCCCGGATCCCAGTATGCCAGTAATATATTCAATAACTGCCTCCCAGAAGGTTGCCACATGAGGACATGTCCACAGGCAGTGCAGCAGTGTCGGATTAATACCACATGTTTTAAAGGTAATCGCATTTTGAAGGTAAACGCAATGCAATTATAATTGCGTTTTGTAGGTATGTGATTTTGTAGATGTGATTATAATTGTAAATATATTTTTGCAATGCATGGCCATACACTCGAATTGCGAATATTCAAGAATATCAAATAATAGTAGAACTATTTGCAAAAAATCACGAATTTGAATATTGCCTATGCCGCTCACCACTAGTTAGGACCCTCCTACCACCACCTTTGGTGGGGGGATAGTTGTTGAATTCCCAATAGACTGCCGATTGGCAGTCCCAGTCGCAAAATGGCCTTGGGTGTCCAATGTCACTGTGTAACTTGCCTACATCCCATTTTAGACCAAGAAAAAAAGATTTCTACTATGCATGGATAAACCCCTGAGGAAGCACATACCCACAAAACGTGCTGGGTCAGTGCATAAATTCTTTTTAAACATATTGTCTGTACATGGTATGTAAATGAATGCTCTGTGTTGTACTGTTTTAGTAATGTCCATATGGTAGAAACCTGTTCTTAAAAATCTTACAGTTGTTTAAATAACTGTATCCATATTTTCTTACTTCCCCTGCCGCTAAAGTCCCCTTGGTTCTTTAGGGAGATTTCTTGAAAAAAATTGTGTGCACACGGACATACTTTGAGTAAGCAAATATTTTTGGCCTGATGTTATATTTCCCATTGGTCTGATATAGTATTCTAATTAAGGTTTTCATTATCTATAGGCCATAAACATTAGAATGCACTTATGAAACATATCACTCTGTGTAATGATTCTATATAATATGAGTTTAACTTTCTGAAGGAATTGCTGAAATAAAATAAATGTACATTTATTGAGTTGGACTACTATATTGTCATTGAGCTACCCAATGCAAAAAAACACCTAATAAACATGCAAATGAGGAAATCACAGAAAAAACATTTTCTGTGCTATCACTAACATAGCATATTCTAATTTCCCTTTATTTTCATTTTAAAATCTAAGGACAGGTATTCTGCAAAATACAAAATGTTTTGTTTTAAATGTGCTTAATTAATTTTCAATTTGCAGTATGCAAATTATTTCACATAGCATGTATACATAGAACATAAAAGCAGGAAGAGGCTGTCGATGAGATAAAGAAAATGTTAATTTTTTCTTATCACTTCTTTATTGAAAACAAATCTATAATAATAATAACAAATAAATGAAAACAGTACAAACTGGTAGCAAATGATGTCCACTTTCTCTGGTTTATGCAATTTACAGTAGACTAGGTTACTACATTTATTTTGTTGTTTACTTAGACCATACATGTTTAATCTATGGGGATTAGAATAAACATGTCTTTCATCATTAAGCTTTCATGATACTAGTAGTGTGCAATTTATCAGGCATAAAATAAAGGATTGATTGGCTGTTATTTACAGGAAATCAAATAAAGATAAATAGCGGACGTGTTTCTTTAATCATTATTAACTGTAATAATTAAGAAGTACAAATCACTGCTACTATTATATTGAACCCCCAAGTTACCACTTGAGCTACAGCATATAAATACCTGAGTATTTAATAATCAGATCAACTGTTTATGCTTTGTGATATAACCTTACCTTAATTTACCACCTGCAAAAGCCAGAGTAACTACATAACTATTTAAAAAATAAACACAAGCCCAAAGGGATTACAGTTAGCGAAAAGTATGCTTAGCTGTAAGATATCTTGACTGATTGTTCCTGATAACATGAGATAGAAGTATCATTGTAACCTATCATGCTGCCAGTAAGCTAGCCGGCAGCATTGAGGGTAGAGTGATGGGTCTTTAAGGGCAGAGGGTGATGTAGCACAAACATGGTTTAATGCACTGTGGTGCACAGTATCACAAAACACAGCATGCACAAGTGTGAATGTGTTTTGCAGCTCTAGTTTTAGTGAAAGACCTTTAATAGTAAAGGCTAACCCAGTTCTCTATTGGGAAGCAGCTAAAACTGTATAATGGGGGAAATCATAGCATATGTAGCTCAAGAAATGCATGGGGGGAACCAACCCCATACATAAAGACCTATATTTAAAAACTAAAACAGGGCAAGACAACTGGGGTATGCAAGGGATGGTATTTCAAGAAAAAAATATGCTTACAGTTTCCGCATAAAAAGTAACCATCTTTTATTAGAAAAAATTTTAATCATTTTAAATATATGTAAAAAGCATCACAAGGTATGTCTTTTTGTTTAGTGTTTAGTCAATCAACATTTCTTTCAGTAAGAACCTGAGGGGCTCCACACACAGGGGCACAGTACAGGTGTTCCAGCAGCCCTGTTGACTGGCAGAAAGAAGGTTACTATTCTTCCGCTGGCCAGATCAGGAGCAGGTAGAGAAGCCGGTCTCTTGTGAAAGAAAAACGGCTTTAACTGGGAGAGATGTCAGTGAAGTCACATCCGGATATTGAAACTGGGAACTGTGCGTTGCAGGTATCGGAAATGATGTCACCTACTGTTTTTTCGATTCAAATTCCCCGTGAACAGGCGGGGAATATGAATCTTCCCGCGAACAGGCGGACGTCTGACTTTTTAAAAAGTCTGATCCGCCTGTTCGCAGATGGACCTGGCCGAAGTACGGCCATCACTACTTTTAATATATTCAGAAAATCCCCAACTAGTCCAAATAATAGTAAAGTATAATATACTATACTATATATATATATATATATAATACTATAATATACTATTTATATATAATATAGTAAAATCAATAGTAAAGTTTTAGTGTATTCAAATTGGATCATCCTACCTATCCTACCCTTTACTATATGAATAACCTTAACTTCTCTCCTACTCTCTATTCACACCTCTTACTCACTTATCCCCCTCTTGCTCATAGCTCTGTGTATTTCCCTCTCCTCTTAATTACCAATGATAATTAGTGATAGCCAAACATTGGCCAGGTTTAAAAAGTCCAGCGTCCGCCTGTTCGCGCGGAGAATCAAAGACCCTACCTGTTCGCAAAGAATTTGAATCGGAAAAACCAAAAGTGACTGACTGACATAACTTCTGGTACATGGAATGCACAGTTCCTGGTTTCGATTGCTGGACGTGACGTAATTGATGTAACTTCTGGTTTTCTGAGCCGCTTACCATCAACCACTAACCCCTTTCCACTCTCTTTTGGACCATTAACCCCCCCCCCCCCCCCCCCCTATTTTATTACTTATTTGAACCCCTATCCTCTCCCTGGTATATCGCCCTCCCAACCCCTATCACCCCCGATGTGTGCCTGCTTCTCTTATGAGTGATTTATTTTCCCAATTTATTTATTTCCCAAAACATTAGTCTTATGTGACTTGCACCTAACTTAATTACCAAAAAATATAAATCATGAAACTTTATAGCATTTTAATTCAATTAATCAATTCCATACATTTCCTCCCTTCATAACAGTGCAAAAATAAATAAAGAAAAAAAGAAGAGAACCCTATAGCACACTTTGATGACCCATACATAAGGGGGTGGCCATATCCTAGGGACTTTATAGGTGAGAATAAATTTGAGCATATCATACATAGTGTTTGCCAGACAACATACTATGAAAAATTACTCTTCATCATGCAGGACAGCACATGCAGCTTATGGCAAATATAAATCCTCTGGAACACCTGCAGGCAGAAAAGCTTGGTTAGACCATCTTCAGATCCGCTATTATAGCAGCGCAACTTAATTTTGTCACTGCAATAAAGCAGATTTTTTTGGCAAACCTGACACGTGGTACTCTTCACTCCTCTTACATTACCAAGGGAGCATATGACTTCTTAGCCTCCGTGACTCTCCCCTCACTGACAGATGAGGATGAGAGGATTTAAGCTTGTTTGATGAAGAGTGGAGATCAAGACTGCCCTGTAAGAAGTAATGATAAGAAGATCTACACAACAAAATAATGTTGTATGTATATTAAACTCTAAGATCTTGTTGAGAAAGAAGAGCAATGACCAGTATTAAATCTCTACTCTACTCCATCCTGTTTCACTTAGTGATAAGGGCTTTCATTTGAAAAGGGAAATTATGGTGTCCGTTTCTGCAGCTGAGGATACAATTTTGGTTGCTTTCCCAAGGGTTTTGCTGGTTCATCACAGTCACTCTTTTTCTGATTTGTAGAGATTCCCTAAACCAACACAGAAGCCACATGCCTGAGAAATTGTCATCTCAATATCTGAGTCTTCTGACTCCACTCCACCAGCCAACTTCACCCACTTGATGAGCAGTTAATGCCGCACTGGAGGTGTCTTGGGGAGAGACTGGAGGATTTCATGCATGTATGCTTTCCACTCCAACCAATGGCCACCAGGGATTACAAATAATAATTCCAACATGGGGAAATGGCTGTAAAATACCAATCATAATTAATTACTGAGAAAATAAACAAGATAATAGATACTCATATTTCCTGCCTTAAGACCAAGTAGTAGAACCAGGGACAACAACACCTTTAGAGGCTTATATGGGTAAGATTCACCACAATAAAGGCTGAACCTGGGTAGACACATTTAAAAGACACGTTTAGATGTCTGATTACAGAGGCAAGGACAAAGAAGAGAATGGCTAGGTTTGCTGGAGTACATTTATAGATGTCTGGTCTTATGCCCTGTGGAGTTAAGGGGCAGAGCCAACCCTACTGTATGCTACCATAAATTAAAAAAAATTGACAACCTATCCCTATTGGATGTATGGCTCAAACAAAACTGTGAAGAAATGCCTTAAGAAAGCGAGTTACCAGATGAAACTGTCTTTTATGTTATGTTAGCAGTTGAATTTGCTGTAATAAAGAAGAGAGAAAAGCCAGATGATATTTCTATTAACAAGGAATGCTGGGTGGCACAGCGATTTAATCCTAATTATGGGAGTTAAGTTTTAGACCTCCTGTGGACCTTGGCCTTCCTACAGAGAATGTCTAACCGCCTCCCTAAGTAACATTAATGTCTCTCTTTTTTCTTTGTTCTAAAAGAGCCAATGAAGGAAGTGTGTACTTGTACTTTTATAAAATTTCCCAAAGATTGTGTTTGATTTAGGAAGTCACACCACTGTTATCTGCCCAAGGCTTACTTTTTCAGGATTCTGTCATTGTATCCAATATGCACTCTATACTTTCTACTTTGTGCTTTACTGTGCATGATGTTTATCCGTAATCTGGCTACAGCTTGCTGCTTTTCAAGCTTGAAGATGTTAGAGGAAAAAAAAGTCAACAGCAAGAAATGTCAACAGCAAACCAGGCATGACGATTTACAGAGATTTCAGATAATTTTTTTTTGAAATTAAGAAACCTTTCTTGTCTACACCAAACTCACATCTTTGGGTTATGTTATGTATGCATTATGTGCAGGGCATTTTGGTCTGCTTTGATCTCATTTGCATGCATTTTTATGAGCTGGCCTGCCATTGACCTTAATATGACCTCTAATTCTTGTCAATGCACTAAAGCCTACATTTGCACTGCTTTCAGCATTACAATGCCATTAAATGTAGCTTGCCCTACCTAATCCATGTTAAATGACTGGCAATAGTAACCAAGACAGAGATGGTGAATAGAAACCTGACAGGAGTTTTAAATGCCCTGGCAATAATACTGAGTGTTGCTTGCATTTTAATTACTAAAAGTGGTAACCCCTAGTAGCACTCAGAATCGCTAGCTTGATCCAAACCAGTGGGGCCCCATAGTGATAGCATTGTGCATTCTTCTTCAGGGATCCACTTCCTGGTATCAGTGATGACCCTGGGGCTGTGGGGGTGGGGGCTTTGATCTCCCTTGCACTTGCCTGTATTGAAATACAGGCATAGACATCCAAGTCCTCACTTTTCCTGGCGTCATTGAGACAAAGGTAGCTGCTGACAGCCTGGCCATACAGAGGACAGCTAAGCATTTGGCTGTGGGCTAAATGCAGCTATATAAAAATGCACAGACATTTTTCAG
>CM070033.1:145976936-145994945 GCA_036250615.1 Ptychadena robeensis
TAAAATTATTCCTCAAAAATACCACTTGCCTAATAATTCTGCACTCCCTGTATGTTATTAAATATTAGCTGGCACAGAATGGACTTCCCCAGGGTCACTTACAGTTGGCCATGGTGATCATGGGTCATGGCCCTAGCTTTCCACATTGACAAGAGCTTACAAAACACACATGTTAAGGAACAGGCACTGAATATTAGTTGAGAAGCAACAAAAACCTAATTTGAGCTTAAAGTGGGCAATAGTGGTTGGCTCAGGAAACAGGCATAGGTGGGTAAAGGCAGCAAAATGAAGAGTGCAGGAACATGGAAAAATATAGTGTGATTTTATTTCATTTCCAAGTAGCCTATGCAGTTTCACCTTATGTCTTTAGTTTGACCTAGCATAATCTACTCTGCCACACTTTTTAAAATGCAGAATAGTAAAATATACTTAATTTAACAGAATAAAGAATTCATAAAAAAGCTTCATGAACTCTGCACTAAATTATTTGGCACCGACTCGGTATTTCATATTTGCATTGGTTAATTGTTTGTCCAACAAAAGCGTCCATTATGCATTTTTGAACAATATGAATAATGCAGTTCACTTATCTCTCTTTTGTTTTCTAGAAGGTTGGCAGAGTTATTCATAAGAAAAGATGTTGTTGCATAAAATATACATGCTTTCTTTATTAAAATAACACACAGCTGGCTTTGCATTTTAAATCAGAAAATACCATACATCATCTGGGGGTTACCAATGTAGATGTTAAATCAGGGTTAATCATGCAAAGTAGCAGGGAAATGACTACGGTTGAGGGACCTGTACATGCTCATTTTGTATTTCTGAAATATTAGTCTGTAATTCAATGATCTTCTCAGCATATTTATACTGTAAAAGTCATATAAATATTTGGCAAGGAACCTTAATTAAAACATTTAAATTTAACACAAGGCCATGGTTAAAAATGAGTGTTGAAAAAGAATATTTGGATGTCAAATATTTTTCGCAAATATCAGCAATTCAAATAATTTGCGAATATCTCTAATATATCGGCGGATATTCAAGATTTCAAATATTCGCAGTATGGCCATGTATAGCGAAAATAATATTTGCATTGTGAAAATATATGTAGCATGTGACCCTTGCAATGCGAATATTATTTTGACAATTGTGGTAATATTTTAAGAAAATCGAATCAAATATTAGTAGAATTATTCACAAAATATTGCGAATTCGAATATTACCTATGCCACTCATCATGAAATACATTGGACCCTTGAGATACAACCGACATGACTTAAGACTCACTTGAGTTACAACCAAAATTTAAGTGTTAACTTACAACCAAGGCCAAATTATGTTTCTGCTTGCATGTTGGCATTCATGTGACCTGATGCCACTAATAAGTACAGCATGTCAAAATGGACCATATCAACAATCTACAAAATCCTACATACTCTTTCAAGGAGAGAAAGAAAAGACACCAGGGAGCCGGATTTCTTATGGAAGGGGACTCTCTTCATGAAAGCAAAACCTTGAATGGTGATTATAATTTTATTTTCTGGTAGGCTAAGCTCATGGAAGTTCATGAAGTTCTTGGTGAGAGCACCAGTAAAATGTTTGGAGTTTCTGGTAAAATATACATATTATAGAACACTTTTTATTATGAAGGGGTTAGCTCAGGGGGCTTTGGGTGGTTCAGAGCACAATATGGGTATTTTCATTATTTCTTCTGGGAAAACTAGTTTGGACTTACAACCAACCCTTTAGAATCAATTAAGTTCGTAAGTCAATGGTCCACTGTAGAAAGTTTCTTTGTAATACTCATTTATGTTCAGCAATCTTGTATTAGGTCTTCTGGGTCAATTCAACCAGCACCTGAACATTCACTCCTCAGCTGATTCTCTTCTGTTAAGGTAGCCATGAACGGGATTCCCACCCGAAGGAATTCCGGCACACAAAGGGTGCCCGCCGATCCGATGCTGCAGTCGGTCCCTCATCTATAGAGGGATAGATCTGCCCATGTATGGGCACCTTTAGACTGGCAAACTTGTCCATTTAATTAATCTCGTGATGCTTATATGCCCCAAAATAGTCTACTTTTTTGTGGGCATTTGCATAAAAACATTTCTTGCAAGGTTACTTTTTGTGATGAACTATAACTTATTTGAACTGAAAAATGATTTGAATGATCAATGAAATCTCATTATTTAATAGCAAGTCCTTCTGAGCCAGATTTACTACTACATGAAGAAACAAGGTTTACAGACTGGAAAAAACATATTCAAACTAAACAAAAATGTTGTACAAGACCGTTACTACATTTTAATTACTTTAAAAGAGTTTCTAGTAAGAGAAAGATAGATAATATATTTCTAAACAGGGTAATTTTTGAGTATATACTGATTTAGTATGTATACTTCATTTTTTTGTATATTTAAGAGTTGATTTAACAGGACATCTAAAGTTGCTCATAACATTATGTATATGGGGGCGGTAGAAATTATCTTTATAGGTTGGTTTAGTTGTTGGTTTATTGTAGAAATATCTAAAATGTGTTAAGAATGTGTTTGAAGCAACTCCTTATTTCTTTTATTTCACCTTTATGAAAAGGATATTTTAAAGAAATTTTAAAGAGATTTAGATCTGTAGGTTGCCACTGCTGAGCAATAATTTTTTAATGCTACTTTCCTGGCTGTCATGTTTTTCTCTGAGTCACTGACTTTCATTTCATTGACTTTCATTTGTTGTATGCTTATTCTGAGTCAGTGACTTAAGCTAGCCATACATTGTCGGATTCCATGGCCGATCGATCGCCTATCCGATCAATTCCGGCGATGTTAGCGGCAATCAGAGGTCAGATCGATCGGCCAATTGAGTCTGTCCGATCGTTACATACCACCTTGGCCCACGGATTCCTGGACGATTCCGTGTCCCATCGCTAACTTCACAAATGGCAACTCCCCCTGATGTGTGCTGAATCGGATCAGAAAGACCAACATGTTGGTTCTCTGTCCGATCCGATTCTGTGCCCCCGATCAATCGGACGTGATCGATCGGACAAGGTGGGCTTCACGCGATTCCGGGACGATCGTTTCGCGTGCACGCGCCCGGAATCGATCGTCCTGGAATCTGATGGGAAACGGACCAGTGTATGGGGACCTTAAGACATTTGGAAGAAGTATATAGTTTGACAACAAATTTTTAAAAGGATTTCGGAAGCCCCGGTCCAAAAGTATTAGTATGGGGTTTGCACAAGAAACAGTGTATTTGACAAGAAAACCACAACTCATACCCTTGTTTAATGGCTTTTGATGTTTATTACTTTCTGCATAATTTGTGCTGGTAGTGCTAGTGCTGGTTGTGCTAGACAGCATGTAGTTTAAAGGCCTTAAATATGCAGTGGTTCCCAAACTCTACCTCTAAGGCTCCCCTTTTCTACATAGGAACATTATCGAGCCCTCCCATTCAAACTACACAGGTTCAGATTGAGGGTCATTTCACACTAGCCGATAATGATGTACTAGTATTAATGTCAAATGGCCCTCAAACCTTATTTGAAGTAAAACTCATATCAACTTTATTTGGTTTTCCCACCATCATGCAGAGATATGCATCATGTTCACACACACCAATCATACAGAAGCATTCCTCATTCACATAGAGACACACACAGTGCCCCCCCCCCTAGGTTCTCCACTTGTAGCCCACAAGAACTTACTGTTAATGCAAAGGGCATTGAAACTCACCTGTCTGCTGACGCGTCTTCACCCGGGATCAGTTTAGAGTGGGAAAAGGAGGAGAGGGGCTTGGTCAGGCCGGAGCAGTCGGCAGACAGGTGAGTGCCTATGCTCCCACTATTCAACCAACGAATAAGGGATGATTGTATATTATATATTGTAGCACATAACCTTAGAATAGGGGCACATAACCTATGAACCAAAGATTCAAAGGCTTTGATATCTATGAGGCACATAACTTTTGATGATTTATATGATTCAAAATGTGCATTACCATACTACAGTGTTTCCTAATACTTGAAGTATAATTTAAAACAAGTTTTGAAAATTTGAAATAATGTCTTCAAGCTATACCTGCTGTCATTTTTGCATAAAAAAATACTTATACAAGTCAGTAGAGGTTGAAAATATTATGTGCAGCCCTTTAGTGATGGAGAACTTGTGGTTCTCTATATCTACTCAGTTGCCTACCACTGTGCTAGACTAATTATTGATCTAGTACCTCAACATTTAGATGGTAATAGGTGACTTTCTTAGAGTCATTTGTGGATAGTTTGCTTCTGGATTCAAAACCATTACAACGCCACATAGCTGATTTTTTTTTATTCAGCTAACCCTAAGTCAATTTATGCTACCTACTCATTCCTATGAATGGCAGATCTGCATTCTAGAGACAGTTGTTTTTACATAATTTTGATTAGTTGAATTTGTAAACTAATTGCAATGCCCCTAATTTTGATATCATCATCAATATTTAGCTAACCCTAAGCATTGTATGTTATCTACTTTTACCTAGGAATCTCACATCTAATCAAATTTAAAACCAAAAATTGGATTATCACTAGTATAAACAAATGTTTAATGAGAACATAGTGATATACATAGGTATGAGTAGATAAGATAACCGGACTCAAACTAACTAGTGAAAATTTAGTGACCATCTTTACTGTATACCTGCTCTGGCAGATGGCATTATATAAATTAAATTTATGTTAGACCATGAATGTAATTTGGTCTATTTTGGGTGGGCTTCAGGCAGGATTCCCAAGTCCCCCTCAAAATATAGTTATATAAACTCATTTCTTCCTACAACCCTGGGGGCTAAGCCCCCCATGTCTTTCGATACTAGTGACTTTCCTGTGTCAGACTAGGGTAGACAATATTTTAAAGCATTTTTCTTTATGCAATTTGAATATTCAATTGTAATGTCATCTACTCCCTAAATTACCAGTGATTGATACAACTGATCTGGTCACTCAAGTAATTACTGGGTGCAACTAATTTCAAATCAAATGCGAACCTTAAAGAAAACATTCGGCCCTTCTTTTCTTCTCATTTGATTCCAAACTTCCACCATGTATTCTCTTTTTTTGTTCAATAGTACACTTAAAGTGCAAGAAATCAGGGCAAAAAGCTTAGTTACATTTTGCAGAATATTATTAGATTAGAGTTTTAATTACAGCTCTTGAGAGGGAATTTCATTAAGATGTAGATAGGTTATATTTCCTATTAGCTAAAACACAGGGGGTCCAAATGTTACTGTGAAGGGAAAAATATCTTTATTTAATACCCATTGTTTTGTATGGATCATGCTGTTAAGGGAAAAGGTTGCCATCTGCCCGGGGATGAAGGTTTTATATTATTATTTCCTGCATGTTCTAGCCTACAAATAAAACCTAGTAACGTTAAACATGTTTTAATACTGTATAGTCAAAATCATTTGAAAAAGTAGAATCTACAGTAAAACAAAGATGCAAAGGTTTGTGCTCTTACGACCATAAAATGACTTTGCACAGTTAGTGCACTATACCTCCTATTATTAAAGTGTATTTGCAAGAAATAATCCAAATAGCATAGATTCCCTATAAAAAAAAAACTTTATTAGGCCTTTAAGCTTTCCAACTGCATTTCAAAGATACAACTTGGGTCACTCTGCATTATCTGAATTTAAACGCTATCACAGACAGATATTTCTGGGATTCTATTTGCCCACTGTCTCTCCAACCACTGAACTTGGCAGGGATGTGGGAGTTCTCAGAGGGAAGATGTGCCAGTGGATGGGTCTTTCCTCGGCTTTTCTTCCTACTCCCGACTGGTAGCTCTGTGCTACCAGCCACCCGTTCAGTGGGACAGAAATTCATCTGGGTGGTTTGTGTGTATGTGTGCCTGGCCAAACAAAACAGAATAGACGGGACATATCTTTTGTATGTCAGCTACAGCTGATATACACAGCTCTGGCTCTACCTACACACAGCATTGAAAATATCTTCCTTTTGCTACTGCTGTGGGGACTGGGAAGCTGACTCTAAAAATTCCCCCATGTTTTGGCGTATTTTTTTCTCCAAATAAGATGCTCTAGTTCATGGTGTGTTTTATAGTCTGGAGCATCTTATAGGGTGAACATACAGTGATCTTGTTTTCCTAACTTGATAAACATGGGGTGTTGTTCAATGATTTAGGTAACAGAGGCAAAACATTAACTGTGACTCATTTCATCTGCCCCCCATTCTTACCAACCAACAGTCAATTAAATGTCTTGTAGGTTCTATATGTAATTACCTAATAGTTATGACTAGAGCATAGTGATGACCATACTAGTTTAATGAGAGGGAACCACCATGAGTTGAAATGCTACCTTAATAAAATTGCATTTTATTAAGATTAAAATTTTTATTTTAAAATTACATTTACAATAATATAGGAGCACAACTTAAAAGCATGGGATATGTCAAATGTAAAATGTCAGTCTAGATAATACCATAATATCATCGATAGGGAGACAGAAACATCCATATCCACCTTGTCCAGCAGCAATATTAGTTCTATCCTCTATTCGAGCATGATGGATCAGCAGGTATTTGCTTGAAAATAACCGGAGATATATATGCATGTGCTTAGCCCGGGGCTAAGCGATGCTCAGCTCTGGAAAATATGTACTGGTCATGACTGGAGGACATGAAGTCCTAAAATCATGTGGATTTACAGTGTTTAGCTTAAAGCTAATACATGTCAATAATCTTAATATGGTCGGTGAATACAAATTATTAGAACAGTGTAAACTACCTATTTTGGTACAAATGCTGCTCCAGATTCACACTTTTCTACTGCTGCTTTTCTATCCAAAAGCTGGTCCCAAAGCCTCGGAACATGATAGCATACTTACCGAAATTTGACTAAACAAACAGATGGGGGGGAGAAAGACCCCCACATCTACTTAAATTCCCCCTGGGGAGGTCCCAGGGACAAGGGGACTTTAACGGCCACATAGGTGTGATGAGGTAAACATGTAGTAGACAGTTCAAATCAATAAACAATTTATTGCACGTAATAATTAAAACATAAGACATGTCAATGTCGGTCGATGTTACAACATTATTTTTAAAAGTACTCGGAACTTCCATATGTAGTAAGTATAGATAAACATTTAAATACACATATAAAATTATGTAAAAATTGGGTATTCAATACGTTTAGGATAAAGGTCCTGTATGAACAGGATTGAACCCCGGGGTTCAATCCTGTTCATACAGGACCTTTATCCTAAACTTATTATTATTTATAATCTCTGGCTCAAGCAACACACCACCTACTAGGTGTTTCAGTAAGAGATTGTGCTGTCTCCTACTGAAACCCCATCAAAGGAACAGGAGATTAAACCTTCCTATTTTTCATGCTCTACTTAAACCCAATTGTTGGTACAGGAGTCCCTCAACCCTTCATTGTACTAATGGCCACAATCGTGAATACAAAATACATACTACCCTTTATGCAAACAGATACTTACATTTATTTCTCTTCTTTTTCCTTTTTCGTCTATCACTCCCTATGAGCTAGAAATTTGGGGCCTAGACAAAAAAGCCTACTTCTTACAAAAAAGTACAGGGGTGAATCCAGGGTCTCCTGTCCTCGCGACCGGACATTCTTGTCTTGCATGACCGCATACATTCCCCTTCCATTCAAGAGAACAGCTAGGAACTATCCCTTTGCTACCAGGCCTGAAGCAGCTCTGCCAAACACAGTGTATATCACAAGTGAATGGGGCAGTGTCCCTATTGCAGGCCCTTTCACATGTCCCAAATAAAGTCTTTGAACTGATACTTTTATTGATGTCATCATAGGTATATCATCCAGTTCTGCGCAAGCCCTATGAAAGAAGACGCTGTCACCTTGCTTAGTCTTTGGCTTAGACCCAACCTCCACCTGGTCTCATCTCCCAGGGCTAGGGAAGAACCCCTGCCCTACGACACTTAAGACTACAATGGGTCATTCCATGGACACACTAAATGAAGTACCCTCCCACTTAAATACTATTCCCAGACTTGGCACTCCCACATGGTTTGGTCACAGTCACATCATCACTTTATTAAAGGAATATTCAATAACAATCACATTAACCCTTGAGACACAGGTTATTCATTTATTTTTAAAGAGATTGAGGATGTGAATAGATTAAAAATAAGACGACCTATTTAATGAATGCAATTTTCCACTAATGTAGATATTTATCATATATACCCAAGTGCATTGAGGATATTACCTATATCCGATAGAAGAACTAAAATGGAAAATATTGAAAATTTCAAGTCTTTAGACCCCTAATAACATTCATGGTGTGCCAAGATGATATTATTTAGAAGAGGCTTTTAATATTTAACATGATGGGTGCATTTCACCAGTATAACTCTACCAATTTACAGGGTCAATTATAGCTCCTAAAAGCTTGCTCATGAAAGCATGTGAAGTAGAGTGCATTTATATTGATAACTCATAAGGCAAATTAGTGCCATTACAGATCAAAAATGCCAAAAATGATGCTTCTTAGATTATTGCTAACTGATGACTCCATGAAAATCACTTTAAGCTTTTTAAGACAAAAAGCTATATCTATAAGCACATTTTGTGGTAGGAATTACAGTTCAAAGGCAGGTAATAACTTTACAGGTTTTGCAGCTTTACCGTTTCAGAGAAGTGGGTTATTACTATGCAGGATGCTTTCTTGCTCTCCTTTTTAGTTTAACTATTTTAAAACTTTTATCGAATCATAGTTTTTTATGTTTAGAGAAAAAGAGATAGATTAATTATAGATGGCCTGTCCTTGGGGGGATTACAGCAGAGTAAAGCTACTTTTTCATATCACTTCCAGCTCGATCACTTCCATCTACGCAACACCTCCATAATACACCCCTTCCTATCCCCAGAGACCACCATATAAATAAAAGTTAAATAATAATAAAGTGGCAGACAAACACTTGTTGCATGCCTCCACCTCAGTTCTAGGGTGGTTTCTGAATTTCAACATAGCTGCCTTCTTTTACACCTTTTATAATTCCTTCCTCCTCTAGGTCAAGAATATGAACTAGATCATCCTCAAGCCATCTGCCCAGATCCGCCCGGATCTGCAGTGGAAACAATCCCTTAGATGTAGGTGAACCCAGGTAAGGAGCTTTTCTGTGCTGGACCATGTGCTGGACCATACCATACAAAACGTTTTGTTTCTGAGCACTACTCATTGAATTGCACTGCATACACAATGTTGCTTTTTCTGTGATTTGGTGTAGGGATACTTGGCTTACCTTTTTTAACAAACATTGCACCTATGCAGTGCTGGGGAACTCAACAACAATTTGAAGATGGATATAAAAATGTTTCTTTTTTTTCCTACTTTACAGGTAAGATGGAGTATGTGTAGTCACTGTAATGTAAGATCGGTCTTAAGGTAGCCATACATGCTATGATCCCTGCCCGATGCTCTAGCCGGTCGCTCAGAGGATCGGAGCACACCCTTTGTGTGCTGTACATTACTTTGGATGGGGGTGCAGGTCCCCATCCAAAGCAATGCGAGTAATTTACCAACAAGTCGGATCACCATGAAATCAGACTTGTGGTGTGATTCTGGTCTATCCATCCAGGTGGGTGCATCTGTTTTGCAGCCAAGAGGTCATCGCGAACGTGCATGGCGATCACCAAAAGGGTTATTGGCTACCTTTAGTTAATAGATCTCCATGCAAAAAAAATAACAATATATTTTAAAAAGAAAACTATTGCAGGCACTAACAGTTAAGCACTGGTAAGTTCCATCAACATATTATTTGGTTCTACCTACACTTTAAAGCTTACCTGTTTTACATTTGTTTTAGAGTTTGTAATAAGTAAAATCATTATATGGTTTACTGGTAGTGAAATTTGAGTTATCAAGATGCAAAGCCCATGCTTGCCTCTGGGTTGTGGTGCATATGTGCAGATGCTGGGGGGAAAGTTCAGAAATGCCCACATGTAGCAATGAGGGGGCACCTAATGTCTTCAGGGCTGCAGCACTTATTGGTTGTCCGTGTGAATGGGCCCTAACTATGTACAAGTTTAAAATGTAAGTAACTTCTTACCCACAAAATTAAAAGATACAAAAAGCAAGTTTGCATTTAGACACTGAAATATCAGCAGATGATGACAATTTATATAACTTATCCATTACCATTAATATAGTACCATTTCCAAAAATATTAAAAGTTAAATAAAGATAAAACATTGTGAAAAAGCATAAACCATTTGGACCCAACCCCATTGGGTTAAGGAACAGGTACCAAAGACAAGTGCACAACATGATAAAGTTATCACCAACACATACATAGATGATGGATCACATAAATCCGACATATTAAAATATCAAACGTAGTGCTTCATAAATCGTAATTCGGGATAAAACTGCCCAACGCGTTTCACCCTTCTGTTGAGGGCTTCATCAAGGGAATACGGTCAAGGATATATGGATCACCCATTGAAGCAATTGTTAAACTGGTCCAATGTCCTGTAATATAAAAAAGTATTAGAATAAAGTACTGTAAAGGAGTATATAGCAAATTCCCTATGAGGCTGTTCCCACATTGGGAATGATATAACTCCCCGAAAGGTGCATTTATTTTGTACACAATCTGTTCCCCTGAAATTATTATACCCTTGTTTGATCTCCTCTTAACTGTCAAATATTAGGTAAAGGAATCTGGGGGCCGTTCCTCCCAGATACCCACACATCAAAATACACATATGGTCACAGACAAATGTAATACATAGCGGATTTGTACATCCAACAGCATTGACTGCCAAAATTCACATACCCGTAGACTGGGGTGCGGCCCGGCTCAGCAGGCGAAGGAAGATGTGCCAAAGTCAAATTTTGCTGTAGGAGGATCAGGTCGGTCGTCTGGTCCGTCACAAAGTCAGGGGGGGAAAAAATTTAATAAAACATTGTGAGACTGCACATAGAGCCACATACAAAATGAAACTATTGTTTAACATGTCTAAAATAAAATAAGGAAATAACACTAGGAAAGGAAAGCATTTTAATCCTTTTTTCAAAAACATTTAAGCACAGTTTTCTGCAGTTTACATTATGTATAAATAAAATTCATTTATTATTTATTAACAGATTTTGAGCTTCTGTGTTGTTTTTTTTGTCTGTTGTTAATTTCAAATTAATTATCCAGTTCATTAGAAGATAAACAACTGTGTAATATACAGTTTTGTTGGAGAGATCCATCTTTATAAATAGCACTCTATAATAAATATGGAAATGCCTGTTTTAATTTGTTTCTCTCTCCTATTATTGACATGATGTACATGATGAAGCTGGTAAATATGTCTGAGTTTTCACATTCCGTCATTGCATAGGCAGATGGTCCAGTTGGAAACTTGAATATTTAACTTAGTGAACAATGTTTATCTACCACTGCAGATGTCTGTTTCCCTTCTTAGTATGTTTGGAATGCTAGGTAGAAAAAAATCATACATTTCAGAAAAATTAAACTATCATGCTGTCCTTCAACTTTCAAATGTTTTAGAATTTATTTTTATAATTTTGTAAAACAAATGAAACAATACCATTTGATTGCGATTTATTTTATCACTCTAAAAATATATGCAAATACAGTTTCCACAAAAAAGGATTCATTTAAGTCCTTACTTTATACAGACCTTAAAGCTCCACCTTCACTTTCTCAAACATTCTTGTCCTTTTGGACAGCAAAATATGTTTCACTGTATATTTGATTTACCATAATGTCCTCAAAGTTTATTTTTAGATCTCTGGATGTCATGGTTTCACTTAAGTGCTTAAGGAGTAAGAATATCTGTGTTGCCTAGCAATCAAATGAGCCTGTCATATGGGGACTATATGATCCATTTTACACTACTATATATACTTTTGGTGAAGTGGTGTAACGTTGTGGTGAAGGGCTGAGTTGAGGCTGTCAGGGGAGGGACCCTGGGGAATACGTGACACAGGGCAGCAAGTGCAAAATTACCTCTACCAGCTTTTGGCGCGCTTTCCTCCTTCCTATCTCCTACGGGCAGCCATTTTGGATTTGGTGCAGGATAGGAGAACTGAAGCAGGGCGAAGTGGGGAGAATAGCACCTGGGTCCTGACAGGTGGTCAGCGGGTTCCAACTTTACAAAGATCCATTTGTGATCAATGTAACCACGAAGCAGTATTCAATAAAGGAATGTCCACACACTGGGTGCTGCTGAACTGGGGGCTACTTTACTAGGCAAAAATATATTTACACATGCAGCGCTACCTCCGGTCCCAGAGGTAGGGTAAAATACTTGGAATGATTCAATAGTTACAGAACAGTCTATAAACAGCTGCAGCCCAATCCCTAAAGGTGTCAGTTAGTCCAAAGATGGACATTGTTTTCCAAGGGCGGTGAGAGAATAAGGGTTCAGCTGGAAGCTCCTGCACACCCCAGGCCTGATGCCTGCCCCATGGGGGTTATGGTAGCAGAACACTGCAGCAGCTGGCAGGCTGTGCCACTTCCACAGCCCCTTCTATGTCTTAGACTATACTTCCACGTGGGCAAGGACACCTCCCCTGGTATTGGCTGGCATACAAGAAATACATGAAAACGCCTAAAAATGAATAAGTAGGTAAAAAATATCCACTAACATATGGACTAAGAAGGCTCAGATTCAATGTGATCTTAGGTCATTTCTCATTTTTAGATTATGACTGCGTTAATGATAACACATCCAAAATCACAGCCTGTGGTGTTCAAGTGTTAAGCCTGCCATGTTTGCACCCCGGATGCCTGTCGCCCCACAGCTCGGCCGGCCAAAGAACGGACATGTCTGATATTCTCATGCCAATGCTGTTAACTTCAATGAAGACCGACATCTGACATCTGACCAACAGCCGGCACACAACGGGATTGCAGGTTGATGACATCATCACGCTGCTTTCCAGAGCTGATCTTAGCAGCTCTGTTGGCCCCCACTCAGTGCGTGTGTGGGGGCCTTTACACACCATAGGGCATTGCATTCTTTGGGAAAAAAATCCATCCACAATGTGTCCAAAAATTATGTCAAATGCTTTTCCAATGGACGCATTAACACACATTAACACGCATTAACACAAGGTAATAGTTAATTCATCACAGTTTCGGGCATGAGCCCTGTATATCAGCCTCTCAGGCATATGCCCTGTACATCAACTTCACTCTCAACCTTGCATAGCCCTTAACCCTGCTGAGACTGATATACAGGGCTCTGTAAACTGTAATGTATTAATATATATGTATTAGTATTAAATACAGGACATATCACGGTATTTACCCCTACATATGTAACAAAAAATGGTTGATGCATTAACAAAGATTTATTGACTGACACTGTACATACATTGTTTTGTTTTCCTTTGTCTCCTTTCCACAGCACTAGTAATCCACTTGTCACTCTCCTGAAGAAGCGACGTTAGTCGCTAAACACGTCAAGAATTTGGACATATTAGGAACTTTCTGATAAGTTACTGACTATGTATCTGTTCAAACTAATTACCTGTATAACCTTGTTTTTAAACATTGGCACTTATCATTTGGATTACTTTTTGATATCCTTACTAGCGATGGTCAAATTTTTTGACTAGCTGGCTTTGTGAGCTGATTGCAAAGCCTCTGAAAACAGTATCATTACCAAAATTGAGGTAAAGGGTTGTGGGAACATTTGAAAAAACAAAGTATTGCTTTAACAATAAGAGTTTTTGTATAAATTAAGTTAAAGCTGAAATTGCGATTTTAGACATTTTGATTTGACTTTGAACTTCATTTATGCAAAAACTATTTGTTTTAGAGCAATACTTTTTTTTGTAGTATACCCCCAACCCTTCTCTACATCTCCAGCAAATTTGGTGATGATACCATGTTCAGGGGCTTTACAATTCAATATCAAAATGGTAAAATTTTTGAAAAACTATTTGACCATCTCTAATCCTTACTTCATTTTGCAATTAAAACACAGACTACCATTTAAAAGTCCCAATGTAGTCATCAGGGAGAGGCTTAGGCAACACTGAATATTGGGGTGCCATGTATTAAACCATTTTTGTAATGTATTAACTATTTACTTATATTGATTTTATTATCATTTACCTAATTTACTTTTTGTAAATCATGTGAATCTATATTGACGTTAAAAGTCCCATTTTTGTGTACCAGGAACTTTTGGTATCCTGGTAAAAGTTGCCACAAATGATAATAGGTTTAACCCTATATCTTGTGTTTTTTTCATATTGTACTTTAGGGATGATGGCTACTGACCTTTAGACACTAGAGGTACTGCTTATCTATATATATATATGTGCATCATGTAATCATATCCATTGAATATCATGCAAGTTAGTCAAATGCAGGAATTTAATGCAGTGGGAAAAAAATTTAAGTTGAAAGAAAGGGAATCGATTCCTGCCCACCTGTGACCGCAAGTGAACGATATCGAACATAAAATCTATCAAAAAGTGATCAGACATGTTGGTTACTTTCATTCAATAGTTTACACTTACATGTCTTTTAGGTTTCTAGTCACCATCTTGTGTCAGAAAGCGGTAGAAAAAGAACCGATTTTCTGTGAATCTATAACACTATATGGCGGTAAAATCGATCAATGTTCGAGGGGCGATCAATATTGTGCAATATGATCGACTAATAATTGACCTGTCAATGGTTACCATTACTTAGGGGGTAGATGACATACATCCTGCTCTTTGATTAGGCCTTTGGGTCTCCTTACCGAGTTTCTTTAGCCATTTTCTGTATGTTCTAGCTTGGATTGTGAGCATTGATTTCACCATGAAGGGCTTACACTGCATTGACAATTATTTTGTTAGCCAATTTAGCAATCTATAAACTTTTTTTTATTCTTAATAGTGTCTGATTTTGATTTTTTCAACATTAGATTAAAGATTTTTAAAATAAACATAAAAGTCTACCTTTCACCAAAGTATATTAAACAGAAATGAGGAAAAAATTAGGAAAAGTAGACAGAATCACAGTTTGAAAACCAGGCAATGAAGTGAAGCAGTTTTATAAGACAGGAAAAAAAAGCTTATCTGTAGGAACATACAATAGGCAAGTGCTCACAGCTGGAAACTTCTCAGAATGACAGAACATATCTATAAAATTGCAAGCTTCATGCTATATTTTTGCTTACAGAGCTTTTCTGATTTTGTCTCAAAGCCATCAAAGTTACACCGTGCTGACACTATTTCCAGAACATTTTCTTCAATAATGAAGTTAAATTTTTTTAAGGACATCAACGAAATAGAGTTCTTATAATTAAACTACAGTTTACTTTGTTGTTAAAATAATAGCTATGAAAATGTGATGTTTGGCAATATTGTGACTGAAATAGACTACATTATCTGTAAGTGCAGGTCACTGAAAATACATTCAAAGCATATACTATGCACCAATTTAAAGTAAAGATCCATAAAAGCGCTTCAATTACCAATGGACTTTATGCAAAGCATAGTCGTGTGATTGCGCCGGCATAGGTTACTTCTTGACTGCTAGTGTTGCATATACTTAAAAGTCTTCATTTTTTTTTATTATTTTAGCCTTTTGAGGAAAAACTATTGTCAAGCTTGAAAGGCCAAGATACTGCCAACTTTCTTGCTTTTATTAGGTCACTGACCTCATGAGATAGGTAATGTCTGTGGTACATTTCAGAGGAAGTTATGTAGAAATAAAGTTTTCTTGGTCCTGAGAATTTCTATTTTATGTGTTAAAAAATGTATTTCCCAAATATGAACATAGCACAAGTACTTCTAACCAGAACTGCAGAGTGTATATTCCCTCTTTCTCTGACATGAAAATTAGGTTTCTCCACTGGATATGGTTGGGTACATGAGATTTGTTTTCACATTGTTGTTAGCGTGTCCTTTAAAATTCATTAACAGTGCTTAAACAATCTAAATTTCTGTAAAGGGTGCCGGGTCAGACAGGGGTAAAGCAGGTGTCTGCTGAGTTCACCCAAGACGGGGGCCAGACAGGAGCAAACAGCCCGTCTGCGCCCTTCTAGCAGCCACACACTAACTGAGATCCCTCACAGCAGATGCACAGGCCCCAGTTTAGCCCTTTTTGCATAGTAAACTTGTTGCCAATCCCTGCTCTCTACCTCTACCAGCCATTCGTCTTGCAGGCTTTTACACAGTCTCCGTGATCAATTATGTGAATGTCTGCAGTGAGTTATCTTTACTTTAATTTGGAACTTTATTTGCAATCTGGCAGGCAAGCCCATCTGCAGGGTTCAGACTTGGTTCCAACAAAGAGTAATCTCTGTGCCTCTAAGGAAATGGGTCCCTAGCCCTTGCTAACTCAGTTATCTGGGCTAGGAAATACCCACACCCATGGGTGGAATAGGGAAAGACAGTCACTCACATTGTCTTTGTGGTCCTCAGACTCAGGCACATGGTCTGTTCCACATGTGACAGCTGGATCCGTAGCTCAGCACAGCTTTTAAAGAAGAGGAACCAGGAAAACCCACAGGCTAGCTTTTTATCAACGTGGCTGGGTGCTCCCACACTGGCACACTGGCAGTGGTATTCTAGCAGGTTTTAGAAGCTTCCAGAACTTAAAATAACACAACAATTATCTGTTTAGCTCCTAGGCAAACACACTGCTAGTACCCTGCTACATTTCCATGCTTAGAGAATGCAGAAATGATATATTAATGTGAATGCTGAGTTTGAAATAATGTTTCATTTATATGAGGAACTGATACTAAATAATATAAGTACTCACAATTCTTTATATGTGTAGGCTAATCTGGAAGACAACCAAGCCACAATATAGGCAAGCACTGGTTAAAAATTGTAAGCAATCAGGTAATCTATTTGCAGCCAAAACTCAATATAATATAACATTCAAGCAGCACAATGGTCACTTTCAAATGTATGCATAGATCCAAGTATATAATATACAGCAAAGCCAGCAGGAAGTAGTTATGCATTAGGCAGGAGCCCCGAGTTGCAGTTATCATGATTAAACGTATTGCTTTATTTTTATCAAAAGCATACTTTAGTACCATAATATTCTCATTGAGCTTGTAAAATGGAAAACTGACTATAAGGATGGACTATTCACATACATTATAACCTGCTTTGAATTTCATTAGTATGCAAGGTTGAAGGCTGTTTAGCCATAATGTATATGCTATGCAAAACAGTATTGCAGTTGCTACAGAGTATGTTAAAGCTGTCCTTGTAACTGAAAAGTGTGAATATTTAAAACAGAACTGCCTTGTATCCCTTCTCATTCAATAAATCTAACAGTGGCATATGAAAAACAATAATGCCACATATGTTTTGCTATTGAAAATGCTAAATGTTTTTCTACTCAAAAGAAAGCACAAAACAAAAACAGCAAAATAATATTGTACACCACCACTGACCTACATCGGTCAGGCACAAATATGTAGATTATAAAATTCTGTCAAAGGTTTGTTTTTAAAAAAGTCTATGTAGCCATTACAAACTGGATTTGATGACAGTAATATTAATGGTAAAGAGATCATTGGATCAGAATTGTTTTCAAGAGAGGGTTTGTAACAGGTCAGGGTCAAGTGAACAAGGTGTACATGACAGTCTCCCTTTTTCCAAGGGGGGTTTATTTGAAATTCAAGAAGTTTTTACATCTGAGCGCTGCAGCTGAGCCCAGTCTGCAGGGAAAATCACTTCGGATGAATTGCCAAAAATAACAGTTTACAGTCTTACTCATATGTCAGCCCTTTGGAAGTGTAGTTGCCCACAAGTCCTCGCATTAGCCCCTCACTAAAGTCTACAGAAGCTACTATATTCCCCCAATCTAGAATGGGAAGGTGTGTCTCGCCTGCCTGGTGACATGGACTGTCCTGCAGCAGGTTTGCTCTCTCTACTCAACCTCAGACAAAAGATCAGCCGGAATTTCCTTTGCCTAACCATATTTAGCATAGGTCAACTGCCAAAAAGCCTGGGCACAGTTACATACAG
>CM070033.1:146000355-146012354 GCA_036250615.1 Ptychadena robeensis
ATTTTCATATGTTATGATAAATCTTTTCAATAAAAGTTATTATGGTAAAAAAAAAAAAAAGAAATTGTACAGAGTGATCTAAATGTGTATGGGGGCTTTAGATTGTTCATTGCTAATACAATGCATCTTAAGAACCACATTTAACAAAAAATAATACATTTGAGTAATGATGCCTTTGTTTGTTCAGCTTAATGAATGAGCCAATGTTTTAACAATTTAAATATAATAATATAGATTTACTGACTTATTGATTTACCCTAATATTTATCAAAATATTAAATGCTTCAGCTAAAATCCAGTAATTTTATAATTTGATAACTGAGATAAAGTGTCATTGAACTAATTATTCTTTCAAAAATGAAAAATGTATTTTATTGATTATTTTAGCATTTGCATACAAAGACATGAAAACCTAACCTAACTCAAATATGAAATGGTTTATTTAACAGCTAATATTTATTACTAATTATTAAAGTCTTAGATTACTGAATAAATACAAAAATTTACATAGACAATACTTTGCAGAAATGTATTTTCTTACAAAAATAGGGTTTCTAAAATAGAACCTGTGCAGATAGACGCTTGTTTATTTAAACTAAAAACACTTACACTATTTTGTGTAACTTCACATTTAATGTAAATGGAGTTTTGACTGAATATGTTAGGTTGGCTAGCTTTAAACTGAGGTCTACAGGCTTTTCAAACTTTAAAACATAGTTCTATACCATTCCAAATAGTCCAAGCTGTTCTGAAGCACCCTAATCACCATGTGGGATGGGGAGCAGCAGTTTTAACAACTCAACAGATGAAAATCAGCAGCTCTCTGCAGTTGGTTTGTGGACAGTCATTACTGAGACAAAGGAGCTCAGTGAGGACCTGTGGCTGCGCATTGTGGCTGCTCACAAGTCTGGAAAGGGCTACAAGGCCATGTCTTCATGTTTTTAAGTTCCAGTGGTTACAGTGCAAAGTATTATTAAAAATATAAGATGTTCTGCATTTAATCTGACGTGGTCGGAAGACAAAAGTGACACCTGTGCTGGCCAGGAGGATTGAGGCAAAAAAGATTCCAAGGATTGTCACCAAGGCTTTTCTGGTCAATCTGTGCTCTGATGGTGGCAATGTCTCAAGGCAGACAATCCAGAGGACACTGCACATTGCTGGGTTCCATTGACGCAGAACAAGGAGGACAACACTTCTCCAGATAAGGCACACAAAAGCTTGCTTGGCCTTTGCAAACGCTCATCTGGACAAAGAAAAACACTTTTTTTGTGCTATGATTAGATGAAACAAAAATGTAATTTTTTGGTCACAATGATGTTTTCTTCATTTGGTGTAAAAAGAAGAACCCTTCAACCCAAAGAACACCATTCCCTCTGTCCAACATGGTGGTGGGAACCTAATGCTTTGGGGGTGTTTATCAGCCAATGCACCAGGGAACCTAATCACAGTAAACAGCACCATGAAAAATTAGCAATACATGAGTGTTCTCAACAACATCAGGCAGTCTGCAGCCAAACTTGGCCTTGGGCACCAGTGGACGTTACCGCATGACGATGACCCAAAACACACAGAAAAAAGTGGTGATAAAATGGTTAGCAGACAAAACATTCACGTTTTGGAGTGGCCTAGCCAGAGTCCTGACTTAAAATCCCATTGAGATTCTGTGGAGGGAGCTAAAAATCAGGGTAATGGCAAGAATACCCTACAACCAGAAAGATTTGGAGCTCATTACTAAAGATGAATGGGCAAAATACATGCGGAGACATGCAAAAAGCTAGTCTGCAATTATAGGAAGCGTTTATTTGCTGTTATAGCTGATAAAGGCTTTTCTATTGATTATTGAGAAGCATATGAATAATACCACTGAACAAAAATATAAATGCAACACTTTTGGTTTTGCTCCCATTTTACATAAGCTGAAGATTTTCTACATAGTCAAAAGATCCATTATTCTTAAAAAATCTGTGTGTGAGCACTTCTCCTTTGCCGACATAATCCTTTCCACCTCACAGGTGCAGCATATCAAAGTGCTGATAAGACGGCATAAATATAGCAGCACTATTCATGATGGACTGAAGAGGTGACAGTTTTATTAGAGGGAGACCAGAGAGGATGATGTTACAGTAGTCCAGGCGAGAGATGATGAGAGCGTGTACCAGGACTTTGGTGGTCTCTGGGAAGAGTAAGGGACAGAATTTGGAGATGTTGTGGAGATGGAAGTGGCAGGATCTAGCAATGTTTTGTATGAGGGAAGTAAAGGAGAGCGCAGAGTCGAAGGTGACACCAAGGCAGCGAGCTTGTGGAATGGGGGAGATAACGGTGTTGTTTACTGTTAGTGAGGCTTGGAAGGTGATGGGAGAAAGATGATTAGTTCTGTTTTGCTCAGGTTGAGTTTAAGGAATCTGTCAGCCACCCATGAAGAGATGGCTGATAGGCACTGAGAGATGTTGTCCAGGACAGAGGAGTGCAGGCCGGGGTGGATAGGTAAATTTGGGTGTCATCAGCATATAAGTTGTATTTCAGGCCAAAGGATGAGATGAGTTTGCCAAGGGAGGAGGTGTAGAGGGAGAAAAGGACTGGGCCAAGGACTGAACCTTGTGGGACGCCAACAGGGAATGGGGTGTGAGAAGAGGAGGAGCCATTGAAGGAGGTTATGAAAGAGCGGTCGGTCAGGTTAGAGTAGTACTAGGAGAGTGCAGAGTCACAAATACCAATAGAGCCCAAGGTCTGTAGAAGAAGAGGGTGGTCAACAGTGTCAAAGGCAGATGAGAGATCTAACAGAAGAAGTAGAGAATAGTTGCCTTGGGCCTTGGCAGTGAGCAGGTCGTTGGCAACTTTAGTGATGGCTGTCTCAGTGGAATGAGAAGACCAGAAGCCGGATTTTAGGGGGTAAAAGAGGGAATTCAGATAGTTGGTCAATCTTTTGTAAACATGGCGCTTGAGTAGTTTTGAAGAGGTCAAAGTAAGGAGAGATCTTACCTGGAGTATGCCAGGTTTATCTCCTGCCATGCTCTCTCATGCTAGCATCTATCAAGTTTGTGTAGTTTTCTTCTCTGTTTAAATTTTAAATATTGATTATTGATTATGGACTATTGAATGAGGTTAAAAATATGGTTATTAAGCATTCTGTGATGAGATACAGAGACATGATTTTTGGAAACTTTTTCTTTCTAAGTATTGCTAAATGAGGTTGAGTTAAATAGATCTACAATGGAGAGGTGATTGAACCCCCTAGAGGTTAGACTTATACTAAAACCATTTTCTTATGAAACAGGAAGGAGATATTTACATGGATGCCAACATACTTTATGGACAGATTGAACCCTAGGATATTGTTCCATCCCTGAGAAAGCCCCACAAAGGGATGAAATGCGTTGGAATAATTGGACGCAATTAAAAAACGTTTATTTACACAATTCTTTTTCTTTGGACTAGAGCATTGTGGTAACAAAAACCCTGACTGTGTGTAGTATGTATATTTAATGAGACTGGGTTGACTACTGGGACAAAACTGACACAACTTGACTAACTATGACTAACTATGACTATGTTTTTATACATGTATATTGTTTGTGAATGTCATGCTTTTTTATGTTAACCTCACTCATTTGACTGGAACTCTATTTATAATTCTCACCCCAAAAGTTCACAGGGGCTAGCCACCCCTCCTTGGGTATAGTTCCCCCTACCAAAAGTTATACCTAGTTTTAATTAGATGCGGTGAGTAGGCTGCCGGCTACGAATACTTCACCCTTTTTCTTTTCCATAATTTTTTAAATGTTTATAAATAGTCATTTAGTGTTATGTTTACATACCTGCTTTTTATTTACTTTTATGGGAATTTGTTTTACTTATTTAGTTCTCAAGACATAGTTGTAGTGAGGCATTCTGGCTGTGGTGAAGTGCAGCAGCAAATGGTTTGGCATTCGGATCTCTATCATCAATAAATAAATTTTTATCAATCACTATTGACAAGTCTCTTTGCAAGATCATATATTCCTATATGAAATTAGTTTCCAAATCACTTTATTATCACAACTTTGTATTATTACAACAGATCAAAACAAATGTATGTTTTATATTAGATGAAAACATAACTTGCCAAGCTGAACTTTTCTTGACATGAGAAATAAATGTAACTCAGCCAATCACTTCAGCACAAGGGCCTAAAAGAACAGATGGTTCAAAAATCAAATAAAGAGAGGAACATTGTGTCTTTGTTCTGTTTGAGAAGAACAAAAAAGAAAAAAAAACTATCCCAGATGGAATTTTATTTGTATAATCCATCAAGAATTAATTTTAGATTTGGATGTTATGCTGGAAAACATTAATCTGTTTTTCTGCCTGCTTTGAATTTTTTTAAAGTTGCAATGCAGTTTTCAAATACATAAAATAAGTAATTTTTTTGTGTGCACTTAGTTAACTTTACTGAGTAGCTTTGAAAAGATTTCAGTCTTTAAAAAAAAAAACAAGAATCCAGAAGCTCTTCATAAAAAACTTAAAACTCTATTATAAATATAATTATAAATATGTAATAATTAATAATTTTTTTTATAATAAAGTTTTATTGGTTTATAAAAGACATACACAACATCAACAAGGCCTTCACATGCTAAACATTGCGATTTCCCGCGGGTACCTATAAATCAGATACATGATACATAAATCAAACCTAATACCCATCTGGGGACCACACTCTTGATTATCATGTCTTGCCTAGGATGATCCCTAGCAATAAAAAACCTTACACATAGGGATCAAAGAACAAATAATAAAAAAGGGGAAAAATGAGAATAAACAGATGAAGAAGAAGAAAAGGAGGAGAGAAAAAAGGGAAAAGGAAGGAGGAGCATACCCTAATATATGCAAAGACGCTTCTCGTCAACTAGTCCCCACTAGAGCAGGGCCTGCATTGCCGACGAGGAACGAAAATGCTGCCACGGACCCCATGTCTTTCGATAGATCTCAAGTCTCCCATTGTCTTCTGCCACCAGTCTAAACGTTCCAGTTTATCATGTTCCGCTAACCACTCCTGAATTGTGGGGGGGCTTGTGGATAACCAATGTCTAGGGATCACAGCTTGCTGCATAAAAAAAATCTACAAGTATCCCTCTTTAATAGATTTAATGAACCCGGTAGCATAGACAAGAGGGCGATCTCGGGTGATCCATTCAAAGAGAGAGATGCATGGTGTTATATGTCGAAAACACTTTATCCCAGAACGGCTGTATAACCTGGCATCCCCACCAAATATGTGTCATGTCCCTTGTGGGTTACCATCGCCAGCATCTATCAGATCGTTCTGGTGCATATTTGTGTAGCACATCAGGGGCATTGAAACCATCTTGTGATGATTTTGTAATTTGTCTCCTGTGCTGTACTAGTTATTGACATAACCATATGTCAATGGAACGCTCTGTGCCATTCGGATTGTTCGAAGGACTTCCCCAATCCTCTCACCACCTGCTTACTATATGTCGGAAGCGATGTTTGATCCTCTGACTGAGTAGAGAATGGATAGTTATGACCTTTGTGACGGTGTCTCTTCATTAATAAGGTAGCTTTTCAAATAAAGTGAGTTGCGCGTGCTAGACTGCTTTTGTCTGTGAGAAAGAGTGGTAAAAAGGCATAAAATTAGAAGTAAGTGCAGCCAGAATCGAGGTGACTTCTCCACTTCCTGTGGCATCTCATCTCTCCCTGGCAGCCTGCCTGTTGGCAGATTTGAAAAATTGGAAATGTTCCAAGGTAATTCCAGCCTAGACTATTAGTGACTATTCAGTGTGGGAGGTAATAGGGGGTTGCTAACAGAGGAGTGAGTGGGCCCCCGGGCTACAGTAGAAACGTTTGGTGAAGTGCACAGAAGAGTTTCCCATTTGTCAACAGTGGCTATTGTCAGGGAAGGTAGTATGGCTTTCGTTTTGGCATCCTTCACCGTCCAGGGGGTGAGCGTAAGTCTCTATTAGACAATCACATTCTAGGTGGACCCACTAACTTAGCCTCTTTGTCCACTATGCGTGTTAACAGGCGCATAGTAAATAGGTCGCTGGATTCGCGAATGCATCTCCCCCCCTTTAGATTTCGGAAGACTGAGTGTTGCGCAGAGATACCCGTAGCTCCTCTTTCTTTCCCTGCCACGCAAACTGCTAAACAGGGATGTGCGTGATTTCACAATATTTAGTGGGAGAATAGATTGGGAGTGTTTGGAAAAAATACAACAACCTTGGGCAAAATATAAATTTTCATGATGTTTGTATCCGTGCAAACCATGAGTAGAATTTTGTTTTAATAAGATTGCTAGCAAAGTTTGTTGAGTTCTTTGGTATAGTGGCAAATAATTGTGGTCAAATAACTCTTGTGGATCAGCTGTGAGTTCCACTCCTAAGTATTTCAGTGATCTAGAACATATTCGAAAAGAAAGTAAGAAATTACTGTTGACATGCAGTAGTTCGGTCAGAGGATAATTCACGGATTTCTGATTTGGTGTAATTAACTTTGGAAATTACTAAGGACTCCAAATCGGGAGAATTCCCTAAGAATTGGAGGTGGTAGAGACAACGTGAGGGCAGCCACATAAAACAAGAGATCGTCGGCAAACAATGACATCTTATTTCGTGTCCATTTATTTTTATTGACCTTAATGTCGGGTTATTTCGCAACCGCGATGGCTAGATGCTCGATCACTACACGTGAACAGCAACGATACGGGGACAATCCCCTGCCTTTACCTACCTTTACCCTAGCTGTGGGACGCGGTGGATAGAGCCCTATCATTTGCAGAGTCGGTGGACCCATTCCTATCTTGTCGCAGAGTGGCCTCCAAAAGGGCCAACTGACCCTAATCAAGGGCCTTCTCCGTGTCTACTGATAGTGAGCACATGGGGATTTGGCGTTTGCGCGCAGCCTCATACAGAAGTCACTGTTTTAATAGTATTATCTCGTGCACTCCCTACACCAAGGAAACTACGAATCCATGATCAAAGGTGAATGAAGGAGAGGGAGGAATACCTTAAAATCTATTGTGCGATCATTTTAGAAAAGACTTCACGATCTAAGATTGATTAACATATGAGAATTGGCACTATTAGTTACCACGCAAGTGTGGTCCTTATCCAGCTTGGGGTATCAACGAAGATGTGCCGCTACCAGGCTCTGAAGATGGGAAACGCAGTAGGTTTATTTTAGTAAAACATGGGGCGTGATAATCCATCTGGGCCTGGGCTCTTTTCCACCTAGATTTGTATTAACATTCTTACTATCGTTTATTATTCAAACCGCTTCCTACCTCAGTATTTTGATACGTAATCACATTGTATGTTCCTATGAGTGCCGGCCATTATGCGAGGGAAATAGCAATGTCTGCGTTGCGAGCTTTATGTTCTGAATTATCGGCAGCCGGGGGATCTTCTGCTATAGGGCCGATTATGGCTGGTCATTCACAGAATGTGCTTAAAGTGATCTTCTCTCAACAGCGGCATGCGCTGTTTCCTGATGTAGGGGGTCAAGGAGAGCTTTCTTATTTCCCCTATGGGGGGAATGCGAGTATCCAGAAATCGTGAGTAAATATGAATTCAGAGGCTTGCATTCATATCTGATGGAGAGGATTAATGTACCTGCCTGGTGGTTTGGCTAGATAAGCGGTACTGAAGTCCTTTACCCACGCGTTGATGTAACCTAACTGGCCAATTGTCTCTCCCTCTCCACATCATTTATCCCCCTAATTTATAAAATGACTTTCTGTCTGCCATGAGTACCCTGTATTGGTCGGATGATAAGTACATAGAGATAGAAGATGAGTTCTAGTTTTTGTTAGTTCCTCATAGACCGCTGGAGGTGTATTAGTTTTATGAAGGGCCATCTAAGGCTGTCGAGTGTAAGCTAAGTCCCCCTAATTTCATTGTTCCTTTCCCTTTGTCGTGATCCATGTTTAATTAGTACTCCACGTATAATGGCTTTAAAGGCCTCCCACTGGTACGGTGGTGCTGTCTGGTCCCGAGCATGGTCTGTAATAAAACCCGGTCTCTAGTGAAAGAAAACTGGCCTAAACTGGAAGTGACGTCAGTGACGTCACGTCCGGATATCGAATCCGTGAACTGGGCTTTCCAGGTACCGGAAGTGATGTCAGTGACCAGTTATTTTAAGGTTGTTAATAAGGGGTTTTATGTGCAACCAATTCATTACTCTAACCATATATTTTTGTTTATATAATCTTGATTACATTATATTTTACATTACATGTTATATGATTGCATTATATATTAAATTACATTAATATAATTCTAATTTATTGTATTCCGATATAGAAGTATACATGTAGTGGATGTTTTTAGTCATATTATTTGGGAAAAGGTTTGTAATCACAAAATGTTTAACTTGCTGCTAAATGCTAGCTGGTGGATTGGTGTTGTTGCAAGTTAGAAAATGCCTTTACCAACACTTTATGTGAACTCGAGTAAACATCCTGCTTTAGTTTTCAGTTTCAGTGTTTTGGAATGCTATAGCATACTATTACAGAATTTGCATGAAATGTCCTCTTTCAAGTTTAATCCCAAGAAAGTATAAAAAGACCGAAATATGACTTTCTATCACTGTTTTGAAGTCTATGGACAGCAGAGCTCAGGTTAGGGGAAGAAAGAAAAAGCACATAGAGCAAATCGTATCTGCTGAACTTAAGAAAGGATAATCCTTTCTCTGTCCAGGTATTTCTGTATTTTTTTTTTCCAAACAAGCTTTATTGAAAAATTCTTCATAATACAGCATTTTGGGTCAAAATGGAAAGATAATAACCGTTGGCAAAGATTTCTGTATTTATCTATTTGAAGTTCAGATTTAAAAAAAACTTGTGCATCACTACATAGATATCATATCAAATATAGTATTGCCTGGTTTGCCAATTAATCATCTAGCAGATAATCTTCAAAGACAATTTAGATATTTTACAGAAAACATTTTAATTTACCACCTGGACCCAATTAATAGTATTCATACCGTTCATTTATTGTAAGACTTTAGCACAGTTTAAATGCACTGCTTCAAATGCTAAACAGGGGGAAAAAAATAGATGTTTAACTTTGCAAATGATGGCACTTTTCAATAAACATCTGCTATGTAGCTCACTGAAGTATGATAAAGTATTTAGACCAGACCATAAAGAAAATTCAAAATGTGTAATCCTCTGTAAACAAAATCCGTTCATTACCCAGGCGCTGTTTTTTCTTTAGATGTTCATTTGTTGCTCTGGTAATAGTAAATTAAAATGTTCCTTATATTTTAGATGATTCTCCAGATAGGCTTAAAATTTTAAAACAAGGGCTTATGGATATAGTATGTGTTTGTATTTCAAATGGAGTGTGAGTACAATATTAACAGTTAAAATATGTTTTCATTTGTGAGAAATGTAAATAGACTTTAGACTTGATTGCAAAGCCCCTGAACATGGTATCATCACTAAAATAGCTGGAGATATAGAGGAGGGTTGTGGGAACATTTAAAAAAGAAAAATTTTTTTTGCTCTAGCCCATGTAGTTTTTGCATACATTAAGTTCAAAATCAAAGTCGTAATTCCAATTTTTTTAATTTTGACTTGATTTTGAACTTAATTTGTGCAAAAATTATTTTTTGCACAATAAGGGTGTAGGGTGTAAGGGTGTGTAGTATACCCCCACCCTTATCTATATCTTCAGCAAGTTTGGTGATAATACCATGTTTAGGGACTTTGCAATTTACTCAAAATCGTCGAAATGGTAGAATGTTTGAAAAGAAATTCGACCATCTCTAGACTTGAACTATAGGCATGTCTCTTTAGATTTACCTAGCCTCCAAAAGCATATGTTAGGCCAATGCCATACATGAAATCAACGAATCACTGTTAACTATTAAATAAATACTTCTAGATACAATGGGTTAAAAAAAATCCACATTCACATGTACATAATACAATAAGAATTTATTTGCCAAGTAGGAAAATCATCAACCAAACTGACTTCCTCACATTAGGTATAAATGTCGTACAACAAACCAAACATAACAAAAACACCTACATTTTATATATATCCACTACCTGGGGAAGCCCCTTGTATCTCTGGTATTAAGGTATTTGCTGACCTTCCTTTATTATCCCCTAATATAGCAATAACATTCCTAGCTCGGCATTAAAGTGTTGTGATTTGTGACTTCTATATTTCATTGATTCACCTGGTCACTTTAAGACTGAGTATATTGATTTTTACCTACTTAGCATTAATGTATTTCTTTCCATGCAAAGTTCTTAATTAAATAATTGTCTGGAATTTTTATAAAAAATTCAAAAGTTTAATGTTTCCGGATTCACCCAGATTGCAAATACCCAGATGTGTAATGTAAACAGATTAAAACACCCTATTAATATAGCTATAATATCATATTAACTGTTAACTGTTTTAATAAAGATAAGGACCGTTGGGGGTATGTTATGGCTTTGTTGCCCATTCTCTTTTCGCCCCTATCCTTGTTTGTTATTTCTCTTTTTGTTTACCACAACAGTAGTATCTGTATCCCCTGTCCCATGAATGTAAAAAAGTTTTTATACCTGCCTGATGTATTGTTGAACAAGTGTCATTATCGGATTATTTATAAGTGCACAGATGGCTACGCTCAAAGAAAGGTGATGCATGTGGGCTATGGTTATAATTTATACAAATAAAGGATAGTAGCCTTTTCGATGCATCATATATTTAAAAAGTACTTGCTTTTCCATATGATAATGAAAGGATCTAGGGATTGATGTTATATCCTTGTTCGGGGTAGGACTAGTTCTAGCCCCTGGATTCAGTGGGGCTTTTACTTTGTGAATTCTTTCAATTACATTTGATATGGTTGACATGGAGTGGATCGTCTTTGGCTCAAGGGGTACCACGAATGGACATCCTTTTTAGTTATGACCAGCCCTCCCCCCAGGTTCTTCCACTTTTTATGCATACATGTTTTTTTTTACAATAAATGGTGATTTTTTATATAGGTGTTTCAGTGTTTATTTACTTTATTTTTATACACTCTTGTTCACATATATGTCACTAACATATCTACTGGTTAGGTGGTATACACATATATCCCTTCTACTCTATACTTATTGGTTTGTAACACATGTTATTTTCCTTTCAGTACAATTTCATTTACAAAAAAAAAAATTATTTTTTTAATGCAGACACGTTATCATTTTTTTTCATTTTTTATTCACCTTTTTCCTTTTTGTATATTTTTGTTTATATATATTTCACCAATACATTCACATTTCATGTCCACATTAATAATGCACATATAATTTTCTCCTTGTAGTATAAACACAAAAACATTTTTCTTTTGGTCCTGGCGGGACAGATGAGATGGGAAAGGGGGGGGACACTGTGGCCCAATGTAGTTGCTCTTTCGGCTGCCTTGGGGAAGGGTAGACATGAGTTGGGCATTATTTGCTGGAATTTGGTTGATGGTTATCTAAGGTAGTATTGTCGCTTTAAGTGCATTGACAGGGTATATAGTCAGGTTGGATTTAGATGTCTATTTGAAAAATAACTTTGTGTTTATTCAGGTACAACCAGGCTGAAATATGTGATTTTATTAATTATGTATATCACAAGATTTCAACATTTTTTGTTGTTTTTTAACACATTTGTATATACTACTGTATATTCTGTTAAAATTTTTATAAAACTTTATTAAAGTTAAAAAGTACATCTAATGCCTGCCCCTTTCAGCCCAATGAAGTTTACCATCATGGTGTAAATTATTGATATTGTACCCCATCTTTGTAAAATACTTTTCCAGCCTTTTTCTTCTTAATATGTTTTTCTGGAATTAGAATCATCCTGATCAACCTACATGCCAGGCCATAAAATCCCAATATCATAACACCCCAAACATCTAACAATTAACCTACGCCTTTAAAAACACACAGGCTACTAAACTGACCATTTAACCGCCCTAGCGTTATGGACGGCAGCACCTCGTCCAGCGCTCCAACTGCTACT
>CM070033.1:146022260-146033500 GCA_036250615.1 Ptychadena robeensis
CCCCCCCCCATGGTGTCACATACATAATGACGTCATACCAGGAGGCAATGGGATTTTCTGCTGCTTAGAAAACTGTATTCAGTGAGGTTAAATGCACAAAACCAATGCTTCCTGTAAGGAATCATATTCCACCCCCTCCCGGTATCATGAATGTAATGACATCACCCTGGGTGGTGGCGAGACTTTCAAATGCAAACCCTACTGAATACAGCTTACTGTGCTCATCAGTGAGAATGGTATCCTTTTTACCTATGAGTGCTGCAGCTGTTATTATGTCATCAAGTAAAGACGCTGCAACATCTTTTGGTTTCCCTGTGCTATACCTCTTTGCTGTATCACTTGATATGTTAAATATGTTAAAAAATGTATAAAATATTGTTTAAAAAAAAAAGAATGGTATCCTTTGTTCAACTCTAAACACCATCTGAGTAATGGGTGGCGCTGAATTGGAAGAGGGGGAGCCGCGCCATAGACATCCATAGTAATAATGGAAGGGCACCGGTTTCCCAGCCATTATTGCAATTTAATTATAAAATTATATATTTTTTGCATAATTTCTTTCAAAATGTATTATGTTCCGTCTACTTGACCCTAATATGGACATATTTTGATAAGTTACAGGCCTAAAACATAAAAAGATTAATTCCATTAGGGTCTATGGAATGCTTTTGGTACAGAAATCTGGACCTCAGCAGAGTGCTAGAGAGGTTAATGAGTGAACATAGAATAAACCAGCCTGATGAGAGAGAAGCTTGTGGCTTTCAACTGTCTGAATCAGCATGTGGGCAGCCAGAGCGCACAATGTAACACCGCTTAATTTAAAGACCAGCTGCAGTTGAGATGCATTCACAGTGCTATGTTGCCAAAAGAGAGACACTTCCTGCTAAGGCCATGGATCTTGTCATATCACCTGTAATCTTCCTAGAGGTGGACATGCTAATGGTGTTTTTCAGTTACCAAGTTATCCCCAGCTCTATTTGGGACTTTCACAATTAGCTTCTGGAAGTATTAATCCTGTTAAGGCATAAAGGCCCACTATGTCTCTTCGTTGTCCCTGTATTCTGTCCCTTGTTACTGTTTGCCAGCCTTTTTAAGTTAATTAAACTTTTCCTGGTTATGCTGCATACCTTTTACCATCTGTCTGATTTCCATTCCTCTACAGTACTATTTTTAGTTCTTTCTTCAGTTGATACATATAGGGTTATATCGGGAGTAGAGGAAAGGGACAGAGGAGTTGGGTCAGCACAGACAATAATTAGAATCCCCCAAAAGAAGAGAATGTACTGAGAGCAGGGAGGGACCAGGGAATCTACACTCTAGCAAGATCATAGACAATAAGTTCAAGAAAATAACTGAGAAGGAAAATGGGTGAATATAAACATTTACAAATGTTATTTATATTTTTATGTAATAACGTGTAATGTAATTCCATGTAAAAAATGAAAAAGGGAGGTTATATATGTTATATATTATAATATATTAAATATGATATATTATATTACAGCCCAACTGAAATTAATACATTAATTTGTGATAAGATAGACATTGGGGTAGGCTTGCTAAAGTAATGGAGTCTTTTCAGAAAATGTTCACTTTGGAATTTTATAAGTTAATAAGGCACTCATGTTCATTACTCAAGAGGTACAGGATGCCAAGAGATCATCTGCAGTTTTCCATCTGTACCAGTAACAGCCATTTCTTTGTGAGAATATCCTGTTAATTTGGATTGTATAGATCTACAGGTATTTGTTATATAGTGGATAGATAGATAGATAGATAGATAGATAGATAGATAGATAGATAGATAGATAGATAGATAGATAGATAGATAGATAGATAGATAGATAGATAGATAGATAGATAGATAGATAGATAGATAGATAGATAGATAGATAGATAGATAGATAGATAGATAGATAGATAGATAGATAGATAGATAGATAGATAGATAGATAGATAGATAGATAGATAGATAGATAGATAGATAGATAGATAGATAGATTGTTTAGCTGATTAACTTTTAGGGCACATTTATTCATCCAATACTAACACAAGTGGTTGAATGTTAAATTCTTTTTACAATGTGTGAAGAGAACAGATGGATAATAGTATTAACAATCATACTTTGCTCAGTGAAAGGTCTGTCCTTCACATTTATAGTATTATAGGAATAACATATAGTCTTCTATTATATAGTTTAAAGATGACACCTTTATCACTGTGCCTCGCAGGCAGCTGTAAAGTTTTAATACACTATTTAATTTGTTTTATTGTTTGACCTCATTGTAGGTATTAACAAAATGATACGCAGCAGATAATCTAATTTGTTATAAGTGACTATGACCTTTAATACATCAGTGTGATGGTGTTCCTAAATAAGTAAAAAGGAAGGCAACCTGAAATACATTGAAAACACAGCCTGCTAGAAATGATTGTTTTTTTTATCAGATATGTTTTTAAAGCATGTACATATGAACACAATGGTATCATTTTAGTTTTTTCTTGTTTTTGTGTTCAGAAATATCAAGAGAACTACTTATCAGAACACAATCATTTCAATCCATAACAATAGTGCTTTGAAAGAAACTTTGTTTTATTTGCAAATACATGAGAAAGATTTGAAAGCCATGTTTTTGTTCAGTAATTTTTTTCTTGCAAAAACTAGATGTAACATGACCACATCATAAGTTGTTTTGTTTGTTTTATGGGTTTATATTCTGCAGAAAGTTCTGGCTTGGCTGACCATGACCAAAAGTAAACTGAAGGGCCAATGAAGACAGACATTCTAGTGAAAGGTTATGTATGGTTCACCCAACTTGCCCATCCATCTCTCTATGGACCTTGCATTGTGCACTGAAAGTATGTATAAAAACAGAAAAGAAAGTATAAAAACAGGATCCCATCACCCCCAAAGCCAGTCAGACACCCCCCCCCCCCCCCCCCCCCTCTGACTTGTTTTGCTCTTAAAGAGAGCATAATCATAGAGCAGGAGCCCCCCTCGTCACCCCTCATGTATTTATACAGACAAATAGGCAATAAGAGTTCCTTGCCTTTTAGGGGGGTTTCCACATCCGTCGCATCACATACATTTACCTGCTCTGCGGATGCTGTGTTCTCACAGCGCTGAGCCGTTCTGCTGATGCAAGGCTAAACGTAGTGGAGTACGTTGAATTCCTGCATCTGCCGATGTCTGAACACAGCATCTGCCAGCTAGCTAAAGTGTATGTGCTCCGTCGGGATCCCCGCCAAGCACTGCGCTTAGCATAGGGGGTCCTGACGGATGTAGAAACATACCTTACTCTACCAGTCTCCACCTCAGGAGAGGCTGGGAGTTAATTACCTGGTTAATGAGCTAAGAGCTAGGTAAGCTCCAAGAACATATATTCTATAAACAAAACCATGAATGAAGCTCATAATATTAATATTACAGCTATCTAAAGATCTTATATTCATCATAAATATGTATAAATCTACCTGTATATATAAAAGAAAAAAGAAGGAACAATGGAAACAAAAATATAACTCAAATAAAAACCAAAAGAACATAAACCCAATCCATACAAAAAGCACAAAAGTAGCAGCATCCACAAAAGATACTTCTGTGTATCCATAGATCATAGCCATCAAAAAACATACTATAATCTAAGGACCACACTCCATCAGGAGAGAGCAGAGAGCCCACGAACATTAGAGAAAGGAAAATAAGATGGAGGCATAACTGAGATAAAACCTCATACTTAAAACCTCCATGTAAGTAATTAAATTTTACTTTATCAATATATATACAGTATATAATCACTTCATTGTTAATATACAGTTCAAAAAGATATTAAAATGGGGCATAATGTGAAAAGTGCAGCAAAAAATAGGAAACACAGCATAACCAAAAATTACTCTCATTAATAAACATTCACTGGTATTCTTAGTCTGAATAGAAATTAAGATCCAGGATCCAAGTAATCCCAAAATATAATAATGAGAGCTTTAAGGTGGTGCATCAAATCAAGGCCACAGCAAAGGGGCAACAGACTTAAATTGTCACTTTACTCTCACTATGATTTAAAAAATTATTAAAATTATTTTAAAATACTAAAAGTTAAGTACAAATATTAAATCGGCTCTTGAAAAGCCATATAAACGGATGAAACATGTAAAGTGCCTTAAGCATATACAAAATAACTAAAAAATATATATAAATTTATAGCAAAATGACCAGCATAATTATCTGGCTCCTATCTGGCTATCTAAACGGTAAAATAGAAGGTTCCCAATATATCTATTTCCAAAAATGATTTACCTCCCACTTCTGGTTGAAGCCCGCAGGAAAACATGTACCTAAAGTGTAAATCCAAAAGATTTCCCGTCTAGTTAGCTTATGTAACTTACTACCTTTTCTAGGGCCCTTGCTGATTTTATTGATTCCTGAATCTTGAATAAAATGTACAGCACCAGACGTAGATTTATTTCTTTTAATATCGTAGAGGTGATCACGCAGTCGATCAGACAGCCTCCTGATAGTCCTCCCCACATACTGAACTCTGCATTCAATGCAGTAAATCAAATACACCACATAAGTGGTCTGACAATTTATAAAATCTTTGATCTTGAAAGTTTTTTGGTTAGAGACAAAGGAATGGGGGGCACCCAGGTTTGTGCAAAAGCCACAACAATGCGAGTTGCATTTAAAAAGATCCGTAGATATATGCCAGCTTGTATTGTCTGGACTTCTGAGTGCAGTATTCTGCCAAAAGTGGGTGCTTTCTTAGGGATACATGGAGTACCTTGGGTCATGTCGGGATCCTTATTCAAAATGGGTAAGTAAACGTCAGAGAATTTAGAACTGTACTTGGCAATAAACACTACCTGGGATCTAGCACGATTGGACTGTTTCCTTGAAGAGGTTACTTTGATGCTACATACTTTCTTTCATGGTTTTAACAATAAAAATGGACTCACGGATTCAGCAACAGTGTATCCATGATTGTGGCTCCTTCCAGGATTACATTTGTTACATTGTGGCTATTGAGGGAAGAGACGGACTTCTATTCAGGACCCTGCACCGGATTGTTGCTATACTTCAGCCTATGCCACATACACGGCATGTATCTTTTTCCCTTTTAAAATAAGTGGTAATTTTCCTCTTACATCTAACAATGGTGTGAAATCATGTTGGAATAGGAAGGGGGCCTCCCCAAACTTTTCTTAGAAGGTTGGGAGCATGAAATTGTCCTAAATAACTTGGTAAGCTAAAGCATTCAGAATTATTTTCACTGAAGCCGAAGCTTCCCTTTCTCCTAACTTTGCACTGACACCATGTAATTAGGCAAGTCCCCTTTTTTCTGATATCTGCAAAACCCAGACTTGATGCATGACTTGTCACTGCAGATAAGATGTCTCTACCCTACCATAGTCTAGTAGTGACAGCACTGTATGCCACACTTTACATACTTTATTTGCACCTAAAACCTGCATGCAGGTGCTCGGTCATGGCAACTCATTCCATGAAGCTTTTTGCACACTGTTCTTGAGCTAACCTAATGCCCATATGAAGTTTGGAGGTCTCTATCTATTTCCATTGCAGAAAGTCTGCACCTCAGTATATTCTTTTCCAGCATTGTAATTCTATGTGTCCTGTAATTTTGTAGTTAAATTACTGTTGTTCCCCATTGTTCCTAGTTGCTTCAACTTTGTCATTATAAAACTAAATGTCAGGATATCTGCCCCACCATTGTTGTTCTTTTGGTGGCACTGTATACTTGGGCCACAATGGACTTCTGTTAGACACCAAAAGGTAAAGATTCTTGGTTCTGTTATTATGTGTAAATCAGAGGATCACCTCCTACTTTCCTCATTCTAAGTGACTCTAATTTTCTAACATTCCAGAGGGGCTTTCAAGACACTGAGGGTAGTATGAACAGTGATTTAATTAAAAGGATTATATTTCATAGATAAACAGGGCCAAAAAACCTGATTATAAAATCAACAATGAAAAACCAATTCTTTAAAAAATAAGTATTATTTAAAACCATCCATGTTAATGTAAAAGATGTATGATTTTGCATTCTTCTTCCATTGCAAAAAGGATTATCATTTACATCATCCAATGCCAAATAAAGTGATTTAAAATACCAGTGATTAAAAGACTGAAAGCTCCTCTTCATTTGCATTTCGCCCCAAAATCAGGGCTTCTTCAGGTAGATATCAGTAAACAACAATATAGATAGATAAAAAATAATTAACATAAAATCAGTTTAATTGAAAATTTGAGGCTTTTAGTGGTAATATTATGTTAATACACAGCAATAAAAAACTTTTTTTCAGTTTTATTAAAATGCCTTGCTGTACAAATTATCAGTACATTAAACTGGCCAGTTGTCTAACAGAGTTACCCTGCCAAAGCTGAATATATTTTATCTGTGTAGAGAACAAGGTCATTCCAAAGCATTTCCAGTTTTATATTACCTATTATTATAAAAAAACACAGTGTATCAGAAAATTTGGAGAGATATGGAAAAGACATGATACAGTCCTAATTCATAGTTAAAAATATGGACACTAAAGCTGTTCATTAACCAGATTGTTTGAAGAAAATCCACCGCAGTCGCTACATCATGCCTTACTATCTCTATGGCAGATATGCTTTGCCAGGTGACTCAAATAGATGTATTAACTCTGTACTGCCTTAAGCCCCCCATACACCTTAAAATCAATCCATACAATTTCTATTAGATCTACCAACAACTGTGTAGTATAGTGGCCTTTTTGATAGAATATTGGATTGGAAGGTTTAGAAAGTTTCTTATATTACATGGTTTTGGAAGAACACAATTTGACTGTACAGAAATTGTATGGAAAGATTGTAAGATGTATGGAGGGCTTTACAAAGAACACATGAAGCAAAAAAAAAATTAACACAAATATGATGTGGTTTTTTATTATATGTAAAATTTTGTGTTAAAAACTGATTTTAAATTAGGGTGTTGGAAAGGCTAATGTATTATTTTACAGTATCATATACATACACAATGTTGCACCTGTCCAGGCCCTAACACATGGTATAAAACATGGTAAAGCCCAAAGTGTGCTTTTCTTGGCATGTTTAGTAACTAACACCGCTTCCCCAGAAGAATGAATGGTGATAGGTTAAAGTCAATGTATTTTATTGTGCTATGTCTGGTTCTTCCCCTATCAGGGAACGGGGAATATGTAGGACACACTCCTGTGAGCTGCAATAATGATGAAACTGGTCTGAAAACACTGCAGATAGCCAAAGAGGGCTCACTGATGTGCAGTAACTTCTGTAGGTATTCAAATAGTGTGAGAGGGCAATCTGGTTGTACCCAAAACAGGAGGCTGGATAATTCTCCCAATTAATCCAAGGGTGGTCATACAGTTGGCCATCCATCTAGGTCTCACTAAGTGAACAATTGTATGATTACAAATTGGAGATGTATCCAGCCTTCCTTATATTTTGGGTACAACCAGTCTTATAGGTGTGTGTCCTACATAATCCCTGATAGGGGCACATGACCCTCCTGGATCCAGACATAGCACAATAAAATACATTGAATTTTTAAGCTATCGTTCTCCTGAGGAAGCAGTGGTTAGTCAGGAAATGTGTCAAGACAAAAGCATTGGATACATTTTGTGTATGGTTGACAGATACTCCAGTTGGGAGTGATGTAAACATTACACATATGTGATTTTGAATCAAAAATATGTTACCTTTGTTCAACACATTTATTTATGGCTTAACTTCTTTCTGCCATTATAGCCTCATGTTTTATATCAGGTGTTAGGGCCTGGTACATAGTGTATATATAATATTCATATTGCTAGGATTTTGGCAGGGTATACCTTGAACTAACAAGCATATTTGGAGGTAACTTTTTTGCATTGATATTTTTCTAAAGTCTCTGTTCCCATCTATCCATGTATTGTCTAGTTATTATTGTTACATACTTTTTTTTTCAGATTCGGAGATCCAATATATTTGAAAGTCTTAACTTTTGTTTGGCAAATACTGTGAACAACAAAATGATGAGACTCTGTACCATGTTTCTAGTAAGGAAGATATGGATGTTTTGGGTATCTGTGTGATACACCTACCGCAAAGATAAGAATTATCCATTCACATTATTTTCCATCAAGTGAAGGAAATTGTCAGACCTTCACTGCATTGCTAGAACATTAAATATATAAACACAAATGTGCCAAATAGAAGGTCCTTGTAACAAACTGCAAATCCTGTGAACCAAAATTATATACAGAAAGAACCTGTGTACAGTTTTAATCAGAATTCATATTTTATTAGCTTGATTAACTTAATCTGCTAAAAGACCATCTCTGATCAGTTGTCATTTCTCTTTTGCATTGTTATTCAGTAAAATCCAAAAGGGGCATTTTTGACAAGTGAATGTCTAAAAGTTTTAGATTTCTTTAGGCAAAATCTTATGAACTATCACTTCATCATCGTCATTGGAAACTGAGTGAAAAAGACACGTCTGACAGCTGTAGACAAATTGAAAAGACTTTCTACTCCTCTTCAATATTTCAAGACTTTGCTCCTGTAGGCACCATTTTCTTGAAGTTAATGTGGTTGAAAGAGCTAAGTTGCTTTCATTTGATTCTGTTTTTCTAAGTATGTTGTTATTTATTTTGTGAAAAGATAAAAGCAATCTAAGGTCATAATCTTGGGAGAATGTTTATTTGTATTATTTATCAGAGGCTGTGTGTGGTAGTCAATGCACTACACTAGGCTTACCTATGTCACATCGAACATGTATACCTACAAAGCCATCATTTGTTTAATGTATCAAGAGAAACATTTGGGTGACCCATTGATTTTGCAAAGTAAACATTTTATACTTATTTATTTAATAAATTTTTGCTACTGTATATTAAAGAAAGGCATAAGCTATTCTTTATGTCAAAATATAATGTGCAGTGCTTTACCATTGTTTTAAAATCAAATATCATGATCATTATTTTTATTTTTAGCTAACCATCAAGATTAAATGAATAAGACTTATGAATAGATTACTTTTACTTTACTTAGTTCAATCTGTGTGGGTGATTAAGTGCCTGAAAAAAAAATTTAAACTTGCTTTGTGATTGCAAGAAGAACTCTTTAAGAAAAAAAATGGTACTTGCCCCAAATGTTGAGGCTTTAATCCTGAAGAGAGATGCTGTCTTGGTAAAGGGAATGAAGAATAGTATCTTATTTCTAGTAATGAAGGGGTTCTTTCGCTCTCAACCCCTAGCCATTCAGGAAAATACACTCACATGGTAATGCTGGTTACTGTAGTCCCTCAAGCCTAGCTAGGAAGGCCCAATCGCACTGTGACACAATTGTCTTATTGCCAAAGTGGAGCCCTAGCCTTAACCATGGGGTTTGTGTCATTGCCATGCTGAAATATCCATCCACGACCAATCATCAATGTCCTGCCTGATGGAAGGAGGTGTTTGGCAAACTGCAGACAGGCTGTACGAGATGTTTTGAACAGGGAATCCTTGCGGGCAGTACACAATTTCAGTCCAATATGGTGTATTGTGTTACCAATTGTTTTCTTAATGGCTATGGTCCCAGCAGCCCTGAGATCATTTACAAGCCACCTTCCCCATGTTTGCTTTATAACTGTTCTTATGATCATTGCAACCACACACGCTAAGTTCATGCATGCACACCAGACCAAGGGAGATTCAGTCATTTTGTGTCTAATTTCATTTACTAATTATCACACTAACTATCTTCTCAACAAGCTGCTTAGCCACTGGTTTTGTGATGGTTTTTTGTTGTTGTTATTCTCTCGCTTTTCTCTTACAGCTACAGTAGATATAACATTACAATTACAGACTGGCTTTGTATTTATCAGCAGAAAAACGTACAAAATAAACCGAGGATTAAACACTAATTTTCCTGACTATATATATATATATGTTTATTTTTTACACACTCACACAAAATTTGTGTAAAGGGATAACTGTATATGTCAGTCAAACAATCAACCACGATCACCCAGCATAATTGTCTAGTATTTGTACAGGTGTCAGAGTAGGCAGGATATGTATTTAGAGATCCAGCAGAATAGATCTCTAAATGGCCCACCTGCCTGACACCGACTGTTTCCTATGGAGGATAACTCTGCAGGGTGCTGCTTTGTCTTTCCTCCTCCCTCTAGAGCAGTAAATGTGCTGCGTTTAGAGCAATCAGTCGTTCTGTAGTAGCTGAGAATGATCACGCAGTGACATATTGATGGGCTTACTTACTTTGCATCCACCTTCAATAGAAGTCAATTTCCTGCATTTTCATGATATATTTTAAATAATGAATTCAAGTTGTAAAAAGGTAATGACTATATAGAATTTGAAATGTGGTGCATAAATCCAGCCCAATTCTTTTTTTTTTATATTCCAATATTATTTTCACCATTTTTACATACATGTCGACAGCTTTCCATGCTGACCATTTATCACTTCGGAAAAACAGATTTTAGCAGTAAAAGTACAGAAAAGTCAAATTATTTTTTTTGCTCAATCTTAATAAATAAGCCACTAAATGTAACCTTTGCTATGAGCCTTCTAACATTTTTTGCACATCATTTAATCATATAATAAAAGCCTTTATACTTTGTCTGGACTGAATAAGGACACTTTTTATCGAATAAAATAACACATGCTGGTAAATTGAATGTACTAGTGTGACAGTAGCTCTGATGTGACTTTTATCATTGTCAGTCAGGCAGACACAGTGTCAGTGATTCCCTTTATTGTAATTCCCTATGGCTTCCTCAGAAAAGAACACCTCCGGGCTGACCTTTTTCTTTCATTCGCTAACTTGGAACTCTACAGTTTCTCTTTTTATTAAATTCATCATACACATTAACTAGAAACAATGCAACTATTGTGTAAGCAAGTCAGAGATATGCAGGGATCTGAGTTCTTCTATCCTCTCATAACCCAACATTTGGCAACAAGTGGCATACAAAACTGTAGACAAATTTTATTTTCATAATCACTTCCATTATGAAAAAAAGGTGAAAATGGAAAAAAAAATTGCAACTTTGCACCAAACTGTACTTTTTAAAAAAAAAAAAATATTATTTTATTTTCAAATGCTGTTGAACTTTTTTATATTTTACATATCTAACTTACCAAATATCAAACAGGAATCAATAATACAAAGCTAAAGGTGGGTTTACACGTCAAGATTTTTTCGGCCGACAGATGGACGACTAACG
>CM070033.1:146062972-146081162 GCA_036250615.1 Ptychadena robeensis
TGGCTTAGAATCCCTGCTCCTAGTACCCCCGTGCCAACCCGGGACCTGTGGCATAACATGATGTTAGCCCTATTGGATACGGATGATTACCATCTAAACACACTACTCTATTGGCCCCCAATAGGGTATAAATACCATGGTGTGGGCCCCTCTTCCTCCCCTCCTTCCCCCTCCTCTCTTTTTCCTGAACTGTGGTGCTGATCTCTTTTGTAATAAGCATATACAACCTCCACCCTCCCCACTTACGATAGTGCACAGATCGAGGAAGCACACACACGGTGCTTAACCCCTAGAGGCACAGCCTAGGAACAAGTTGGGGAAGACCATGTATAGGAAACAGAAGAGGAGTGAGACTTAGTCGTCTCTCTTTCCCTTCTATTTAATTTCCCTTGAGGTGACCCAAGGCAGGGGGACTTTAGTGGCCAAAGATCAAACTTGATGGAAAGGGAGTATTCTGAGTAAGTAAAGTTTTAAAAATTTTTAATATATATAATGAAAACAGCAAAAGATTAAAAGCAAGGAGATCTTCCCAGCCGGCATGGATAGGATGATTTTAAGGCATGTAAAGAACATACATATCAGAAGGATTTTAACTGAACAAAAAACAATGCAGCTGAGTTGAAAAACTAATTCCTGCATAAAACCAGGATAGTCCCCAACGCGCGTTTCGTAGTCTTCATCAGGGGGAAAAAACTTGAGGAATAGTCAATATGTAACATGCGGCATCATCAGTTAGATATTATAAGCATCCAATGCCGAGAGGAGTAAAGGGCCATCAAAGGCAGTGCCGAAGGCAGAAGACCCATGATGCACCAACCCTTGGAAGTCGCTCTAAACGTGGATTAAACAAAAGATCGGTAAGCCTAAAATTTTTTTTATTACCCTTATGTTTTGAAGATCAACTGTCCTTTGTAAGAGACAGAGGAACAGTGCGGGGTTAATGTGAGAGCTATTAGAATCATGTAAGCAAGATGCTGATGAAGTGGAGGGTTGAAAATGGTTAAGGACAATACCACCTGATAGACAAAAAATGAGCACCTAAGCACTTTTTGAGACTAAATGCAATTATAATCGGTAACAAGTTTTGAACAGCAATAGAAAATAAGGTCATGTACACTTTGATGATTTCTAGGTAATAACTCCATAAAGGATCCCTGAAGAAGTCCATAGCAGGACGAAACGCGTCGGATCAAACTGGAGTGCGACTTTTTTAGACATTTGCCTGAATATCTGTATGTAGTATTGACCTATGGTTGTGTGTTTTAAGTGTAAGGGGCTTACGTCCCCAATAGGCGGACATGAAATTGTAAACCCCATGGTGATTTAAGTGTTTTTAACCAATCCTCTATTTTTCTATGTATGTATTGTAATAATAAAGAGTATCACATTAACCTCTTGACTGGAACTATATCTTAATCAATTGCTCACCTTTAAAGTCCACTGGGGATTGGCCACCCCCTGGGTTCAGTTCCAACCCTTCCCAAATTATATCCTTATAAACGGATGTGGTGAGTCAAGGCTACCGTTGATCCCCTCCCTTATCTTTTCAATTGTAAAATTGGGTTGGGTGCAAAGTTGGCTCACACAGTCGAGTGGGCTCACACAGTACAGTAGGCAATTGAATGTAGCAAAAAGGGAATAATATAGGGGGGAAATAAAGCTGTGATATGGTATGAAGGGAACTGAAAACAATACTACTGGGGTGTTAAAACAATGGCACTCTGTGTTTGTTCAGTACAGCCCCTCCAGCTTTAAACTGTAATTGAGATAGATGGGGGTACTCCCTAAGCGTGTGGGAGTATCGGGGTTGCCTAAGACCCCAGATTTGGGGATTTCAGGTGACTCATATTGACTAGACCACCACAGGAGAGACAGATCAGACCATATCAGTAGAAAAGCATATAACATTTTATTGATCCATAACAAGTTTAAAACCAATTGACCAAAGGTCAATAGCCAGTACACAGTTAACAGGCTACCTTCTTAAACAGGGAGGCTATCCATGGGGGAGAATTCAACATAGGAATTTCGACTTCATAATTCATGGTAATGGCCTGTCCATAAAAACAAGAAAAAGAAGATTGTCCAAAAGAACCACAGGTAAGTATCTCTTAGCTTATGCTGGTCCAGCCGTGGGGTACACCCCTCTACGCGTTTCGGCCTGTATGGCCTCCTCAGGAGGGGAAAGAGGATCCTAGGAAGATGATGTGGATGGACAGGAACCCCCACGGGGTTTACACCTGAACGAAGGAAGGGATCATAAATCTTCAATGGTCTTACATGCATATAACGCACACTATACGTACAAATACATAGCATCTTAATCATACAAAAAGTATTTGGGTATTTCGAGGTTGCAGTAAACATAACACAATCTTTTAAAATTCAACAGGTCACTGGTTCAATTCGACTTTGTGTTGTGTCCTGGCCTATGGCCCTATATATCGTATTTGTATCTGTGCAATAAACAAAGGTGGATCCATCTGTCTCATACAGTTCAATCTAGCCAATACTACACGTACATGAAATAACATACATATGAATATAAACGTTTATATCTTACCGTGCGTCCAGGTGAGAGATCTGGTCGAGATGCCCTTCCTGAGAGTAAATCCAATGGTTGGGTAGCCGTGACAGAATAAGGAACTGATACAACAATCTATAGTTAGAGCGTATTCAGATACTGGTCAAGTACATCTCAACACCCAGTCACACCATGAGGTGTTGTAACCAGGGTGTGTGGATACAGGAGGGGCAGAGGAGCGTATCCCAACCCCAACACATAATGTGCCCAAAAATCCCACTCCCCAGGCTGGCATGTGACCCTGCAGGTGCGGGCTGGTGAAAGGTAGGACAGTGAGTAGGGAGAACATATATGTTAGATATATGGGTCAAAAGGGTTATCTTTAAACTGTAATCACTTTCTCATCCCAATATACCATAAGGGCCACTTACTTGGTTGCTGTTTTTACTCCTAAGTCAGATGATCTCAGAGAAAAGTTAGGTCATTGTGTAAATCATGTTTGTAGATCATGTGACAGGAAATAAAGAATAAGTAATATTTACTTGGTTTTCCACTTGCCAACACACTGAAGTTGTAAAGAAACATCAGAGGTTGTGACTGTGGTTTTATATCCAGGGACAGGAAGGGTAAAAAGTTTAGCACATCAAGGAACAGAAAAAAATAACCTCCACTGGAAAAACAGGATGGGTAAGATTTCTATTGAACTGACACCTAAACATTAAAATAGTATACTAGAGCCTTCTACTCTATTACTGGATAGAACTTGGAATTACCAAACATAAAGGGGAACTTGCTGATTATATTGACCCCAACATCTTCATTCTACACTGGAGGAGACATTTTGGACTTACCCTTTAAAGATACATTGTCATACACTGCAAGATAGTGCTTTTTACTTTATAAGGACAGTAGCCAAAGACATGATGACACGCTGTTTAAATGATGAAGTGTTCCCCTCACTGCACAGTATTTATTTCAGTATACTGCTGTATATAATTATAGTAAATGAAATCGATATATAAGATTATTTGAACGTTGTATGACAAACTGCAAAACAGTGTGTTCAGCTTTTTCCCCTCACTTTGTCTTATTACCAGGAAGACATTTATAGCTTCTATAGCACTACATTTATTGGTTGCTATTATCACTTTGGCTACCAGTCATTTCATTTTTGTCAGGTTCCAGTAAGCAAAATGTATACTGTTTATCTGAAGCGAGGTTCCTAATTGACCATAGTTAATGATCCACAATGGATTTCTAGCACAGGCCAAATGTTAATAAAAAACGGGTGTTTATTGTTTAGAGAAATTCATTTTGCTAATATGTAGTTCACATTTAAAATGGTTGTGGTTCCCTCTGTTTCTCTCATCTACCCTACTGTGTAATTACACTATTATGATTGCAATCCAAAATGTGTTTTTACTGGGAAAGTTCATTACAATACACATAAGGCCCATAAACATTGTATATGTATTCTTTTATAAATATATAGCATAACCATGTCACACTGTTGCTTTACTTAAATGTAAACACAAATAATTATTCATTATTTTATATATACTTTTTCTTTGGTAGTTTTGGATACCTGTGTCCCCCATCATACACTGTCCATCAACCAAACCCAAAATCACTTCTGTGTGCATTGCAGAGAGAATAGAACTGAGAACAGAACTACAGCATGTGGCAAGTGAAGTGGGGAACTTGACATTCCCGATAGTCCTAACCCAGGCTATAGCAGTTGAACAGAAACATGACTACCACAGAGATAGGTAAAACTGCTTATTTTTGTTTTGGTAACTGGTTTGGTTATTTTAGGTTATCTCTCCAAGATGGCCAGCAGCCTGACAACTTTTAGATTAGTGCAGTTGAGGCTATAAGGCTCTGTATAAGCATTGTGAAATCATCATTAAACTACATAAAAGCGAACATAAACTCACCATATATACTCTATGTCTCTATGTCTTAATTATTGAAAAAATATGTTAAAAAAGATAAAATGTCCTGTAATAAAATAATCCTGAATTCATCGTCCCTACTTTTTTTGGGGCGTATTAACGTATTTAAAATAAAAAAGTTAAGAAAACACATGTACATAAGTATTCACAGCCTTTTCTATGAAGCTCAAATTGAGTTTAGGTGCATCCTGTTTCCCCGTGATCATCCTAGAGATGTTTCTGCAGTGTTATTGCAGACCATGGACATAATTTGGAAAGGCACACACCTGTCTAGATAACCCACAGCTGACAAAGCACAAAGCAAGCATGAAGTCAACGAAATTGTCTGTAGACCTAAAGGACTCTGAGAAACAAAATTCTCCAGTCTGATGAAACAAAGATTGAACTCTTTGTTGTGAATATTAGGCATCACATTTGGAGGCAACCAGGCATCACTTATCACCAGGCCAATACCATCTCTACAGTGAAGCATGGTGGTAGCATCATCATTTTGTGGAGTAAGTTTCTCAGTTTTTTATGTTTAATACATTTCTAAAATCGCAAGTAAACCTTTTTCACCTTGTCATTAAGGAGTGTTGTGTGTAGAATTATGAGAAAATTCTGGAATATAGCTGAAACATAACAAAATGCGATGCACTCTGAATACTTTCCGGAAACACTGTACAGTATATTGCAATTAATACCAAATGTAAGGTTTACCATTTTTTCGATTGCTAATCATCTGGGGGGGGGGTATTTTTTTGTGATGTTCACTTATTAAGACATTTTTGAATGACATTTGTTGTCATTATTGCACCTGCCTTGGCTACTGTGGTAATATAATGCTGCACACAGATCATGACTTCAACCTCTTAAGCGTTTAAATGAACCCAGTTTGTCCGCTGTTTGGGTTTGTCCCAACTGTATCAGGAGTGGGGATTGGGAGAACCCGATATACCCCCGGGAAGCTTCAGTCATTCTTTATATCAGCAGCATTTCAAGGTTTGCGGAACCGCCCCTTTCGGCATCATCTGTGGGGGACGGGGCGGGTCGAACACCCGTACTGCTCGCCGGCTAGAAGGAGTGCGAACATCCATGTTCGCCGCCGAACTGTCCGCCTTGCCGGCAGTTCGGCCATCACCAGTCATCATTGACACTGGCAATGTGGACAGGGGAGGGCGGGAAATTCAAGCAGAGTATAATGTGCTCTGCAAGCTGAAAGCTAGGGAGGTTAAACAAACTCTATATGCATGGAGTAAATTATGATTTGTCCAGGTTTTTTCTTCAATAGGCTTATCATCATATTAAATGAACCCAACCTTTGATGTGGATTAAAAAATAGTAGTGCACATTCACTTTATCATTTGTGCTTAGAGTTAGAATCTTTCGGGCACCTTTTAGAGGACATCATTCCAGAAGATTTCAGTACTATACAATACTAGACAGATCTACTGCGAAAATGACAGCTGGTATCATGCTCAGCTTGTTTATTCTCATTCTCTGCTTTGCCAAGCTTTTATAGTTCTATGTTTTCCAGGTGAAGCAATTAGGATTGTCTAAAATTTTCTACAGGGATTTGTTAGTGTGTTATTAAATTGAGCTACAATTGAGTTTGAAGATTTAAAATTATTGCAGTTACACTTTGTTCTCATGCCGCTAATTAATGATTCTTCATTCTAAGCACACAGAGTTGTAGAAATATTCAAAACATGTTAAGCAAAATATAGATATACATGACAAATTTTTTATACACAAATGTCCGAAGTAGGCATTTATTGGGGTACTATATAAGAGTTTAATCATACAGTCCATGGCTCAATGCAAGACTGCACTATATTGGTACACACCTCACAATCAAGAATTGGAGGATTTCATTCAGAATCTATTGCCATCATTTTAAAGAAATGATCTTTGGTATGTTTGTAGCAGTGTTATTAAACTAATTTCCACGCTAGCTTGTGTTTGAAAACAGTTTTTTTTAATCCCTAAAATTGGCACATTTAATCAAAATACACTTTATACTTCTTGTTAAAGGCCATTGCTGTTTTGTTTCATGTTATGTGGAGCAAAAAACTGATTTGTTACAGACAACGTTCATATAAAATATGTTGAACAAAAAGTGAACATGACAATATTAATATGCACAAAAGTTATAAACTTAATTAACTGTCTAAGAGACTCGCTTGGTATGTGTGTAACAGATGCTAAACATTCACACATCTAGAACCTTATTAGCATAATTTAAATCCAGATGGCAATAACACTCCTAAACTAAACTCCTGAATTAAACTTGTGTCATAACCACTGAAATAAAACAGACAGGATAAAAGATTTAGAATATTTCACAATTATGAATTACTTTATTCTTCAACAACTTAGAATAGGAAGACAAATACTATGGCACCATCAAATTAAGCATTACCTGCACATTACAACAATCACAGAAACAAAGTCTGAGAGTAATCTAAATGATGATAAAGCTGATCAGGTAAACTGTAAACAACAGTATGTAATATATTACATGTAAAATGAATAACATTTCATTGGTTAACTCTTTCCTAGATTTCCGCATTGTACTTGCATCTCCATACAAGTGTATGGGAGACATTCATTCTGTGGCACCAAAATGTGTGCTGCAGGGCTTTTCCGCTAATGCTTACGTTACCACAAAACACAAAAAAGGGACTAGTGTAAATTGGCACTTAAACCTCAATATCTTGAGGGTTTCTTCACATGATTGGTTTCAAGGCAGCCGAATGTCGCCAGAGATTGTACATATTGTGCATGTGGTTGTTAATCTCTTACAGCCACCCTCATGTTATACTTATGCTCCAAGGTGAACTCAACATGTCCACATCAGCTTAGGGCCATTTCTCCACCTATGTGAAGTACCCTTTCGACAACTAGGGGGCCCCCAAACCCTTTTAAAATGCGCTTCCCCTTGTAGAATGACCACAAATGTGGAACCCAATGGGCTAGACACATAGATACATTTTGCATGGTTGTAGCTGAATACCATACCTTCAATTCTACCAAATTGGTAGTTCTCCAAAACCAAGCCCCCTTGGTTTTAGAGAACCACCACTCCAAAGAAAGTCATTTACCATAGAGATGGCACTTTTAAAGCCCAGACTTTGAGCCTTAATGAAACCGATGGGCTAGAGAAACCAAGTTTGGCATGGTTGTAGCCAAAGACTATAAATACAATATTTCAAAATTGTAGGACTCTACCCCCCCTTGGTTCCAACTTTGAGTTTAAAGATAAAAATGTTCAGGGAGGATTTAAGTCATCCCTTTCCTTGCAGAACCACATTGGAACTGGGTCCTGGCACTTCAGGAACTGGGCTGGAAGTGCTCCCAAAGTGGGGCACATTTTGCTCCAGGACTCATTGATCACAAACATTAAACTTTTTTAGTGTGTTGTAAAGAAGTTGAAGTCTGTTACCATGCAAAAAGTTAGTCCCAGGCCCTTTTGGAGAAGGAGCCGCACAAGTTAAAACGTTCATTACCCGTATACCGACTATTGGCTGTAGTTTACCTGACTACTCTACATCTCACACTATTGCTACTTGACACCATTGGCTACTTATCTTGGCTTTGTTCTTGACTACTCTTCTTCTTACTCCCTATTTGCTACTGCTGTTTGTGCACCGATCCTGGCTGCACCTTTGTTGCTGTTTCAGTCCCTTTGACTCTAAGCCTGGCCATAGATCATTACATGAACCTTGCAGTCCCTCAGGCCTATGACTAGGCCTGTCTCTCACTGGGGCCTGCTTGCAGTCAGTTCAGAACTCAGCCGGCAGCAAAGACCTTTTGCCCCACAAATCAAATGTATTTACAGTATAAACCTCTGAGACTAGCACCACCTCTACACTATACATAGGAAAAGCAACAATGACACTTTTATTGCTATTCAATTACACTACATGCACATGAATGTAAAACCTACTTATCTATGCATTTTTAATGCACATAACACAAGTCACATTAAGGCCAAGTCTGCAGCAGGCCCAATTATTGCAAAAACCTATAAGCTTAACATGTACAATATGCAAGCAATAGCCCAAGGCGTGGCCGAGACATAGCCTTGGCCATGCCCAACACGTGCACAATATATCTAATCTCTAGTTTACATGAAAATGCAGCAGGAAATAATGAAAGCTACCTCTTATGCTAGGCATACACATACCGACCTACTCCGATATCTTCCTCCGATATCTTTCCGGGAGGCTAACGTGATGACGTCACTAAATGATTCATTCCAAACCCCCTTTTCCTAATATCTGCCTCCAATTTTCTATCTTGAAATCCGTTACATGGATAGGAGCCATACCTTAGGAAATTCTAACAGGAGCTAATATAGGTCAAAACTTATTTTACAGATTAGGATTCCTGACTGTTCTCCGACTTATCTGATCTGCATCTGTCACAGGAATTATAGTGGTCAACGAGATCCACATAAATCAGCATTAGCATACAATGTTAACCTCCCTGGCGGTTCACTGAGGTCCAGATTTCTGTACCAAAAGTGATACAGTGTTTTGCCTGCAGCTCTGTAGAAATGCTGCAGGCACACAGAGAGCCAGCGGTTGCGCCTGATTCCGGCACGGGCGCAGTTTGATTCACGATCAGACTGCGACAGTACTTGCTTCGGGCGTAACGCTAGGGAGGTTAAACCAGCCATAGATGCTTTTTTTTCCTGAACCTTTAAATCTTCTGCCCGGGCCGTGACGTCATCAGGACACGAGTGCCGAACCCAGTTCAGGCGTATCGCTAATTGCAGCGTCCCTTTGCCCGAACTGGGTTCGGGCATATCGCTAGGGAGGTTAATACAGGTTGCAATGACTAAACAAAGGCACTTCAGCAGCTACAGAGTTTGATTCAGCTTTAATCTTTTGAAATCTGCATGTTACTTAAGCTAGCCATGGTACAATTTTAGCATTCAATCGACGATTTTCGATTAAAAAAAACGATCGATTGAATGTTAATCAATGTACTGCCCACATAGTACAATCGACGTTCATTGTACGATTTTAGTAAAATCGTCGATTGAAAAGTGATCGGACAAGCTGGAAAATTTTGGTTGATTGGTCAATGATCGAACTACATTTCTGAAAGTGTTTTGTTTGTTTCGATTCAATCATCTCGATGTGCGCTATTAACATATCACTACTTCCTGGGGGAAAAAAAAGTTCCTGTTAAAAAAAAACATTAATCCAATCGACGATTTTAGATTACTTCGATTTAATTTCAGTCGAAATTGTTCAATTATCGCGCTCCCCATGTGGATAACTTCGATTAAATGACAATCGATGTTCGATTTTTTTAATCGAAGTACAAAATTGAATCAAACCTCGATTAAATGATAAATTGTACCATGTGTGGCTAGCTTTACATATTAGTGTCAAATGTGTTGCACTTCAGTAATAGTTCTATTCAGCTATTTAGCGTTTCCAGAAAGAAGGCACATTTTTTTCATAACAGCTTTATCTTGTACAATCATACTTAGTAACAAATCATATAAAAGATAATAAACAGGCACAAACTGTGAACACTGTGCAATAGTAATTCTAAATGTTCAATGTTAAGGATATCATATCCACTACAAAGTTCCATGAAGTGGTGAGCTGACAAGAGAACGGCCTCAGACCTTTTGGACCTAAAACAAAAATATCCAGCCAGGTAATGAGTAATATAATTACTTCTGTCTCTCTTTCTATCAATCTCTTAGCCACCCACTCAATGAATGTTGCAGAAAATGAAGCCTCTGGGAGGCATTTGTTGAATATTATCTGGCTTCAGATTCAAATCTGTAAAAGCTATACCAATTAGGGTGAATAAGCAATAAAATGAGGGCTTGCTGAGAATCTAACTTAACTACAGTAATTTAGTATATTTACTGCTTTTCTTCACACATGCCAATGCGAATGTCTTGACAGAAAAAATAAACTCTAAAGAATGCTCATGGGGTTAAAGCATAATCTGGTGGCTTTACCTTTTTACGTATGAATATGTAAGTATATAATTATGATCAAAGATTATTGGCCTATTCTACCTTCCCATTTATGCAGCTGCATCTTCCAAGACCAATGAAGCCATGAAACCAACTTAAGAAATAGAACAACACAAAAATCAGCAACATGTTATAAAGCTTTAAACATATATAAACTCATGCTGTATGTGTGTTCTTAAAGCTGAAGTTAAAAAAATTAAATAAATGTTTTACTTACTCATGAGCCATCATAAAGGTGGAGAAGTGCTACACAATCTTAAAAAAAAATTCCCACCAGTTGCCATCTGTAGTGAGGGGTTTATTAACTGCAGTAATGTGTATGACCATTAGAAGGTGGCATTTTATAGTTTTCAATGGTGAAAACATATCTCCAGAGATTTGTTTAGAGAGCATGATGACATCACTGACTTGTCCTTACCCTCTGTGGGTCAAGCTTACAGAATGCCACTGCATTCCTGAGATGAGCGTAGAAGCAATGAGGGACTCAGGATTTACTTATTACAAGTAATATGGTGAGTTAGTTGTTTTTTAATACTAACATACATACTAGTATTTATTTGGTTCATTTATCAATTATCTTAGAACAGTAAAATAGTACAGTGCAAATGGGTTCAATCTATATAAAATTGGAATTATTATCTGTTTAAAACAAAAAAAAAAACTAGGTGGCGCCTTAACAGGTCTATGTGTAAAAATAATCTTGCATTTGTTGGGTGCTCTCATTTAAACTTTCTACTGATTTATCCATACTTATAAATGCCATGGTCACTGTAAATAAGAGGGATACCTAGTTGACTTAAAACAGGTGTAAAATAAAAAATATATAAACAGTATATATATAAAATTATACTTAGACTTTCCGTATTTTTCGGACCATAAGACGCACTTTTCACCCCCAAAATCGGGGGAGAAAAAGTGCCTGCGTCTTATGGTCTGAATGTGCGACCCATGCATTGGCTTCCCGCCAGCTTTCCCGAGCTCTTAGATGAGAGATTTAGCCACAGCCAGATCCCTCACCTGTACTGAACTGTTTCTACCAGCAGAGCCCTGCTGATAGAAGCAGTACAGCAGAGAGACATACATGGAAGCTGCCAGTCAGCAGCTTCCATGTATGCCTGCCTGTAACTGCGATCACCGTTTCGTTCACAGCTGGCAAGAAGGGAGACAAACAGTGCAGAATCCCCCGCTCCCCCTCCCCTTCTGCCTGAAGTGTGTTCTCTAATTAAACTATTTTTATGGCTGAAATTGGGTACTGCAGGGGATATTTTCTTCAAGTGATTTGAACATTTAAATATTTTTTTTGGTTTTCTTGCTCTAAAAATTAATTGCGTCTTATAGTCTGAAAAAAACGGTACCTTTGAGCTAGCAGAACAAGGGTGTAGCGCTCCACATTCCAAAAGAATATACTAACCGCCTGTATTCTGGACTTTCCTTCCATATTTATTAACATGGCTTCAGGGGGTTAATTTCCCCACTGGGGGAGTCATATGATGGTTTTCAATGGAGAAGATGTGTCTCTTTACTTTTATTTAACAGCCTGCTGACATATTTTCCCAACTGTCACTGCTCTAAGAAATGTGGGATATCCTCTGCATCTCAAGGGACTTTTTAAAGCTGCATTCTGCCTTATTATTGACTCTTGTGGTGCTGATAATAACAAGTGAAAATGCAGGTGATTGATCGGCTTAAATTTGAAAATAAGTAATCAGATATATGGTAAGCAGCGTCACAGAAATGTGATTGTTGTTTCGTATTGAAGACACATAAATATTAGCAATGAGGTTTTACACGTAGTGTAAATTCAAACAATCTAATCATGAGCAATATAAACCAGTTAGCAATGTAATCCTGTTACTCTTTGATAGATAGAACAGATTGAACAATATGCAAAAAACAAACATTTGGAAAATGCAGTGCCAATAATAGCAACCAGTAATACAATATTTAGATACTGACATTCTCAAAGATCTCAGACAAATATTTGTTCAGAAAATTTAAAATCTTAGTCATCAAAGTACCATATACTGCATACTCAAGTATAATGTATTGGAATGGGGTCATCCCCACAGCTGCGATCGCGTGCCTTCAGGTACTGGCGATCTGCATGCCTTGATTCTAATCGTGGTAGATTGCTGGGTAAAGAAACCGCCAGCAGCCGATCACCAGGCGATTGTCCAGGCAATTTTTTTTTTTTAAACGCCACCATTATAAAAAAAAAATCACCTCCATAGAGAATGAATGGACGCGATTTTTTATCGCCTGCATGCGCAATCGCAAATTGCCTCCATTCATGTCTATGGGCGTGATGAGAGGATAATAATCACCGTCTGCATCAGAACGCGGGGAGAACCGCCGTCAGAACCCAATCGCAATCTCGCGAGATCCTATCAATGGGGACAAGCCCATTGAAAGTAGTGTAGGTGATTGGCAGGTGAATCTTCTAAGTGGGAACATAGCCTTACTCAGGCTAACTTTCAAAATGAACATTTTAAAAAAACCTTCTATTGCTATAGCCATATCCTGTTTCTTCTATTATGTTCTTTCCACCTCTTCCAAAACTCAACTGCATTACATGTAAGATTAATGAATAAAGTAGCTTTGCATCAGCCATTTCCATTACTCAGAATAAAAGGCTAATTAAATGAAATGTCTCTCTGCATAAGATACACCTGACATACATCCTCATAAGACTGCTATAGCATTTGCAATTTTGATGTAGGAAAGTTTGAAAATAAAATAATTATAAAAGATAAAACATAAATCGAATGTTCTTGATTGTGGAAGTCCCTTGTGCTTTTTGGCATTCAACAAGGCATGCATTATTCATCAAAACGCAAAACATGCTTACATAATATCACTTTGAATTATTTCTATATTGGTTTTGTTAAATACTGATGTAGGATGTCCACAGTTTATTTTTTCTTCTTCCCTGCACAATATGCAACACATTCCATTTAATTGATGCTACAAAGCTAAATTGGGGCCACAATGGCACAAGAGCTGACCTCATGCTTGCCATACACCTGCAATCTTGCGGCTTCAAATTAACGTTTAGCTACAGATGTTTCCTGTTATCAAGCAAGCACATTAAACAAAATGCAGGGTTGGTATTGCTTTTTTGGATGGCACTGAGGTGTTGTTGAATAACTTTAAATATTTTATATCTGTGATTGAAAGCTAAATGAAAGGTGCAAAATTGTGTCAGTAATGTTGCCCTGTCCTCAGCCTGTTACTGTATCAAAAACCATAGGCAAGATTGTTCCATTACCAATTTTTGTTTGTAGGCTATATAGACAACAATGGAATGAAATAGAACTTCCGATGGCATTTTCTTTGGTACCTCTGATCTATGTGATGTCATGTAGTAAAATTAGGATATTTATGAATTGGTGACCCCTCATTGAGTTGGAAAATTTGCTGAAAGTTTGCAGTCCCCTTGGGGTTAGGATTTTAGTTGGAATGTGGGAACTTGGTCCACTGTGTTAGGGTTCTTCGTATATTAACAAATATCATTAATGTGGTACAAACGATATATTTTATTTGGACCCGTAGTGTCCGTGCGATTGTTTAAAAAGCATATAGTTATCACATACAGACTGTATACAAAAGCATATATCATTTTAAAAAAGCGTGTGCAGCCCGATGAAGCCACGGTTTGTGGCGAAACATTTCGCAGAAACAAACATAGCACACACAACAATTTATAACAACCAGTTTTTATTCTGTACCTGTTGTAATTATAACTATTTGATGTTATATGCTTTTGTATACAGTCTGTATGTGATAACTATATGCTTTTTAAACAATCGCACGGACACTACGGGTCCAAATAAAATATATCGTTTGTACCAAATTTAAAAGGGAATTGTACTGGATAGAGTGATAACTGTAAAAAAAGTTTAAAAAAACATTTTCAACTGAATTCAATTAAAAACAAATATAAATGCATACTGTTTTGAAATCTATCATACAAGAAGTATTTTAGAGATTTTATAATTCAAATGATACATTTTATTAAATGCATTTATTTTTAAATGTCATTATATGTTTTTACATAATTGTGTGTTTCAAAGATTATTATATTAAGGACATCTACTAGACCCTTGTATGGACATATTTTGGTAAGTTACAGGCCTACAACATCAAAAGCAAATGTCCATTAATCTCCCTAGTGCACCGCCCGTACTGCACCGTTTCTAAACGCATGGTACCGGCAATCGCGGCAGTGTACAAAGTACACTGCCTGCAATTGCCGCTCTCCCCCCCGCCCCTGTCTACACAGCCAGCATGATTAATGACGCTGGCTGTGTGGGCTGGAAAGTTGATGCCCCTCCATTAACATGGAGGTCCATGCCACCCCCTTCCGCACAACTCTGGAAATGTTTTTCAAACAAACTCAGGACGAGCTGGGCTTGTCACGAACGCTAGGGAGGTTAAAGTCTAGGGTGTGCTTTTGATACATAATCTGGACCTCAGCAGTGCCCTAGGGAGGTTAACACACATTTTGTATTATTTATCACATAAAAAAATAAAAACCTGTTAACGGTTATCTACAATAGCATGTAATACTATCTATGTAAAAAAAACACCTGATAATTGGATGGTTTGAGTGTATCTTATTAATGATCACTAATGAGTAACAATGGAATAATCAGTGCTAGAACCCCCTTTTTTGCCAGATGTCATGTTAATTGTATCTGCAGATAGTAGTGGTTTATCAAAATAAGGAAATAATTAACATGATTTATTGGAGAAATTACAATTTTTTTGGTAAGATTTTGTCAGCACTGTAATTTTACAATGTTTAAAAGAGGTTTTTATTAATTTTAATTCAGCTTTTTTTATATCAAAAACAATATATATATATATCCACCATGATACCCAAAATATCAATTTTTTTTTACATGCACCTGACCATAAGAAGCACCTAGGTTTTGGGCAGTTATCTGTCAACCTATGGGTTGCCACAAAAAAAAACTGTTTTCATTTTATGCTGAGATAACAGATACATAGAAAAACCACCTGTGAATCAAAGTACCAAAATCTTCAAAAAAGGGGAACTCCAGACCAAAAAAAAACCCTCATGTGTACTTAAGATAGTGGCACTGAAGACTGGGAGGGCAGCCCCGCTATGTTGTTGTATATTGGCATTTACAGGTGGAAGACACCACAAAGAGGAACTTGGCTATCACTTTTCTAACATATATTTGTTTTATCCAATAGGAAGTACACTTTAGGTGGGATTGTCTGGTATATAATTGTACAGAATGTGTATACATAGCTTGAGAATATATCCACCACAAGGGCTGGACCAATTGATGGAGGGTTTTAGCATCAACCAATTATAGGGGCAGTGAGGTTTGGCCATTATTAGTGTTTTTCCCTACCAAGACAATTTATTAGCTTATAAAACATAAGTATGCCCAGGGATTGTTATAGCCCATAGGAGATGTGAATCAGCAACTGGATTAGTATATGTGGTACTATTAATAAATAATGATATACTTAGTTGTGTAACATTGATTCTCTCTATGATGTCTTGTTATGTGGATCCAGCAGCTGGGTGAGATCTAGGCAAACTGTGGTCGAGGTCTCTTGGAGCAGGTCATTGGATGGTCGTGCATGCATGGGTTAGGTAAGGAATTTGTGGATTCACCATCCCTGCAATTAGTTGCAAGGTTGTGGTAGATCCATCTTATGTGCAGCCTGGATGGGGCCCTCCCTGCTGGCATTCACGTTTTGCCATGGTGGGGAGTGAGAACGCTTTTCCCCTGGCCCAGCTGGTGGCTCGTTATCGCATGGGATAATATTACTGCAATGCATAGCCATATATGCGAATTTCCTATTTACAAATATTGGATCGAATATTAGTAGAATTATTTGCAAAATTTAGCAAATTCGAATATTGCCATGCCGCAAATCACTATAATAAGGACGGGTCATACTACTCTCAAACTACCCAGCCCCCCGTGCTGCCATGTAATCAGAAGAGACAGTGGAATGGGGAACACACTTCAATGTATCAACTCCTTTACTGCATGGTGGGGAACTATGTCATCTTAAGGCAGTGGTACTTAACCTTTTTCATATCCGCAATAGTACTACTGTCATCATCAGGAAAGAGTTATAACCCCTCCCTCTTATTTTCCCACCCTGTTTGTGTAACTTATGTGTTAGGTGGGAAGTTAGGAGGAAATGGGAGCTATCAGGGAGGGAGGTCACACTTCTGGCTAGGAATGCCCTTGCCCCTAGCCGGGGGACAAGGGTGAGGTCTTTAATTACAGTTCAGCACACTCCAGGTCTCTGGGTCTGCAGGCAAGTGTGGCCTACTTCCCATAAGTTCCAAAAGAGCTCTCTCACTGCTCGCTCCTGGCCCTAAATAACCTTCTACACCTTGGCAGACCACTCGCAAATAACTTACCATGATTACATCAGACCATGTTCCAGAATATTCATACATTCCCCTCCCATGTATGTTATGTCCAGCAACAGGCCAATGGAATTTCCTGTCATTCCTCAGTAAAACAGTTAACCCCTTCATAACCTTGGTAACAATATATAATTTTCCCAGTCCTCCTTCCAACAATATTGACACACAGACCACAGAAAAGGTCAGTGAAATCTGGAGATAAGTTGTCACCATTGAAAATGTAATCTAGCACTACCTAGTGGTTATACACATTATTGCAGTTAATAATTGTTTGATGAAATATGGCCACTGCCACAGCTTGATGTAACAACAGGTAAGTGTATTGTTTTAGGAAAGTAAATTGCTTCTCCACCTTTGAAGAAGTAAGTCAATTTGTAATTTAAATTGTTTTCTTTTTCACATTAGATTCTATTTAACTACTGCACATAGGCATTTCATCCTAGTGGACTGAAATACAAAATGACCTGTGTCTGCTGGACTCTCATCTTTCTCCAAATTTACCATGTGTGTAGCTTGGGCTTTGGGCTCTTCTGAGATCAAAATGTTTCCTTGAGCTAGCCATAGGTGCTTTAAACTTTGATCAATCAGTTTTCGATTAGATTAATTGCAATTAAAAATATTGACTGTCAATCTAATGTCTATGTAATGCAACTTAAAGTAATTAAAGCAAGGCCAATTGATAAAATGTGTGTGTTTGCATGCTCTATTATACAATCTGATAAAAATGAAATTTAATACATTAAAAACCTAGTGCAATTTACTGAAGTTTTCCAACCTTATCTACCACAGCATGTTTAATTTCCATAACTTTTGCCTGTCTTACATGTGTTGACATGTATTTTCATTTTTATTTCAGATGTGCAAACAAATGATATGTGTGAAATTGTCTTGTGTGTGTGTATGTGTGTGAGAGAGAAGAAAGCTCATCTTTTTATTAGTTTTCAAATGATGTGTGTGGAAGTTCAGGTTTTTTTTATTTTACCTGTTCATGAATGCTTTGCTTTTTATATATAAATATATATAATGTATTTTTTGTACTTCTGCATCTTATGGTTCAAAGAGTTATAGGAGCTGTCCGATGAGAGATCCGCTCACAGATGAATACCTTAATCTGTAATGCATTGTTTATATTAGGAGAGCCCTGCTGCCAGCCGGCGTCCCTCCCATCTATCTCTGCCTGCAGCTTTCACACACAGACAGAGCCGGGCACTGTGTTATCACAGCACCCAAGCTTGTTGTGGCTGTGTTCCAATCACAGCTCTGCACGCAACTTCCCCTTTCATACCCCC
>CM070033.1:146081172-146100619 GCA_036250615.1 Ptychadena robeensis
TGAAAAAGATGCTGTGAAGTGCTCATAGAGGCATCTTGTGGCAGAAAGTTGGTATTGCAGGGGAATTTTTCCCGAATTTAGTTAAACACTACAAATATATTTTTCTTGTTTTCCTGCACTAAAAAGTGGGTGGTTCTCATGGTCAAACGCGTCTTATGGTCCGACAAATTGAGTACATATATACTTAAATATAGTCCCACAAATATAGTATATATATATATATATATATATATATATAAACTTTTTCTATGAAGTAAATCAAATTATTTAGGAAGCCTTTAGTATTTGGAGTCCCCAATTGTGAATTGAAGGAGCAACTTATGTTCAACCCAAAATCCAATTTTAACTAAGATTAGATAGACAGATATGTACCTACTCACAATTTAATGATTGCCAGCTTACCTTATTTAATAAGAATAGGGGTGAAGTCCCTTTGAAAGTGATGTTTCTTTTGCAAATTTCTCCCATTCCCAAGTTTTTTTGTTTGAAAGAAACACTCTCAGATTTTCACTTTAATGCAAGGCTCTTTTAAACAGATTTGTCCTCAACAGAAATACAATTTTGACAGGTATTGAGGCACTACTCTAAGCCACCAAATATAAAATAAAAATTTTTTTCTCTGTTGCTGTTGAAGATTTTGTATTTCCTGACACCACTGCAACTCTGACACCAAGCAAAGAGAAATCTCTCTAACAAACTACCTCGACAACCATGTAAAAAATGTTTTTGCTGGACATTCACTTAAAAAATCTTTTTCTCATTCTTTCAGTTGTCAATATCCCTAAGGCAAACACATTTTACTGCAACTCTACATATTCTATTCTGTTTAATGTGTTCATATTGCCTATCACGTTGTTCTGCATAAAACCTTTCTGTTTTCACACTACAACATTTTACTCATATGATGTCATCTTTGAGTCCTTGTGCTCCTCTGTGTAAAGCCCCCCATACACCTTACAATCTTTCCATACAATTTCTGTACAATCAAATTTTGTTTTACCAAAACCATGTAATATGAGGACCTTTCTTATCCTTCCAATCACTATGTATGTAGGCCCCTATACTTTACAGTTGTTGGTAGATCTAATGGAGATTGTATGGATCGATCTTAAGGTGTATAGGGGGCTTAATGCAGTATATATATGAATTACCAATAAGCATAATGGGATGTGATTTAAGCTCCTCATGGTAGGTGAAGCTAAAGTAGAGTGGGCCGCAGGAATGTGTAGTTCTTCAATCCCTTTTATTTTCCTTCTAAATAGTGGCATCATAATCCTTTAGCCTCAAGGCTTTTGGAATATGATGCCACAAGCTTGGCTAACTCTCCTTGGCCAGTTTCGCCTATTTGTCTTTGCAGCACCTCTTAAGCTCTATCAAGTTGGCTAGGAAGCGTTGGTGCAAAGCCATGTAAAGATCTTCCTAAGGATGTTGAATTGACTTTGGCTGGGCTACTCAAGAACTTTCACAGAATTGACAGATTGATCATCAAGTTCTTGGTAATGTCCTTGACTAAGGCCCTGCTACCCCGATCGCTCAGTTCAGGTGGCTGCCCAGCTCTAGGAAGTGTCCTGGTGGTTTTGAACCTCTACTTACACTCGATTTCCTGTTTGATCAATTTAAAAAATGATATCTTTAAACCCATCATTTTAAAGCGATCTTTTTTTAAAACACATAATGCGATCTATTCATAACCTATCAATTCCTTGACCATGTACACATGCTCCGCAGAGAAAACCTGTGAGATATGATAACGATCTCCTGAAATTAACCAACATGTCCGATCACTTTTCGATTTTGTGCAGTTATAGTTATTTTAAATTTCTGGTGCAAAAAGATGTTATTAAAGTAAAAAGGAATATGCTTAAATTATATCTAAGTCACATTGCAAGCACTTCTCTGAACTAGAATCATGGATAAAGTTAGCATCAAAAATTTTACCAAACATGCTTTAAAATGAAGCCTTTACAATTTTTGTTGGTAGAAGGAAAGGAAGCATGACTGTAACATTTATGGGGTCAAGGGAACAGGAACTGGAGCCTTGACATTTAGAGTAAAGTGGCACCAGACAGCCAAACAGATTACTTTGGAAACAGTTAGAGCTGATACCATCTGCAGCTCATTGCAGAGGGCTGACTTGCCGATACAAACAACACCATATCTAATTGGTTCTTTGTGAAAAATTAACAGCTGCTACCTTTGCATAAGGAAGTCTGAATTAAGTAAAGCTAATGTGGAAAGATGTATGTTATGCAGAGATATATTCTTACTTCTGTCTCTTACCTAAGAATAAAGACATAGCAAGTTATCCACCTCTGATAACTGGTGTGATTGTTGAAATGTTAGGCATAAAAGAATGCTACCAATAACCATGCTACAGTAGTTATCATGGGTACAGTTAGGATAAGTTCAGATGCTCCATGGGAACTCCATTTTCTGCTTCCAACCAACTGGGTACACAACAATGGGGCAGACATAACTGTAGCCTCTGCCAGAATCAGGGCATCGCCTGTCAGGGGGGCGACCACGTGAACCTCATCGTGAGACCATGGAGCCGGTACGTAGCCTGCGGTTCTTTTCTGATGAATATGACAAGTTCCCCGCTGCCACCAAGTGTGATGCCCTTGGACTACCACACCAGGCTGACTCCCTCTGTCTCCGCGAGTGAGTCCGAGATGCCATCGGTGCGGGTAAGCCTGCTGGTAGTGAATCGGGAGGTGACCTGAAGGCCAGGTGGTGCTTGTTGAGGCCGCGCCAGAGCCCAACCCGGATCGTTGACCACGGACACCTACAGTTCCAAGCCATCCGGATCGTCCGGTGAGAAGTTGGGCGAAGCGTTTAAGGGAGGGGTGCCTTCCAAGTTGGAGAAACCTGCTGAGGCCGAGCAATTTGATGACCCCCCTTTGAAGTCTTGGGCGGATCAAGTGGAGAAGCTGGGGATTGACCTGTCGCCAGTGAAAGGTGAGCTTGCAAAGGAGGCCGAGAGTGCTGAAGTAGAGGGGCCTGATCCCATTCCCAATCCCGGATGGGATAAGACGATCCTCCTGCGTTTTTTGTAGCTGTTTTGCTCACTTTCCATTTTTCCTCCTCACCTCTGTGTGTTTACCTGCGGGGAGCTATGTTCTATTTTTTTTTACAGCGTTTTTCAGTTTGCCTCTTCTTATTGATAGCTGCCCCAATGGAGTCCAGGGTGTTCTTTAATTTACCCTGAGGGTGGGGAAAAGTTATTTGCTATGGGCGTTCTTTAAATGGCCCAACTGGGATGAACTCCTCAAGGACTGAGCTGTCCCAGTTCTATTCAGTAAGCTGTGTCCCATGAAGAGGGATGAAGTCAGAAGAGTTTTTTTTTGTTTGTTCCCTTCTCTCTCTCCTAGTGAGGTAAACCATTGCCGGCTGGTGATGTGTACCTGGAGGGAAGGTTATGGACTCCGGTTGATATTTTCCTCTATCTTTAGGAGCCAAGGGTCCTAGGTGTTTAACAATGTGAATAATATGTTTCTCTGTTTGATGGGATTCAGGCCTACTGGTCTCTCCGCTTCTCTTTACTGGTGGCGCCTGTCTTTTGTTAAGCAGAGATGCATGGAAATAGTGTATGATAAAGTAATGTATATACATGTGCGTTATTGAGAGTAGCCTTCTGAGTGCAGAGTTGTCAGGCTGGCATGGGGACACTTGCTCATGTATGGTTTGAGGCTCTGTTCAACAGGAAGGCAGGTAGCATGGTTACAGTATTGATGCTATATTCATTTGAAGTGTAACTACCGGCTGGTAGTTACCAATATTACCTCAGGGTGTAGAGTATAAGATGTGATTCTTGTGTTGATAATGTGCCTGTTCCATCAGCAGTCGGTCGCCTATCCAGGGGGGTGCCTGTCTGTTGTTGGACTAGGATCGGATAGTGTGTCTTTTCTGGAGGAGAAGGGATTGTGGCTGACCTTTTTCCTTTGTGGGGAGATGCTCTGCTGATCCAGTTTGTGTGTGGAATGTACAGCATGAGATGCTGTGTCTAAGATGTGATGTTGATTTAGTTCAGGACCTTACCCTACGGGCGGCTGCCGTGAGTAGTGAGGCTCTGAATGTTGCTGCTATGCTTGCTGGTGCAATTGATCTGTGACTCCTGGTCAGTTGGCATTACAGCTAGAGCACCTTGTGTTTTTTCCTAAGTGGGGAGAAGGGCCCACTAGGAGAAAAGATTGTATCCGCAGGAATTTCTCAATAAATTCCCATTCCACTAAGGTTAAAAGTATTTAGATACTGTGTAATGTGTCACTGCTGCATTTTTCTGGTTTATCCAGGGGCTCGTGTTTCCCTTGCCAGTGGTGAATTGTATCTCCAGCAATGTTATTTGAAGGTCTCTATAGTGAGTGCTGTCAATACATAGAGCCTATGTGAAGCCAATATTGCTTTTTCTATACTGCTGTAATAAAACATTGCTGATATATTTCTACATTTCTATCTACCTATCGGTTTGTAATGTTTAAGCATTCAACCATGTTGTCATGTAACCAAATGTTTTTCCCTAATCCCCCTTTCCCTACCCATTGTAATACAAGGCTGTTCAAAGAGGTCTTAGCCGACAGGTGAGGTCACCTGTCCATCAGAGGAAGGGGTAGATGTAGACCCTGCCAGAATCAGGGGCATAAAGTATTAACTATTTAGGAGGGAAAAGAGTTCAGTTGTCACTGAGAGGTACAGGGATGATGCCTGTCAGTGAGTGGCTTGGCTCTTTGCCCAGTCTGGGAAATGTATCCTTTTGTGCTCTTCTGCCTGGATACTGAGAGGCTCAGGTTGGCGCCTTTTTCAGAATCTGGAAGGGGATCAAGTTATAAAGGTATAGAGTTGAGATGTATTAGCCAGTCTTAGCCCAGGGAGCTCCCCTGCTGGGGCCCTGGGGTGCAGTGATTGACAGTCTAGACGGAGGGACCAGAAGAGAGTGCAAAGTCTAGAGATCTCGTCTAGGAAAGAGGACCTGTTATCTGATCCGAGGGTCAGGATAAAGGGACTCCTTAGCAAAGCAGTCAAGGCGGCCTACTGGAGCTAAAGGGGAACTCTGTGCATGTTCTAGAAGAAGAAAGATCAGTGAGAGTGAGGTCTACTTCAAAGTCCCCAAGAGAGGTTAGCCAAGACGGTGCTGTGCTCGTAAGTAGAAGAAGCTGCCTAGTGAGGTACTAGGGCGGTGGTGACTGTGATTACTCGTTGTCTGGAGAAGAAGCTGCCTAGTGAGGAGCTGGGGTGGCCTAGGCAAGTGATCGCTGTGTGTGAGAAAGAAGCTGCCAAGTGTGGATCTAAGACCTCCGGTGCTCGAACAGCCTTGTTCCTGACCCTCTCTCCCATTGATGACATGTGCCAAATAAACTTTCTTCAAGTTCAACTATACTTCTTCTCATTGGTCATTTCTGCTACCCGGGTTTCCCAATTGAACACAGCGGCACCCACGGGTGTCATCGCTACATAACATATAGAGGACAGTTGGGGATGATTGACAGTTGGCCACCAACCACTTACACAAAGATACACTGTGCTTTTAGGGAAGATTTTCTCATCAATAATTGAGCATTGTAGCAGAAATCCAAGGCACTGATAAAAATTTAAATCAGTGTTTTCAGGGAAGCATTTATGTGGACACCAGTTTCTAAAGTGAAAGAAGCATTGGCTGCATTTAAATACTCTCATTAAGATATATATTATTTTGTGGTAACGTGACATAGCTTTTATTTCTCTTGAAAACGAGCCCCAAAAAAGAGTTTTCTTGGTCCAAAAGGCAATGGAACCATGTTGTCATGATCTGCGGTCAGGCTCGTGGTCCAGTGGCTGAAAACAGACTGCAGATGCAGATGCTGGCAGAATGCACAGACAGGGGTAGTTGAGAGGCAGCAAACAGAAGAGTAGTCAGGAACAAGCGTAGGTCGATAGCCAATGTGTCAGATAAGTAATGGAGCAAGAGCAAGCAAAGTCAGATAATACAAGCAGCAGCAAGAAAAAGGATATTGTCAGGGAGCACAATAATCTGACAATGAAGCAGAGCATGGGAGTGGCCAAGGATTCAGGGTTCAACAAGAACTTGGTAACCAGGTAACCAAGCGTAGATCGATAGCCAATGGTGTCAGATAAGTAATGGATCAAGAGCAAGCAAAGTCACATAATACAAGCAGCAGCAAGGAAAAGCATATTGTCAGGGAGCACAATAATCTGACAATGAAATAGAGCATGGGAGGGGCCAATGATTCAGGGCTCAACAACATTCAGGTGGCTCAGCAGTATGAGCTGCAGCAAGACCCTGGGCATCACTGGGTTCAAATCCTGACGCATGTTCTATGATTAAATGAGTCCAACCCATGAAATATGAGAAGTAAAAACGGGCTAGACATAGCATGAGTATAGTTTTTTACATTTTACATACTAGATTAAGCAAAGAACTATAGGGTAGCAATCAGGAGCACATTACATTAAAAAATAAATACGACTAACAAACCTGTTGATGTAGGGAAGCTTTTACCAACTGTAGTGGACAGTAATATAATATATACACTGCTGATCATGTTTTTCCTTTATGTGAATTTGTCATTGTTTATTTTTTAACAATATTTATGGAATTTTAAAAATGTTGTGGGTTAATGTAAAAAAATTGTGTAAGAATACCCAACGAAAAAGAAGCACAAGAAATTTACTTAATATGTACAAATGTAAACATGAAACAGACGTCCTAATGTAGTAAATAGGTATTTTGAATTGCAAACAAGAACTAACTACTAAAAAGTAAAATTTTTAACTAATAACGTATATGATAATGAAATTTGGGCAGTTTCACCCCTTATTATATTCAGAAATGAAAGCATAGAAAAAAAAAAGCAAGGCAGGTAGTTGTGGCATAGCTTTGACCCTTTTTTGAATCATCTTGATTTAGGATGAACCGCTGTCTATCCAGGCACATAATAGATGGTACTGCCTAGTGTTGCATAATGTTGTGTTAGCCGATTTTGCTTAGGGTACCTTTCGCTCTTTACAAGTCACTGATCCTGGATCCAGCAAAAGACCCCCAAACTATTACACTTTTGTCTCCATGTTTGATAGTTGATGCCACACACTGAGGTATCATTGTTTGGTCTACTTGAGGGTGCACCTGTTGATTTTCAGAAACATGTCTTCTGATACAGCTATAGCTTTGTGTCTGCCATACCTCTTTCTATACATTTCTCTTGACATTTCTCATTTCTGAATGCCTTTGATGGTGAGTGTTATTACAGAGACCCTGACTTTGTTTAGTACACTTTCTGTTCTGTAAGAAAGGCCTCCATTTTAGCTGATTGTCTTTCTTCTATTCATTGCATTTTCTCAACATTTTTATAGTAACAAACTACTTTCTAAAGTAAAATACTGTTTAAAGAATGCTCATGAGGGTATAGTACCACATTGTGTTCCACCACTACTTGTATGCAGACATAGAGGTTGGTAAGTGATCAGCATCATTGGAACACTTGAAGAAATTGGTGGAACCAACTTTCAAGGCTTGATAAACCTGTAGTACAGCTTTAAGTTGTTCACCAATTCCTTTTTTTCTGAAAAAGGTATATACTAATAATGCTAAAATGTAAATTTTTTCTAGTTTTGGGTAGCCTTATCTTACCATTTTTTTACTGCTTACCTTTGAACAATTTAAACCTTTTGGGTACATATTTATTTATATATTAGATATAGGCAAAAAATATCTCTTACAAATTAAATTAAGAATTTAAAAATATTGTTTTGCAATAAACCCAATAATAAGTAAAAGTTGTGTTTATATTAAATGAAACATGGTTTCTTACCAGGTATCTCAGCTTCAACAAGAACAATCACAGTGCTGCCAGATTCATTGTTGGCTCAGTGAGTTGGAACAATACCAACTTGTGAAGAATGAAGTAAGTGAAAAGACAGCAGTCAGGGTGACAAGCCTCTGATTTATGTTATCTTCTGCCACTAGTGCCAGGTTATTTTCCGGAAGTTTCTACAAGGCACTAAATGTTCACTGCAAACTTAAGGGCTGCATATGACTATCTGAACCCAAAAAAAACCATAAAGCAAATACAAAAAAAAATATTGTCTATACAAATCTATTTCAATTATTTCTAAATGTTCCTATTGGTTTATAACATAACAGTTTGAGTCCTAAGATTTTGAAATGATGCCATAATGGCTGCACGAAAATTATCAGTATCTTAAGTCTAAAAAAAAAATTCTAAAAAAGTGACATTGGTCCAACAGTAAAGGTAATGTTAGATGGTTTTGAGTGTTAAATTAAAGCATACCTAATGTTGAATAAGCAAACTGTGTTTCCTTGTGTTCCATATGGATAAATAATTACAATATTGCTGTGTCTCTCAAAATGGAAAAGCTTCCTATTATCTTATATTGTAAGATAAAAAACATCTAGCCATGCTACTTGAGTCATCTACTGTTATTGGTGGAAGTGTTTTTTAAACTTCTTTTTTATCTTTACACTCTGCGCATACCTTTCTTACTATCTCTTGACTTTGTGCATGACTTATTTGCCACCTTTACAATCAGTGCATTGCTTATTTTTGACAACTGTACTTTATGAAGTGTTAGGTCCTGTTTCCACTAGACAGCATACAGTGGTGTGCAAAACTATTTGCCCCCTTCCTGATTTCTTATTCTTTTGCATGTTTGTCACACAAAATGTTTCTGATCATCAAACACATTTAACGATTAGTCAAAGATTACACAAGTAAACACAAAATGCAGTTTTTAAATGATGGTTATTATTATTTTTTTATTTTTTTATTAAAAAAAAACTCCAAACCTACATGGCCCTGTGTGAAAAAGTAATTGCCCCCTGAACCTAATAACTGGTTGGGCCACCCTTAGCAGCAATAACTGCAATCAAGCATTTGCGATAACTTGCATCAAGTCTTTTACAGCGCTCTGGAGGAATTTTGGCCCACTCATCTTTGCAGAATTGTTGTAATTCAGCTTTATTTGAGTGTTTTCTAGCATGAACCGCCTTTTTAAGGTCATGCCACAACATCTCAATAGGATTCAGGTCGGAACTTTGACTAGGCCACTCCAAAGTACCATTCCATGGTACTCAAACTGTGGATTAACATGCATTGGCGATAATGCAACATATTCATTTTATTACGTTTTTATTTTATTTTATTTATTTTCTGTGTCCTGCTGAAGTGTTCATTTAAATTCAATAGAGGCCAGCAATGCTTCAAGTGCAAGAGTGTGGCGGTAATACCTGCGATAATGCTAATGCACTCCTTGCCGGTACACAAGACACCCCTTTACCACATTTCATTGCATTAAGCCACTAATACTATTGTATTGGAGATACTTGCACCTCAGTAATAATGTCCATTCTGCAGTATGCTACACATTTACACACTGTGTTGTGAGTTAATGCATAACACATCACACATGTGGGAATTTTACAACAGGTATAGATGGCAATGCAGCATAGCTTGTGTGAAAGGGCCCTTACTACATATTTGCCACACACCCCATTGTGCCCTGCATTTTTCAAAATTTTTGCAATATATCTTTTATTGACATTTGTCACCATCACAAACAGGGTAATATTTGTAAAAAGATGTTCTAACTTCTCATTATTCTGCCTAAATCTTGAAAAAAAGAAATTTCTGCCTAACATACAGGTCAATATGCTGCTTTACATAGCAAATAGTTACATAGCAAACAGTTCTTGCGTCACATCTCTTTAGTAATATAAATGTTAATATTTTAACCATTAATTATAAATGGCTTCTAAATGAAATTGGCAGTTGATACAAATGAGGAATACATTTCAACTACACTTCTACACCCCTAAAATGTCATGTAATTTCTTACATTTCTACGGTGAGCTTTTATTGGCTTAAGCCCCCCCATACACCTTCAGATTCCTCCATACAATTTCAATCAGATCTACCAACAACTATGTAGTATAGTGACCTCCCTGATATAATACATAGTGATTGGAAGGTGTAGAAAGGTCCTCCTATTACATGGTTTTGGTAGAAGAAAAGTTGATTGTACAGAAATTGCATGGTAATTGTATGTGGTGTATGGGGGGCTTTAAGCCAGCATCTATGGCCGACATTTAGCAGACTCTTGTGACGTCACCACGCTGTGAGCAGTCTGCTACAGAGAGGTTAGGAATCCTGTGTGTTCCACTAACACATGGGACTCCTGTCAGACTGAAGCCAATTAACTCGGAGGGGGAGGAGACTTCCCCTCCCAGTTAACAGCCTGCAGCACAGTCGAGCAGGAAAAAAACCAGCAGGACGGATCCGTGTGCGATTCGACCTGCCGGCTTTTTTTCTACAAAACTCAAGGTGGGCTCCCTTATAGTTGCAGCCGAACAACCTTCATGTGCTCGGCGGGAGCGAGCACACAGGTTGGTCTGCTACAACTATGGCCGGGAATCGGCCCGTCTATGGGGGGCTTTAGATTTGTTTCTGGGAAATGCTGGAGGGTTTGTGTGTACTTAGGTCCCAACAAACTGCATCATGTAAACCTACACAAATGCACAAAAAGTATATGCAAGAACTTTACTTTTCTTTCATTTGAAAAGCAACTCCAGTGATTAGTATACTTTTAATGCTGTCTGACAAACTCTGCTGTGGTGTTAAATCATGACATTTACTCAATTTGTTTGTTGTTTGGGTCTAATGCAGCTCACCAAATGATTGCTGAGACTATAAATTCAGATTCACATACAAATCCAGTTGATGCCGGTTAATTTTGACAAGTGAAGTTCAGGTATGTACATAGCTTAACCTCCCTAGCGCTCTAGCAAGGTCAAGATTTCTGTACCAAAAGCACACCATAGACTTAAGCTCCCCCATACATCTTTAGATCACTCCAAACAATTTCCATTAGATCTACCAACAACTATGTAGAATAGTGGCCTCCCCAATAGAATAGATAGTGATTGGAAAGTTTAGAAAGGTCCTCATATTGCATGGTTTTGGTAGAAGAAAAGTTGATTGTACAGAAATTGTATGGTAAGATTGTAAGGTGTATGGCGGACTTTAAATTGATTTTTTTTATGTTGTAGGCCTGTAACTTTCCAAAATATGTCTCTACAAGGGTCTAGTAGATATCCTGAATATAATAATGTTTGAAACAAACAATCATGTAAAAACAAATATACATAAAAATAAATAAAGTAAGTAAGGTATCATCTGAATTATAATATCTCTAAAAATTATATTTGGTATGATAGATTACAAAACAGTATGTATTCATATTTATGTTTGTTTATAATAAAAAAAAATTTGCAATTGGAAATGTGTTTTGTGTTTTTTTGTACTTTGATTTGTATTAGATACAGTTATCACTGTATCCAGTACAATTTCCTTTGGCACCCTCTCTCCTCTGGTGTGATGAATACACCAGGGGAAGGAGGGTTAACTGCAAAGGGCAGATCTGGGGAATCACACTGAAAACAGTTTTCTCCATAAAAAATGTGATTTACTTTTGAATCTCCTGCCGCCGCCCGTCATCACGTCACTGTGGGTGTGGAGGGGATCGGTTTCAGTGCAAGAAGCCAGTTCAGATGATCGGAGCCACCGGGACAGCGTGAAACTGTAAGTATGCATTGCCCAAGCTCTGATACTCACCAGACGGCACCATCTCGTCCAGAGCAGTAGTTATATTTGGGCTGGTCATGTAGGGAGGATGGAACCAATGTGGGGAGGGCAAAAAAGGAGGTTAGGAGGGTACAGTGGGAGGTAAGCAAAAAAGTAACACTATCTCTGGAGTCTTTTAGATGAGTTCATGACTTTATTATAGAAAGCAAAAATCGCTTTCCAGAATTGCGAAAGCTTGGGACAGCTCCACTAAATGTAAACCATAGAACCCAGCTCTTTTCTGCTCCAACAAGTCGCTGAGGAGAGTAAATCTGGTGCAGGCATTGTGGGTATCTATACCATCTTGTTAGCACTTTAAAGCTCTTCTCTTGGCAGTGAGATGGTTATTTACTTGCTTACTATATGGGTATTCCTAAAAAATTCAGACAGATCAGAGTCCGCCAGTGTACAGTGTAGTTCCTATTCCCATGCATTCACATAGTGGGGTCTGTCCCCATAGAAGTGTATTAAAATCACACCGTAACGGCGGCTGCCGTACGCCGCCACTGCCTCCCTAATTCTTGTTGCAGATCTAGGCACCCTGCTCTGAGACTGAAACCTGTTAACACTTACCTGCCCGCTGCACTCTCCTGCTACCTGATCTGTACCTGCGCACCCCGCCCTGTTACACTGTCTGGCTAACGACACCTGTGTCCCTGGAGCCTTCCCTGCTGTCCCCTGGACCAGCTGCCTCATGTTCCTACCCTCCCTCCAGAGGTAGCAAACTGCTGTTCTCCTCTGGAAAGTCTATCCCCACCTTCAGAAGTATTGTGAAGAATGAGTGGGTTCACTTAGACAACACCCTAAGAGGAGGTAGGACACGTGGCACAGTGGGTCCACACCTGCTGCTCCATGACACATACAGTGTAAAAGAGAAGTTACACGTAGAGAAAGTGGTGTGCTTTTTATGATGTATGTACCTGTTTCCTGCCCATAGTGTTTTTCTTTAACTATTTGTAGTATGTCATTATTATTATTTTTTTTATGAATGACAGGACTTCAACAAGGAACCAAATTATGAATATTGTAAAGCAATATACATGTGTAAGTGCAGTTTTTTTAACACTTTAGGAGTTAGAGACTAAGAAGTTATTAAAGACCAATTTGACTAATTCAGCTCCTATATCACCTATGTACAATTTAATACTTTTCCTCTGGGTTTGTTATGATGTTCAGAACACTTATGATCTTTATATGGAAACACAGTACACTCCATCAAAAGATGTAATTGCCTAGAACAGGACTGCTTAATCTGCTCAAGCCGCCCACACTGTGGCAAAGAGTGGCTCCGCAGTAGCTGTAGCAAAGGTTCCAAAAATAGAAAATAATTTTTAAAAATTTAAAGTGTACAATATATATATTTTTTTAATAATTATCAATAATGTGATCATAAACATGTTTTTTTTCTTTATATTATATAAATATATTTAACGTTTTTTATTATGTTTCCATCTGTCCTCCTTTTCTTCATGGTTTTATTTTTTAAACCAGCCAATTGCAGTAACTTTCTTAGCGAAAACCCAGTGGTTTATTACATAAAGACTGAATCGCTGTTAAGCCCCCCATAAACCTTAAGATCACTACATACAATTTCCTTTTGATCTACCAACAACTATGTAGTGCTGGGTCCACCCTGATAGAATACATAGTGATTGGCAGGATTAAAAGGTCCTCACATGGTTTTGGTAGAACAAAAGTTGATTGTACGATAAGACTGTAAGGTGTATGGAGGATTGCAAGTTCACTTAGGAAATGTTCTACTGCATTACAACTCATGGAGAAGATAATAATCCATTTGATTAGGAAATTGTACCTCTTTGATTGGCTGGAGAAGATTATGTCTGCTTTTTGTGTAGGGTAAAACTGATCTGGACTACATATTGACAAGCTTACCAAACTAAACGTCTGGTTATACTTGTCTATGGACAGCCAAAAAAATTAAAGAGGACCATGTGCACCCATTGCATCATGGACATCTCTCATATTTTTTCTGGTATTCACTGAAAAAGCCACACAGCTTTACCATTGACAAATTGACCCCCCAAAATGCGTTGGAGCATCTTTTTAAAAAATACATAAAAAATGTACACCTTGGACAAAATGTGATACAAGTACACACACCTATATATTGTATAGGTGCTTATACGTTTTCCATACTTTGTAACAACCAACCAGAAAAAAAAACAGAATAAACAAACATTTCAACTTTCTTTTTTACTCTGCAGTATTACTTCTCCCTATTTCAAACCTTTCATGTTTTTCTCCATTCTGGAAAATGTCACAACCACTTTTACTTCATCCTAGTCTGTCATATCTCTAAAACTCCATAAATGTCATTATTCTCATTGTCATTTTCTGAAGTTTTTCACTCGCTCATGATTCTGTCTGAGTCACGTCATTTTTTTTCTCTTTTGTTTACTGCCTTTTTTATATTTTGTGTCTATGTCAATGTCAGTGTCGGTCAAGGGCAGCTACCACAAGCTTACGTCCCCTTTTCTGTCATGTCGGCTTGAGATACATTCTCTCTGAGCTACCAGTAACTGGATGTGTGTATAGAGAAGTGTAAAGAGTTATTTCTTGGCTTCTATTATGTGGTGGATAAAATGAGAAAACATTATTAAATATTAGATAAAAAGTATGTAACCTAGTACATGTTCATTTCTTGAATGATGAAGATGTGCTTATACTTTAGGCATAACTCTAGCCAAAAAAAATTATAATCATTCATTAACCTCCCTGGCAGTTTACTAAAATCCAGATTTATGTATAAAAAGAAGTCCAGTGTTTTGTATTAAAAAAAGCTGTGTGCTTGTAACTTACTAAAATGTTTCTTGTAGACATCCTGAATATAACCAAGTTGAAAACAAACAATTATGTAATATATATATATATATATATGTGTGTGTGTGTGAAATATTTTAAAACGGGGGGCAGGAGGCACGGCAGTAGAAGAGGATTCCCTTCCGCACTTATTTGCCACCTTCTCCTCTTTTGGAGTAGCATACCACACACACTCTTGTGGGTGCTTGCTTCCTAGACATTAGATGTATGACAGCACTCAGACTTAGCAGATTCCGGGTATGTGTATAGCTTTATACAGGTTGTGGCTGTTCATCCTGTTCTGATTTCTGTTGTTTGATACATATGGTGTCACAAATTTGCCATGTGAAGTCATGGTGAGTTACAGGCCTGTCATATTGTGTTTTTAATAGAATGAATGCATATCACGGGCACTGTTCAAGAAGAAATCCTTTGAGACCTCCCTTTGTGAGGTTGTAGTCAGGACATCTCCTGGTTCTGGATTGAACAGTGGCAGTGTTGTGGACAATGCTCCTCACATAGACATCCTTCCTGGCACTCAATCTGTGCACCATCATCTTGCATTTCTGCCAGGCAACTATATGCCCAGGCCTGAGCTTTTGGGCCCTGCAATAAGCTGTTAGTTCCAAGTTAGGGTGGGAGGCAGGCACGGATGTCAGAGGTCAGGCAGAAATCATGGTGGGTGGCAGTATTTAGGCAGAAGTCACTCCTTATTTTGTATTTACATTGAACGTGTTTTCTTTTGTATTGGATTGGATTAAAAGAACTGTATTAAATCCAATATATAAAAGAACACCGCTGGACACTGTATTTGGTGGGAGATCACTTCTGCTGCATATTTATGATACCCCAAGTCCAGCTACCTCTAATGTCCTCCAATGCTCTCCAGGGTCTCCTGTGTTTGTTCCAGCTTCTTCCTCCTCTGGCGCAGTTATGTGATGACATCTCATGTTCCAAGAGCACATGTCTGCACTCCAGAAAAGTTAAAAGCCATCAAACCTTTATTTTATCCAAAAAAAAAATCACATGGGATAACATGTATGATCCCTCCAGGGATCCCCCCCGTGAAGCATTTCCCTCATAAAAGCGTAATCATAGACGCTCGTATGAGAGAAACACATCAGAGGGGTTTGATAAAGGTTTTGATGGCTTTTAACTTTCTGGAGTGTGGAGTTAATTAGAGAGGTGGAGAGACTGAGCCACTATACTATCCAGCATCAGGTTGAATGCATGGGAATTAAGCAGACAGAGAGGGAGTCTGTGTGCTGGTAAGCTGTGTGGAGATATTCCAGTGTATGCAAGTACTGAGGATACATTGTGGAATTCCTACATGATGACATTTACAGGGCAGAGACAGAAAATTCTTAATTTACTGCTAGGGAGGTTAAAAACAGGAAGACTGGCATCTTTGAAACTACTGCAAATGGAAATAGCCAGGGGTTGAGGGAACAGCAGCTAAGTATGTTTTTCCAGTGTTAAAACGCACCTAAACTCAAAAATAAAAAATTACCAAAAAAACTTTATTACAATTTTACTTACCTCTAAACTGTCCCAATAGCTCAAAGTTGCTGAAAACCCCAAAATATTAATTTAGCAATCCTGCTGATGGACACAAAGTGAAAGTAGGAAAAATTAATAAATCAACGTGAATTGCTGGTGGAGATGTCGGCAGCCCGCTGCGGCAATGAGGAGAATATCCACAGAGGAGGAGGGGTGAGGGGAAAGCTATCCACATATCTCCACACAGGTAACAATTTTGTTTACATATTGCCCCAATAGTCGGGGGATCGCTAGCTAGGGGAAAAAGTTTGTCTGGTGGGTTTAGGTGCGCTTTAAATTGGCACGTTTCTATTGTGACAGTTTACAGATAAGATAACGTTTTTCCAAAATTGGTTTTTAATTATTTTCTGTGATCCAATGTCATCCTAGATCTAATTTAGGCTGTGACTGTACAGGAAAAGAGAAACATCACAGTGATGCACTAATGTTTCTGCCATCTTTTCTGTTGATATGTCATTTTGAAAGCTGTTTTTTAAATACACTTAATGAAGTATTGACTACAGAGCAGCATTTATTTGTCTCTCTTACATCTGCTTACCGAGCCCCCCCCCCCCCCCCCCCCCCCCCCCCATTAAAACTACACAGTTTCAGATTAGGGGCCATTTTACACTAGCACCCTAGTTGTGCCGCCCCCCTCCCTGGAATACCTTTGCACCCCCTCAGTTTGGGAGACACTGGTCTAGAACCACTATTTTCTTTTTCAGCCATGTTGTAGACTTGTCCTGTTGCAAGACTTACATTTCATCAAGCATTATCTGTCTTACAGATAACTTCACATTTTGATTAAAGGTCCTATACTTTGAAATAAAATGTATTAGTACAATATAATAATCAATGATCTTACCATGTTTATGCATGTCAATGAGCACTTTATTTCCTGTTTAATGTGAGTTTGCTTTTCTGGCTGCAAAACTTCTCTACCTTAATGTAATGGAGATAAAAAAATCTGCTCTGCAGTTCAAATCATAAAGGGATTAGCCTAGGATGAGCTGTTGCTCCACCATTCAGTAAGTTGAGTAAGGTCTCTCGCAAACAATCAGTGTGTTACTAAAATGATTGAAGATAAAGGAAAGCTAGTAATACAATTCCCACATAAAACTAGTTTATATATTTTTTAATGTGTTTACCAAGACAAAGCACTTTTATCATGCCTCCGTAACATAAAAAAAGCTAAATAACTATGTAATGAGACATAGCGTAGGTCTCTGCAAAGCCAACCGAATGAGTCCACAAGGAAAAAAAGAAATCTAAAATAGTATAAAGAGGAGCAAAGTCAATTATCAGGCATTTAAGTTAAATATGGTAGGACAGGCATAAAAGTTCAACCCCTCATCCACTATTTTAACATAAAAAATTTACAGTGCTGTCATTACAATTCCTCTCTGCAGGTATGGACATTTATAATTCAACTAGCCCCTTAATGCAAAGAATTGGAGAGGTTGACTAAGAATAGTTCATACTCAGAGACCTCAGGCTAAGATATATATCAGGTTAAGTATTGTATTTAGATTATACACATAACTGGGTGGAAAGCTGTTTAGAAATGTCCAAATGTTTTAAATGCAGTACATTGTACAGCCGTTCCCATCATAAATAGGTCATAAATATTTTGTAAATCTTAATTCACATACGTTTGTAAAACAATTGTAGTAGTATTTCTGATGGCTATATCCTTGTAAAATAATGTATTGTGGAGACAACTTAAAACATTGAGTTAGTGACTTGGGGGCATTGGCAGGACATTGTCAAACAGGATCCGAACTCAGAATTGTGACTCACATGAAATGGTCATCACAAGGAGTAATTGTTATGTTGAACTAGATAGAAAATAAGCAATGTGCATATACCCTCAGATAGCATGTGTAAATTCAGAGACGGGCTGAATAATCTGTTAATATAATATCCCCGCAGGAGTTTATGTATATGTTAAGATGGTGATTGAGTGATAGAACTCAATGTGTAGGGAACACAGGAATCAATCAGGCGATCAAGGCGGCTGTAATGCTCAAACTGGAACTTTATTGATCGGTGAGGCCCTGAAGGTGGGTCTCACTAGTGACAATTAGCAAGAGCAACTAAAGTTACGGCAACAGTCCACAGTAACCAGTCTTTTAGTGAAAATCCCGACAAGGGGTCTTCCGGTAGCTCAATGCGGGTCTTACCCCAGGACGGGCCAGGGACGCGGGCAGTGTAGGCTCAGGCTTGGATAAGGCACCGGATACAGGTAAGGCAGGCTGAGGCAGCAGGCATGGCAGTAGACTGGATGAGGTAACTCAGACTGAACCCACGGGGATCCAGGCATCCACCGGAATGGCAGTACGGGTCTCAGGTAGCTGACATGGCTGCACGTAGTGCGGCTGTGTGTAGGGGATGGCGCGTACTATCATGCCTACCGGCTGCATGCACGCTGGGCTGAATTGCTAGTAGTAGAAGGCCGCAGTTGAAGCAGCAGGAGACGTGCTGCTAGCTTCTTCCTTGCTCTTCACAGAAGTGAAGTGAAAACTTCTCTTAAGTGCTCAGGGAACCCCGGGGCATGCTGGTCTATTCCCTTTAAGGGGACCTCACCCTGACTAAACAACCCCCGGCCACTACAGAACCACCATATTGAATTTTGTAATTGCTGTAAAAGTGTATTCTTCCATCAGATCGCCCTATGTCCTTTGTAATCTGGTGATCCTGGTTATGTTTGAAGATGGGTGTGATATGTCTGTAAAGGATTGCACATAGCCACTTTATAGTTCACGAAACACCATATACAGTTGTGTTCAAAATTATTCAACCCCCACTGAAATTTTGTGTTTCGGCAATTTTTACATTGGATTTGATCATTTCAGTCATCTTGTTTACAATGAAATGAAAGAGGCACTTGAAAATCAGACAAATATTACATAACATTAATAATGAAATACCCACAAATGTATTTTCTGTGCTCACATCAATATCAGTTTTATTGAACCCCCAAGTGACATTCATTCTTGGTACTTAGTACAACATCCTTTTCCAGTTATAACAGCTTTAAAACGTGAAGCATAGCTTGACACAAGTGTCTTGCAGCGATCTACGGGTATCTTAGCCCATTCTTCATGGGCAAAAGCCTCCAGTTCAGTCACATTCTTAGGCTTGCGCGCTGCAACTGCTTACTTCAAGTCCCACCAGAGGTTCTCAATCGGATTTAAGTCTGGTGACTGCGATGGCCACTCCAAAATGTTCCAGCCTTTAATCTGCAACCATGCTCTAGTGGACTTGGAGGTATGCTTGGGATCATTGCCCTGTTGAAAGGTCTCTCATTATGTGACCAACATCTCCCAAGCCTCAGGTTTGTGAATGACTGCATCACATTTCCTTCCAATATCTCCTGGTACTGAAGACAATTCATTGTACCTTGCACACGCTAAAGCTTCCCTGTACCTGCAGAAGCAAAACAGCCCCAAAGCATG
>CM070033.1:146100719-146112392 GCA_036250615.1 Ptychadena robeensis
ATTGTCATATTGTATTGAACTTGAGCACACCTTTGTTTGTACCCTCTAGAGATAAAATATTAAAATTTCCTCTAGTGTTTCACATTTAAACTTCATTATATTAACTGGGCCTCTGACACATTGCTTCATGTTTATTTGGTTGTGGATTATGTGACTTCTTCCATGCCTTTAGTTTTAGTCAGGAATTATGTCCCTTGGACCTGCCTAACATTACTGAACTGCTAATAATTATAAAGTTGTGATTTTTGGGCATATTCTGCAACCTAACTAGAGTTGTTTGAATTTTTTTGACTAGCTTATCATAACGTAACAACCATTAGGGAACAAAGCTTTTGATACACATACCCTTTGATGTTCCGTACTATATGATATGCAATCATCCCTCCTTTGTTGGTAGTATAGTGGGATCATAGGCACTGAACTGTCCTCCCCCCAGCACGCCTTTGCCCGGTATCTTTTAAGAGCTAGAAGAGGAAGAGAGGCAAGGGACTTGCTCAGGCACTGTCTGATTGTCTTTCATGTATGCTCATCTGGAGCCTGAATGAGTCACTCGCCTCACGCTCTAGGGAGATCCCAAGCAAAGGGGTGCGCTCCTATACATTTACAGTTAGTTTAGGGGGGCCACAAGCGGAGAATCAAAGGGGGCCACTGAAAAATGCCAAAAGGGACACATGCGGCAGGTTGATCACCTGGACTCTAAATGGGAAAAGCACCACAGTGATGATTTTGCTGCCACCTTGGATACTATGCCAGGAATCCATACAGCCATAAGTCCCAACTTTGTTTTTCTCCTGCAACAACTCCTAGGCACTGTATAGAATGGGAGAGGGAGGTCCTCATAATAATCGTGTAGCATGGGCATATCCTTTAAGCTCCCTAGCGGTTGAGACAATCCCAGCTCTGACTGTGCATAAAGTGTTTGTCCGCCACTGAGAGGTGCCCCGCAGTGCTGACTTACCTAGTCCGGCATCCACCGCAGCTCTGTTTGCATCTGGGAGGCTTCCTGCAAAAAAGCGGATCCTTCCCCCACCCGAAATGAAAATCGCACTGAATACAGTTTTCTAAGCATGTCACAAACGTGATGACATGACACAGGGAGATGGCAGGATTTTAAGATCATATTGAATACAGTTTTCTGCAATACCATATAAAGTAAAATACATATCTAAATAGGTTCCGCTGCCCCCGATGTTCCCATTCGAAATTGATCATCTCTCTCCCAGTGTGATGGTAGTGATGACATCACACCGGGGGCGGGAGTGCAAAATTCAAAAAGGAATTGTACTGAATAAAAAACGTAGTGTAAAGTAAAAAAAAGCAAAAAACACATTGTAATTTGAATTAAGATTTTATTAAAAATAAAAAACACATATAAACACATTGTAACAGTTTAAAAATGTACTAGTAAGGCTATGTTTTCATGGTTTTAGCGGATGCAGGGATACTCCCTGCTTTAATCACATGCCTTGACGGGGATGTCAACACATCCCATACATATGCATGAATTCCCACACCTGTTTACACAGCAGGTCCACCGGACAGCATAGATTGATGTACTGCCTTGTGTTAACCTCTCGGCCAACAGACACAATGAATGCCATAGAAACAGGTGGGGTGGGAAGTCATGCATATGTATGGGATGCAGGGCATATCGGCGCATTCCCATAAAGTCATGGAAACATAGCCTTAGCCTGGATCACTAGTGTTTAACACTGTGCTACTACCATTGCTGATTGTTTACTGCCTTATTATTAAATTAAATTTTTACATAATTTTATGTTTCAAATATTTTTGTATTCAGGATGTCTACTAGGCCCTTGTATGGATATATGTTGGTAAGTTACAGACCTACAAATTCGATTGACGTCTATGGTGCACTTCTGGTACAGAAATCTAGACCTCAGCAGTGCGCTAGGGAGGTTAAATTTAGTTATTTAAAGTAAACTTAAGCAGACCACTCACTGTACAATATGCACAATATGCCTGTAAGTAATAAAATTTTGGGAACAAAATTTCCAGTCATGATCTACCCTGGAAAAGATTGGCTCGTCTTTTGCCAACTAATGGTATTTTCTGCCATTCGGAAGTTCTTTAGTATAAGTTCAATAAATGTGGAAAATCAAAAGCTGTGTTTCTTTGTCGTGCTTTATGCATGAGTTGGCTAGAATTAATGAGGAATTAAAAAGTAAAACATAATAAATCTAGATCATTAGTTTTGTAATGTGCAATGTTGCAAGGTCATAACAATAATTAAAGTCTAATGTCTATTTCTTTTAAAGCAAATAATATGCCTTGAGATAGACAGTGATGAGTTGATGACACTATTAATGGGAAAACTGACTTTCATTTTCTTGTAAATATGAAAGTTCCAGATACATTTGGTATTTCTCAAAACAAGGAGATTCATAATAACATTTTTTTTTATAAAGCGTAAGGAAGTAGTTTGGGAGTATATTTTGTGTGAGGTATATATCATTGTATTGTAAGATTTTTGTGAGGTTGCAATTGCTAAGCTCCATCTAAAAAGCTAGATGTCTGGCTTTGCTGAGAGTAAATCAATATTAGCTGCCTCTGAGTTTCATTTATAGGTGTGCTAAACTTGAAAATCAGAAAAACAGCTAAATATATACATACACTAAATTGTCACAAGTATTGGGACACAAATCCTCTAAATCATTGAAATCAGGTGTTCCAATAATTTCCTTGGTCACAGTTGTATAAAATGAAGCAATGAACCATGTGTCAACTGCAGATGCGGATGCGGATTTATGTCAGCTGGATCAGGTGCGGAAAGATCTGGCCAGAGGAAGAATTTTCTTCAGGGTAGAGTAGAGACCTCGGTATCCAGTGAAATATCCGGCAAAAAAACAGAAGTGTCAGTGTCATCACTTCTGGCATATGGAACACGGAACTGTGTGTTCCATTCACCGGAAGTGACATCACTTCTGGTATATGGATCATGGTACTATGCATTCCATGTACCGGAAGTGATGTCACTTCTGGTTTTACACGATTCCAATTCCCCACGAACAGGCAGGGAATTTCTAAAAGTCACAGCACCGTGGGCATGTGGCTCAGAGTTTGGAGTGGACACTGTCCCATTCATCGTCCGCAGTGGGGAAAAAGCAGCAGTGAAAACAAGCCCTCAGACATACTTTTCAAACATTTGAGAAAGAATGCTCTGTGAAAATACATTTACTGTTTGTGTAAAGGAAGATGTTCCAGTACCTTTGGAGACAGGGCTGGGACAAGGTCCACCAACAACAGAGGCTGAGCTGCCCAAGTGCGCCCCCCCCCCCCGAAATGATAGAAACAGATACAAGTTTAATTGTCGTTAGAACAGAGTGTATACCATAATTGGATTTGGAATATGACCTGTATTGTGGCTTATGTCATCACCTGTATAGGACTCATACCATCACAATAACAGATATCATAAAATGACGTGTATGGGGCACATACCATACCAGTAAGTAGCATCAATTTTATAGCATCATCATCATGTCATTACTTGAAATCACTGTTATTGGGCTAAACTGTATATGGTCATTATGTGTGAAATAAGAACCAACCACAAAGGTCGCTGCATCAGCTGCACAGGGTTAAGCATATCCTATCATCATGTATACTGACAGTTGAATTAGGTCCTGTATTTGTTTGTGGGGTTTAGATATGATTATACCTGGCTTTCATGGCTTCCTCTAACCCACGCGTATCGCAGCCCGGTTTGCTTTCTTGGCCATGCAAGGCATCGGAATGGAAGGTGGAATAGACCACCTCCTTGCTGGCTGATGGGGGATGGTTACAACAATAGCGGCCAATCAGGTCCGCCAGAGGCTTGTACCGCTCTGGCCTCTAGCAAGAAAAGACAATCCCAGCGCAGAGAACAGCATAGCGCAATTACGGGCAGAGGCTAGAGTGCAGAGGGGATACCTTGTCATTTTACCATGCTATGCCCTGGCATAAGGGAGGGCACGAGGCGGAGGCGTCAGCGGGCAGGCGCTGACCGTGACAATGGCGGCTGCATGGGCGCTCGCCAGGAGGGGGGTAAACTTGTCCTAAGTTTACGCCCTGAGCATTCTGTGCCCAGACTGAGCAGCGCTCAGAGGCAAGAGCCTCTTCTGCCTCTGTGTCGGCCCGGCCCTGTTTGGAAATATAATGATGTTTTTTTCTGTCCTTATTTTTTTGTCTCAGAGACACAACTGGAGCATATGAAAACTTCCTCTAAGTAAGGGTCTCTACGAGTTCATTGCACGCCTCCCTGTTTTAAATGAGGTTTAAATAAAGCATTTTTATTGCAGTGAGGCTGGGCGTGGACATTAATCATTTGCTACACGTCCATTGAAAATGGACATTTCTTTCCAATTTTTGCAATTCAAATGAATGCTAATGCAGCAGTAATGCGCTCTAAACTGCGGGCTATTTGCCCTTGAACCACAGGCAAACATTAAGGGTATGTATGCACATGGCATCATGGACTCATTATGTGGATACATATTTATGGGGGTCTCTGCATTGGTGTAATGTAGACAGGGCACTGATAAGCCCCAACATGCAAAAAAGTAAAGAATATTGATCTTATATTGGCAATTGTCAGGAGGTTGGATATATTGTGCAGCAAGTCTGTTCTGAAAAAAGAAGAACACATGTGCAATAGTGTTGAGAGGCATATGTTTTATTCGAGTTCGTGAAATTACGCAGATATATTAAAGAACATTTGAGATTTGTAAAATTTGATTTGACTTTATTCTATTGCCTTATATCGTGCACCAGCTTTACAGCTTTGCTTCTTCATTCTGTGATCTAAGAAAGTATGGGCATTGTGAGTATTTTGCGTATACATTCACAATGTGCACAAATATGCACGATGTATGCCAGTAAACCATGTTGAAGTATAATATGACCAATATCCACCATTGCGAAAATATTTGAATGTATTCTACGAATATACGACATTCCAATTCGCAAATGTGCACTCGGAATATATATGAATATTTTCGCTTAACACTAATGGGCAAGAGTGAGAGCCCTTTCATTTAAGCTGCCTTGCATTGCTGTTACCACAAGAGAGCGCACTAGTGCAAAGGGCTCTAAAGGTCTAAAGTAATTAAAACCCATCCATTTCTCTATTTCCACTTATGTTTCCAACTTCATACATGAATACAAATGTGAATGCCCTCTTTGCTCTTCCAATTGTCAGCTTATTACTTGTTCTCCTGAAGAGGTCCCCATACACAGCGAGAGGACCTTTCTAGGGTTATCACCTCTGGATAATTTCCAGGTAATATTCTGTTGGAACCTCTTTTTTAGGGTAAAGAAATTTCATTGTAAGGATCCACAAGATTCTGGTTTTCCACTATCCTTTAAAAATGAATATATAGTCAACCCTTAGCACAGAGAGCGACACATTATGTAGACAATGTTTGATGGAACTGCACTTTAGTCCTATTATGCCATAAGTGGCAATGCAAGGATACGCACAGAGGTATGAATTTGCTGTTAGACATTTTATGTTTCTGACAAATGACACTTGCTGTATAACCAAATATAATCATTTTGAATAATTAACACGAGTTATAAAATGCTATTGGCATTTTAAAGCAGACTATGCTACAACTATCAGAAGGTTACACTTCAGTATATTCTTCATGCTCTTTAAATAGTTTCATCCTTATATTTCAACTTACATGAAATTAATAGATTTTAAAGTCCTGCAAGCTAAGATCATATAACCGTGCATTAATCTTAATTATAAAAAGCTATGCTTCAGTTCCTTTGATGTAATAAATAGCTACAAGAAGGCAACATTTAACAAGTGCATAAAGTCTATCTTAAAATTCAGCAGTGTCCATGTCTTCAGGAAATATATAAACCATATTTACCATTTCTGTTATCCTTCAAATAGGGTGCTAAAAAGAAGGCAGTTTCTGATGTAACTACAGATAAAATTTAGATTAGTACGATACTTCCATGTCAGTTTATCATATGTTTGTTTTGTAATTCTTTGCTGTAATGTTAGGTTCTTAAACAAGGTTAAGAGTGTTCTCTAAACAAGGTTGAAAGTGGTATGTGGACAATGTACCAATAATATTGTGTTACGCAAATGGCATCTTAAAGAGACCCTGCCATCACATTTATTATTTGTAATGTTAGTTTAGAAATATTAGAAAGAGTGTTTTATTAGTGATGGCCGAGTCGGTTCCCAAATTGCTGGACAAACTTTCGCATCTACCCGCAGTTCACATCTTCGCGGCGAACCGCCATTGACTTCAATGGAGGGAGAAATCCTCAAACCTTCGGGTCATAACTGCAGCATCAATATCAACATAAAAAGTGTTAAATTTGATCTAAGAATTACGGACATGTCAGAGCTTTGGATCTCCCCCAATTTTTCGGCTGATCAATCACAATCAGGTGAAAATCTAAGCTAGAGAGAGTGTTTACTATTAGTATCTCAGGCAGGTGCAGCACCCATGTTGGTTTCCTCGTTAAGGAAAACATTCTGTTTTTCATATCTGTGACTAATAATGTTAAAACTTTAAGATGCCAACTGTGCATATATCTAATTCAATATATCCAACAGTGACTTAACTAAGAGCTGCCTTTGTTGTCAATGATTTATCAAATTAAATCTTTCAGATGCCAACTGTGCATACATATTTTATCTGTATCTGTCATTTTTTTATGGCTCATTTCATTTATGTTGTACATAATGTAATTGTTATTTTATTTTATTGTTTATTCAATGTATTCATTTAAGCAATGCTGTATCCATGGTGCTCTCTCTCTCTTTCTCAGAGCGTCAATTTTTATATATAGACCTTTTTTGTTTTAGAGTGGAGTGGAGAATGATTAAAATCTCTGTCAAGTTTTGTTTATTGATGTTTATGTCTCTTCTAGTTAGACTATTTTTTCTTGGTGACTTTTGGAAAAACATCAAAACTTTTGCAGTTATCATCATAACATAAATAACAATAAAGTATACATCTACTATTACAATGTTGACAATGGCTATGCCTGCTGATATGAAGGTAAGTAAAATATCTCCAATGGGATGCAAACAAGCATATTTCCCCCTTTGCTATATTTTCTACATCAAACTCTAAAAACATAAAAATGTCTATACATATATATAATAAATGGCATATAAAATGGTCTCCCAGTGGTTTTGAAGGACCATAAAACAATTTAACAAGCAAAACAATCAAAAGAAACATACGATGAATAGATTAGTCTAAATTTTTTGTCCACTCTAAAAAATCATATGAAGCAGGTTTCTTGCTGTAAATAACATAAAGTAATGTTTATCACCTCTAGAAAGAAGGACAGGAATGTGATCTCTTTCCCACTTAAGAATCTTCTTACCAGGACAGAAACAGCAATACTAATATTTTAAGCTGGGAATAGACAGGGCAATTTCCTGTCAATCCTCAACCCGACCTAGCAGGTAAAGTCATCACGCATGCCCGCTAGTGCCGAGAATCGGCTGGCACCCCTTGTCTGGGGACAGGCGTTCCCATCTACACTAATGGGATCAGATCAAAATTATCCGTCATGTCGGATCACTGTACGATCCGCCATGACTGCTGATTTTAGTCCAATTGTGCAAGTTGGCGCACCCGATTCCATGACGACCCGATCCCGATCGGATGCGGGAACATGCACGGCATCAGATCGGCACGGCATCCGTTCGGCACACTTTTCACATCTTTGCCACATGGGGGAAGGTTGCATGCTCTGTGATATCAATGGAATGCCAAAGGACCCCTTGGGGGAGGCTGGTTGAACTCTGGTGAATTTTGGTGATTGGGTGCCACAAATATGTGTGTTGTAGATATGCAAATTAGGGATGTTGGCAGTTATCCTACATGATAATAACTTTGAATGTTTGGCTCTGTAGTGAATATTTAAAAATGCCTAGAAGGTTGCTAAAAAGCTTGTAGGAATAACACATTTAATGCAAGAAAGTCCCTACCAAACAGATCAGGTAAACAGTGTCACCCTCCCCAACATACTAAAGCTGTATTTTTTTTTGTTATAAATTAAAGGTCTTTATTCTAAATACCAAAAAGACCATAAATAGATACAATGACTTAAAAATATTCATGAAAAAGCCATTTATCAAAAGAACAAGTTTAAAAAGTTACAACCAAGCAACCAATATTGTCTTCAGCTGAGTAATTAACAAAATTGATTGTTCAATAAACCATTGAAATAATCAGTATGGGTATAATGAAATCACTCGCGCTGACGCGGTTTTGCCCAATGCAGGGGCTTCTTTAGGAAGATACACTATGTATTAATGAAGTAACAAAAAAGATGTTTTAGAATCATACACCGCACAAAATCCACAACAGCCTAAAAAAACATTTAAAGTCATTCTATCACTTAAGCCCCCCATACACCTTTAGATCACTCCATACAATTTCCTTTAGAGCAACCAACAACTATGTAGTGCCGGGTCCTCCCTGATAGAATACATAGTGATTGGAAGGTTTAGAAAGGTCCTCATATTACATGGTTTTGGTGGAAAAAAAGTTGATCGTATAGAAATTGTATGGTAAAATTTTAAAGTGTATGGGGCCTTTACACATTCCCAAAGTGTTAGTGGAACACTGGATCTACAATCAAGTGGTGTAACCCAGACAATCCGGAATGTGGCTGGAAAACAGCTTGCTTCAGGCAACATGTACAGTTGGAAGAAAAAGTATGTGAACCCTTTGGGATTACTTGGAGCTTTGCATGAATTGGTCATAAAATGTGCTCTGATCTTCATCCAAGTCACACCAATAGTAAAACACAGTCTGCTTAAACTAATACTACACAAACATTAGATGTTTTGATATTTTTATTGAACATAACATGTAAACATTCACAATGCAGGGTGGAAAAAGTATGTGATCCCCTAGCCTTATGACTTCTCCAAGAGCTAATTGAAGCCAACCTTTATTCCAATCAGTGTGATGATATTGGATATGTTGCTGAAAGCTGTCCTGCCCCTTTAACCTCCTGGTTATTAAGCCCTAGTTATCTTAAGCTAAATAAAGCTGTTTTAATCGATTAGTCTAAGTGAACTCGGGCTATTGAAACCTACAGCCAGATGGTTTTCAGGCAATACAGAGGCTTGCAGGTCTTCTTACCATGTCCCCCGCTGTCTGATCTTCAAATCCCGGTGTTCAGGATCCCTCGGTCGTGAGCACCATGACTTCGTGGGGAGAGGGAGGGGCGGGAAGTAAAAAATTTGAAAAAAGTTATTTTGTGGTTTTTCTTTCATTCTGGCATTGATTGGAAAATTTGGTGCACCCAATTTAATTCAAAATGAAAAAAATAAAAAAAACATGTATTTGCCTCTTATGAGTTTCTTTCATGTTTGATTGGATTGATTTTTCTGTACCCAATTCAAGATCAAAATAAAGAAAAATACATTACAAGTAAATACTTTGTAAGGGCTTGTGTCCACTGCTGTTTTTTCCCCGTGGTGGATATATGTCCGCAGGGGGAAAAAGACACAGAGAGGACACTCCCCATTCGAATGAGCAGTGCTATTTGAGCCTGTTCACGGGGAATTTGAATAAAAAGAAATGTAAGTCGATGTCACTGACGTCACTCCCAGTACTTGGAATGCACAGTTCCCAGTTTCGATATCCAGATGTGACATCACTGACGTCACTTCCAGTTTGAGCCGGTTTTCTTTCACGAGAGGCTCTCTGCTGTCTCTCGTGAAAGAATTCTTCCACTGACCGGATCGTTCTGCTCCTGATTCAGCCAACATAAGAATAGTCACTTTCTCCCTGCTGGTGAACAGGGCGTGTCGAAAACCTGTACTTTTAGTCGAGGGAAGAAAAGCGATCATGTCTTGTGGACAGTTTGGCCATCACTAATCACCTCTGTTAGTGTGACATGGTGTCTGGATCCAGACAGAGGGGGCGACCAGACAGGCAACACACACTGACAACACAGGGATGGTGGTAACCAAAACAGGTTTAATGAGGACTCATAATACAGGAACAAAACAGGTGCAAAACAGTCCAGGGTTCAGGAGTGTCCAGGGTTCAGGAGGAAAATGGGGAAAATTCAGTAGTGACTTCTAGGATCCAAGCTCAGACAGGGATTGGTATAGAAATGCTCAGCTTGCGTGTCTGAATGAAGAACACCTACATAGCCCTAAGGCCAACGAAGCAGGTGTGCTCCACCCAGCCCATGCCTGCAAGGAGCCACCTACTGGTGACTGTGGAACCAACCCATGGAAGGGCAAGCACAGTGCCACCAGCAGGCGGTAACCGGTACAGCCGGGGTCCTCATACATGGCTTATCTCAGACCTGTTATTCTTTGCTCAGTCAGGTAAAGAAAGAGAAAACAAGACAACAATAATACCATGATTGTAAAGTCCCTGAACAAGGTATTGACAATAAACTGTTGAAGATATTGAGAAGGGTTGTGAGAACATTACAAAAAAAAGTATTGTTCTAGCACATATATTAAACACATAAATTAAAACACACCTAAACTCAAACCAAAAAAAAACTAACACTAACTAACAACAAAAGTTTCAGTTTTTACTTTCATTTTAAAATCCTGAATTTGACATTAATGAACTACAGTGCCCTAAAGCTCCATACTAAAATAGAACTAGGTTAAATTTACACATGAGTATATAGAGATGGTCTGCTTTCAATGTTTAGAGGCTAGCTCAACTTATTTTTTTCTTTCTCATATATAGACATTACTTTAAATAGCAGCATCTTCGTCTCAAAGGACTTGTACATTTGTATATATCATTACTATTTATGTTTCTTTATATTTATTCCCCCTCTTTTAGAGGGTTGTTTTGTAAAAAAAAAAAAAAAAACTATGAAAATACTTAATAAATAATAATAAAAAAAAATAAAAAATCCTAAAACAATATACTTACCTGTTCTGCATAAGTCTACGGAAATCGCCATTTTGCTGTGTAGCTTCCAGTGTTTGGTCATTGTGATTACAGCTGTAGCATTTTTGCTGAGAGAGTGGGCACTCAGGGATATCTCTTTACAGGTAAGGATTTTTTTTCTAACATATCATCCCAATAATATGGGGTTAACCAGTGAGGGACACAAAGTCAAATATGTTTAGGTGCACTTTAAAATATTGTCTGTCAATAGTAAAATAATATTTTATTTGGGCAAATCATGTTGGTTTAATAAAAGCATCTCTTTTTTTACTTGATTTTTCAGCATGTTACAATTAAAGTTGGATTTTATTTATATTATGCAATATTTGCATTGTTAAATGTTTAATGAATACAACTATTGTAATACTGATACACATTAAACATGTTTAACACATTAAACAGAGTAAACATAACTCTGATATGCTTATTATAAACAATAAGAGCTTGTTTCCATTAGCATGATTTGTCGACAATCACGGGTTGTCATGTCCGTTCATTTGCATGGGCTTGTCCCTACATAGGCAAATGGCTCTGGATCGCAGCTCCCTGCGTTTTTTGGTTGCGGGTCACGGGCAACCGATCGTCCCAGATCGCTGTGCCCTATAGACATGAATGGACACAATCAAAAACCATTCATTCCCTAAGAAAAAAGGACGGCCCTACAAAAGTTACTTGACCTTCAGTCCCTTAGACACAGAGACTGCTTATTGCGCACGGTCTATGTACACGGAAATAAATGTGG
>CM070033.1:146114702-146137733 GCA_036250615.1 Ptychadena robeensis
CGAATATTCGCGAAATGGCGAAATAGCGATATTCGAGCTAAATATTCAAAAATCTAATATACGAGCTCAACACTATTTGCAATCACCTCACAAATTTAGCAAGTCGAAAAATTCGACCATCTCTAGTTATAAGTTAAAACATCTTTATGGATGATTTTTTTGTCTTTCTATTTGTTTTAATATTTTTATTTGAAATGTTAAGGTTCCCATTATAGCAGCATTGTTTGGAATGTATTATTGCAGTTAAAAAGCAAAGCATGTTTGTAGTTTAAAAGGGCTTTTTCTAAATTGTTCCAAGTAATACTTGCCCATTTTCTTTGTTTCGGCTGAAATACATTAGAGGGCATGGCAATGCTAAGGTGAATGCTCAATCTTTCTTTTGTTTTTTACATTGTATTTTAAATTACGTTTTGATTTTCAGATCTTTCTTGATGTTCCCTTAGTTGCCCCTGCTGGTACTCAATACTAAAAATGAAGAAATCTTAGAGCAATGTAATTTGGAAACTATAGTTGTCTATGGCAATGGGTCCAGCCAGCCAGTCTGTGAATAACACAAGAGACAATATTAATGTTACCAGATGTATTTTAGCATACAGAATCTATCCGCTCTGGACATTAAAAACTGTTTTATTGCCTTTGCAGCTCCAAGTCAGTAAGGAGTGCCCACAGCAATTCTCTAGATAAATAGCTTAAACGGGTAACTCCATCTCACTAAAGAGTCTATGTATATTCTATTTCATTTGTGAAACTCACAGATGAGATGTGACATGCGGCATCTGTGCTGATTGCAGAATATACAGTCCTGGCCAAAAGTTTTGAGAATGACACAAATATTAGTTTTCACAAAGTTTGCTGCTGCGCTGCTTTTAGATATTTGTTGCAGTTGTTTCTGTGATGTACTGAAATATAATTATAAGCACTTCATACATTTCAAAGGCTTTCATTGACAATTACATAAGAATTAAGCAAAGAGTCAGTGTTTGCAGTGTTGGTCCTTCTTTTTCAGGACCTTTGCAATTCAACTGGGCATGCTCTCTATCAACTTTTGGGCCAAATCCTGATTTATAGCAACCCATTCTTGCATAATCACTTCTTTGAGTTTGTCAGAATTAGTTGGTTTTTGTTTGTCCACCTGCCTCTTTAGGAATGGCCACAAGTTCTCAATGGGATTAAGATCTGGGGAGTTTCCAGACCATGGACCCAAAATGTCAACGTTCTGGTCCTCAAGCCACTTAGTTAGCAATTTTGCCTTATGGCACAGTGCTCCATCGTGCTGGAAAATGCATTGTTCTTCACCAGACTGTTGTTGGATTGCTGGAAGAAGTTGCTGTTGGAGGGTCCTTTGGTACCATTCTTTATTCATGGCTGGGTTTTTGGGCAAAATTGTGAGTGAGCCCACTCCCTTGGATGAGAAGAAACCCCACACATGAATGGTCTCAGGATGCTTTACTGTTGGCATGACACAGGACTGATGGTAGCGCTCACCCTTTCTTCTCCGGACAATCCCTTTTCCAGATGCCCCAAACAATCGCAAAGGGGCTTTCAGCAGTCCATTCACCATACTTTCTGCAGAACATCAATCTGTCCCTAATGTTTTTTTGGGAGAGAATCGGCTTCTTTGCTGCCCTTCTTGACACCAGGCCATCTCCCAAAAGTCTTCGCCTCACTGTGCCTGCAGATGCGTTCACACCTGCCTGCTGCCATTCCTAAGCACGTCTGCACTGGTGGCACTCCAATCCTGCAGCTGAATCCTCTTTAAGAGACAATCCTGGCGCTTGCTGGATTTTCTTGGATGCCCCTGAAGCCTTCTTAACAAGAATTTAACCTCTTTCCTTGAAGTTCTTGATGATCCTATAAATTTTTGATTCAGGTATAATCTTAGTATGATATCCTTGACTGTGAAGCCATTTTTATGCAATGCAATGATGGCTGCACACGTTTCTTTGCAGGACACCATGGTTAACAATGGAAGAACAATGATTTCAAGCTTCATCCTCCTTTTAACATGTCAAGTCTGCCATTCTAACCCAATCAGCCTGACATAATGATCTCCAGCCTTGTGCTCGTCAACATTCTCACCTGAGTTAACAAGACGATTACTGAAATGATCTTAGCAGGTTCTTTAATGACAGCAATGAAATGCAGTAGGAAGGTTTTTTGGGGATCTTGTTAATTTTCATTGCAAAGAAGGATTATGCAATGCATCTGAACATTCTGGAATACATGCAAATCACTATTGTAAAAACTTAAGCAGCAACTTTTCAAATTTCAAATATTTGTGTAATTTTCAAAACTTTTGGCCAGGACGGTAGTCTAGAAGCTGTAAATAGTGATGAGCTGCATAGGTAATATTCGAATTTGCGATATTTCGCAAATAATTCTACAAATATTCGATTCTATATTCGCAATCGCGCGCAGTTGTGGGCGAATGCGCACAGTTGCGAATCTAGATTCGCAATTATAATCTCCTCGTAATTACCTTTAAAATGAATGTGCTATTTATTTTCTCATTGCAAATCTAGATTCACAATTTCGAAAATTTGCGAATTCTCGAATAGCTGAAATTCGCCAAATATATTCGAAATTTGAATATTTGAGCTCAACACTAGCTGTAAACAGGTGGTTCCCAACTGACTGTGTGAACCTAGCCTAGATAGTAACAATGTTACTGCCATCAATGTAAAAACGCCCAATGTGTAACAAGAAAATAATACCCGGTTTCCCTTCCTGATAATCACCTATAGGTATGCAAAAGGTACTAAATAAAGATGTTTGATCCAAGATTCATCTTACCCACATCTTGACATGATGTTACCAGTGATAAGCAGCATAAGCAATATATAGGCCTAATATTCACAATAAATTAGAGAATATTATTTGCAATTACGAACATATAGCACTATATTCAAGATCTTCGTGAATTCTCCAAGTGCCAATATTTCTAATAAAAATTCTGAATTTGAATATTTGCAATCAACACTTGATGTTATTGTTCTTTCTGGTAAATGCAAAGCAGCCCAGCACATGTCATCATGATGTTTCAATCCATTGCAAAAGCATATTTTAAAATGATTTGAGCGAAGGCTTAAGCTGGCTATAAACGTTCTCCCCAATTCTGCTGAAGAATGACAGTGTTTGATGACATTGTGCAGAGAATTGGATGGGCACCCTTTGTGTGCCAGCACTTACTTTGTCCCCATCCAAAATCATGCAATAGGTCTAAAATTGACAGACATATCTATAAATTCTTAGATCGATTTACCGGCCGATTCATTGCCAAACATCAGTTGATCAGTGGCAAAATAGGTCTCAAATCTAACTGTCTATGGCCAGCTTTACCAATAATCTGCTTGGATGAAGAGGGGGGCAGTTTTTTTAAGGCTGCCTTTCATCTTACTACAATGTCCACCAGAAAACATAGGATGCCGATTTTATCTAAATTGCTGTAAAGACAAGAAAATTGTGTGGACGTATACAAAACTGGTTTTGGGTTGGTAGACATTGTAAGTGGAGGGATTGGTTTCATAATGTAAATGACATCTCATCTGAGTGTATTTGAAAGGCATTGTAAATTGCAATCTGATCGTGAAATCTTGTACCTGCCTTACTTCCTAGGTTATTACTATAAGCATTTGTGCAGTGAACTCATACTACAAGACAAGCTCATTAATGTAAAATATATATGAGTCCTTTTTCTTTTCCTGCTTCCAAAACTGCTTACATAATTAACATAAACGAAAAATGACAAGCCACTTTCATAAATGTTCAATAAGAGAATGCAATATTGATATAGGAGCCCTGTGGCCTACCTTGATTATGATGCAGTAAATGTCTTTTATTTCACAGCACAGCAAGCAGACAAAATGAAGATATTCACTTGAAAACTTTACTCTGTTTATTTTAACTTCATTTTTTAGGGAAAACAATTAAAAGTATATACCCTTTTACCGCTCTAAATATTATCCACCAACCCTTGTTGGCATCACATAGGAGGCCATCTATTGTTTTTTTCAAATGTGGTCAGCATGCTCCATTTTTAATAGAATGCACTTATTTCTAATACCAGAAGTGACATTGTAATGTTAAGAATGTATGTTTTCTTATCTTGGAACTTAAAACTATATCTGAAGCAGCTGGTGCTGCTTGAGCTTTGTGCGGACTATTTAAGTGTTCTTGAAATATTTTAAATGATCACTGTCATTCCTAATTCCTAAATAAATAATTGTATCCAGAAATACAGTATATTCTGTATACATGAAGTACATTAAAGATTTTACATGAAAGAAAAAATATTGATTTGTACATTCAGTTGTGCAGTGTAGGAGATTGCGGTAAGATTTTCAACCCAGTGACTGGCAATACAGTTGCCAAAGACAACCAATATGCATTGGCTGTTTACATACTTTATCCTCCAGCTGAGATCACTACCCCAATCGATAAGGCAATCCATAAAGACAGATGCAAACCCTCATTTATCATCAGACATCAACAGATAACAGACAAGTTGGTTCAAGACTTCAAATTGCCAAGCCATTTCATGAAAGGTAGATCCTTAAGCAGCCAGGATCCTGGTTAATTATGTTGAGGTTGTTGTGGTGGGCGCTGTATGGTGTTACCTCATCCTCCAAGTTAACCATTAGATGTCAACTATGCATGGATGTAAGAAAGAAGCAGAGAGACAAACAGTCTTGTTTGAGTTCAAAGTTACTTCTGCCTTTAGTGCAGAACTGCGCATACAGATACACAGATTATTAATAAGGAGAAAAAGGGAGGGGTTGTTAGGCAGCACATCATTTGTAAAGCCCAATTTTGAGTTAATAGTTGTTGTCTGCAGTCTGTCTTTATAAGGTAGCATTCTTCAGCCTATTTGGTGGTGTCCTTGGACTGTGGCCATGAATCAATCTTCTGTTCTACTGGAAGCAAGCTGAGTATATAGCATTTATATAGCACAACAGCAAAAGTAAAATGCATAAAGGAATAAAGAATCTTATCCAATGTAGCCAATCAGTCCCCAACATCAGTGTGATTGAGGTAGCTATTGAGTGGAGGTAGTAAATCATGTTCCTCCTTTTTTAGGTGTTGAATTGGGACCCACCAAACTGACAGAATCAGAGTTAGGGTATGTCCCCACTGCGATGTGTGATCCATCGGGTGATATGCACCCAATGGAGCATATACACAATACCTGCCCGGCGGTTCTTCTGTTCACATTGCGTTGAGCCAATCAGCCGATGCAGGGAATAACATAGTGCAGTACGTTAACCCCATGAATCCGCAGATGTGTGAACAGAGGATCTGCTGGGCAGGTAATGTGTCTTGCTTTAACTCTTGCTAAAATTAGGTGCCTCGGCTTATACTCTAGTATATACAGTACTCTTTATCTGTTTAATGACTCTGTTGTCAAGCTTGTAAAATTTTACTTTTATGATTTTTTAGGAAATACGGTTGTTTTTCTAAAACTAAATTTAGATATTGTAAAATAGACATTTTCTTTTTTAATTAATAGTGTGCCCTGAATTTCTTCTTCAGTGTGATGTTTCTCAAATAAGTAATTAATACATGTGCTAGCTTGTAGTCCTATAAAAGTTTGATGACTCTATACAAGACTCTATACAAGAAACAAAATTTAGCTATAAATATGTTAAATAAAAAAGCTACTTAGCAAATACTGCTCTTTAATTTTGCATGTCGATTTTGAAAGCAAAACTAGTCCTCCAAAAAGTCGGCTTATAAGCATTAGAAGTAGAGTGTATTCAGTTTGTTTCCTGAGTCATTAAATAGAATGCAAACTTTGCCGATCCTATGTATAATTATCCTATTACAGGTAATTCAATGAGTGCCATTTAGGTATAATTTTCATGTCACACAAAACCAAGTTGGAAGCCTAACTGGAAGGATGCCTTGTCTGTATGGGCTGGAGATCAAAATCTGCACAGTAAGGTAGGGGATAGGTTGTTTAATGGGGGGATAGCTTGAATGGGGAGGGGTCAAATCATAGGCTGTGTTAAATAGGCTGTGAGGGAAACAGAGGGCAGCCATTTTTAAAGTTACCCTCCTTCCCTCTTTATATAAGTTGATATAGGGGATGTGTTACTTAATGTATGTTATGTTGGTATTGCATTTAATGATCTGCTGTTTTTCTTTTGATTTGTTTTGGTCCTCAGAAGTGCCTAGTAAAGAAACAGAGAAACAGACCATCAGTTGCCATCAACTACAGGGGTGCCCACCTTGCAGTTTCAACCCAAAAAGCACAGAGATCTGTCGTGCCGGTACTTTTGGGGCCGATCCTGGAGTCTCCTCCCCTTCCAAGTTAATTGACTACAATCTGCCAGGAATCCCTGTGTTAGTGGAGCACACAGGATTCCCATCAGTTCTGTAGCTGATTCCTCACAGCATGGTAACGTCACCATACTGTAATGAGTCTGCTACAAGCCAGCCATGGATCGAGATGTCTATGGCCAGCTTAACATTTCAATAACATGTTATCAAGGGAGGGCTAAAGCTGTATGTTATCTGTTTCTATAGTGTGTTGAAAAAAGGTACTACTGAGCTGGTTTGAGAGGACTGGTGGTTGGTACAGACAATGTGTGTGGAATGTTTTAGAACTGAAGGCACTGTTGAGGGTCCTGTTATTGTTGAGTTTTGAAGTTGGCATATATAGTTATATCGCTTTATTTATAACAATATATTTTGAACAATAACGTTCAATGTTATTAAAGCTATGGAATAAGTATATATATATATATATATTTATTTATTATCAAAATAAGCAGCATTACCTGCTACCAGACCCACACCGGTAATAATATAGTAGTAAAATATGGCAATACATGGGACAATCTGGGGGAAATCTGGACCCAGATCTGAAAAAAATACCTTTCCAGATACCCAAACTGCACAGACCTGTTTTGATATCAGAAACATATGCAAATTTAGATCTCAATCCATACGTCATTTCTGACATGCTCAGTATCTTGCATTATATGCTTGTGTTATCTCACTTTGCGGTACCGGAATCAAAAGGGGGACTTTAACGGTACCAAAATATTTTTTTTAATTAAAGGCATCTGTAAGATCACAAGTAAATGTAACATGTTCATACAAATAAAACAGTACAGACATTTATGTTCGTATATATCTATGCACAAAGATTCAGATAGAGAACAAAATTACCCAATCCCGACACATTACTCGGTAGTCCACTTCCTCAGGGGATTTCTGTGCAGAATACAAATGAGGGTTTATTGTATCATAGTCATCTTCATGTTGTCAGGTTCATAATGATCAAACCATAACTGTGGCAATGAGTGGATTTTAAAGACATCAGGAGAATAGGCGGTGCCCTGTTTGCACGTGTAATGTCTCCATGTCTCATTCAACAGGAAAGAATAACCCCCTGGTGGTCCTTAGTTTCTATACATTTCATCAGCCAAGTCCAGCTCAGAAATACTGTGTCAGTAAGTTTTTTTTCACCCCGAGATGCACACTCTAACTGCACATATGCCAATAATGCCGGTCACTGCGCAGGTCAGCGCTTCTTTCTCTCCTCTCTGCACCCCCCAAAACAGAAATCAAACTTCCAAACATTACTACTACTGAGTAGCTCCACCGTTATTGTTGATCACTTTAAAAAACATTTCGGCATGCTTGATGCAAGCGTTTCCATGAGGTTAGTGGGAACATTTCTCCAAGTGGTGGAGACAGTCGCACGAAGGCCATCTACTGTCTGCAACTGTTGTCCATTTTTGTGAACTTCCCTTGCCATCCATCCACATTTCATCAGGTGGATTTAGATCAGGGGAACACGCAGGATGGGCCAAAAGAGTGATGTTATTCTCCTGGAAGAAGTCCCTTGTCCTGCGGGCATTGTGTACTGTACAGTTGTCCTGTTGAGAAACCAGGTCCTTACCACACAGACGAGGGCCCTCAGTCATGAGGAATTCTCTCTGCAACATCTGGACATAGCCAGCGGCCGTTTGACGCCCCTGCACTTTCTGAAGCTCTATTGTTCCACTGAAGAAAAAAGCACCCCAGACCATTATGGCGCCCCCTCCACTGTGGCGCATAGAAAACATCTCAGGTGGGGTCTGCTTGTCATGTCAGTAATGTTGGAAACCATCAGGACCATCAGAGAATAGAACTTTCTTCCACCTTGGAATGTCCCATGTTTGGTGCTCTCTTGCAAAGTTCAAATGAGCAGTTCTGTGGCATTTAAGAAGACAAGGTCTTTGAAGACGTTTTTTGTTTTTGAAACCCTTCAGTCTCAGATGGCGCCTGATGGTAATGGGGCTGCAGTCAGCACCAGTAAGGGTCTTAATCTGGGTCGAGGGTCCAGTGTCTTGTCGGACATCTAACTAGATGCTCCGGCTTAGTGCTGGTGAAATTTTGGGGGTTGAGTTTGAGCTTGACTTTTTTGTTTCATAACCCTCAATTTCAAATAACTGTCTTACTGCATCCCACCTCAGCAGCAATGGCGCGCTGTGAGAGACCCTACTTATGCAGTTCAACAACCCGACCAGAGTTATTTTGTCTTTGCCATAACGACCTAACAGAAAATGACAATGAATCCACATCTTTGCACATATTTGTCCTTTTAAAGGCATGTGGTCCTAAAATTTGGATCAGCTGTAAAACAGCCTGTTTCAGTTTCCCTGGCGGTTCACTGGAGGTGCAGATTTCTGTCCAAAAGTGATACAGTGTTTTTGCTTTCCGCCCCATCGGCGTCAAGGTAGGACGCGATGGGGGCGGGAGGAGGAAAGCTTTGGTGTGCTGCAGACTTTGTAGAAATGCTGCAGGGCACACAGAGAGCCAGCGGTTGTGTTTTTTTGCGACCTGATTCCGGCAGGTGGCGCAGTTTGATTTACGATCAGACTGCAGAGTATTTGCTTCAGGTGGGCGAGTTGTTCAATTTTCAATTGATCACCAAGCGATTACCACGATATTGCGGCATGGTGATTCATTCGCAAAATCAGAGAGAATTAAAGGTTACTATGGTGCCGCTTTAGAGGTTAAGAAAAAAAAATTTTTGGGAAAAAATTTTTTTTTTTTTTTTTTTTGGAAAAATTTTACAACTTGTTTTCTTTTGATTTGGATTGGAGTAAATTTATAAAACAGTTATTCCAATCCAATCAAAAAAATAAAAAAAAATAAAAAAAAAAAAAAATGAAAAAAAAAGTACAAAAAAAAAAAAAAAAAATTAAGAAAAAAAAAGTTTCTGTACCTTTAAATCTCCGCCCGGATGACGTCACCGGCAGGGAGAGTTGTTCAAGGGAGATAGCCGGAGACCTCGGCTATTTTCCGGAAACGGCTCGTGTGAAGACGGACACAGATCCCACTATCAGTGAACGCTCAGCGCGAGGCGTTTCTGATAGCGTGTGTCACTTGGTAGCTGTGATTATAGAAAGACATTTCTATAATCAGCTCAAATGTTATAAAAAAAAAAGATTTTAAAAAAAGACCGTGCGACCGGGTTCCCGTCATCCGTGACGTCACACGTCACTCCGGACCCGGAAGAAGCCGGAGAAGAAAGAGCAGAAGAAAGAGAGAAGAAGCGAAGATGGCGGCGGTCCGGCGGAGCAGGTGAGCTCCCCGATGGCCCGGCACCCAGTCTGGCAGGTGAGCGATAGTTGCAGCTTCAGTTTGCCCGAACTGGGTTCGGGCATATCGCTAGGGAGGTTAATAGTTTTTTTCAACTAATTGAATGCTCAAAAAAATTTTGTCTCACTCCCATTTCTTCTTGTTGCATGTTGAAGCTCTACTTGGAACCTTGTTAAGATCCAATGTACAATATGATTCTTTGTCATTTTTCTTGTGGTCTTAAACTTTTCTGATCAGGACTGTATATGTGTACAGTGCATCTGGAAAGTACTCATAGCACATCACTTATTTCCATATTTTGTTATTTTACAGCCTTATTCCAAAATGGATTCAATTATTATTTTCCTGAGAATTCTACACACAACAACCATTAATGACAAAATGGTAAGGGCTCGTTTCCACTAGTGCGTCCACGTGGTTGCGCATGCGGTTGCACGTGGTTTTTGCGAAGCTTTTTTTTTCTAATTTTCCTGCTGAATTGCATTATGGGAATTTTCACTTCATGCTGTATTCTCCTCATGGAAAATATCAAGACTCTCTCTGACTCTTCTTCAGATGATGAAGTCTTGATGATATGTGGATTGGGGGTACATGGGGGGCCTAAATGTACAAATAAATAAGTACTTACAATTGCTGCAAGTCTGTGTCACCTCACGGCTTCTCCAACAACTTTTATCTTACTTTCTTTTCCTCAGGAAGTAGGGGGGAGTGGTTCTCTAACGTGGCGCACTAATGGCGTCTCCATTAAATGGAGGTCAGTGGCGATGCCCACAGCATCATAAATGACATTATCAAGCTGGTTGTGACTCAAGGGCCCACTGTAAATATATATATATATATATATATATATATTTGTGTGTATCTTGTATTATATATTTTGTATATTGTGTTTTCTTCCCTAATTGTGCCTGATACCACAATGATAAATTGTGAAACTCTGCTAGACAAAACACACAATAAACTTATCCCTACAAACAGAGCCTTAGAACCATTACATTTGTCATTTTTCTATCTGTCGCTATAAAACAAATTGATTTTTATAGATACTGTACTTATTCACATAAACTGTATCGTGTTGTTTGCTTGATTAATGAAATTTTTTTTTCCAATATGTATTCCAGAGTTTGATGATTATTATTTCATATATTCTCTTTGCATGAACTATACAACTCTACTGTCCATGAATACATTTATTAACTTGCTAATTAGCTAGATATTATATTTTACAAGCAAGATATAGTCAAATTCTATTCCATTGCACCATTTTCGCATCCATGAGCAGGCAAACACAGCTCCTCTATCAATGTCTAATTTACACTTTTGAAAGACAACAAAGTAATCAACAACAATATCATTAGCAAATAATAATATTAAAGAAGATTTGGATATGCTCTTTATTACATGTAACACAATTTTCTAAAAAGCAATTAGCTATGTTTGTTTTATACATAGTTTGGTTGGGGTGAAAAAATCTTAATTATGTATGTTAATGAAGCCACATATCTGTTAATAATCTGGGTTTAATTAATTTTCAATGTGTTTTGATGAAAATGACAATAAGTGATGAAATGCAGCACCTCTCTGCATTTCAAGGTGCACATAAATTTGTCTGTAGTTTAATAATCTTTTGCACATTTACTGATTTCTGTAATCACATTTGAATAAAATTTTGTCCGTTTGCTTAAAGAATTGTATATTTAGTTAAAGAAACGTGTTTGTTCAAATTGACCTTCCAGACCTACAACACACCACCAACTTTACTTACCATATTTAGCACTATAAGACACACCAGACCATAGAATGCACCCCATTGTTTTGAAGAGAAAATTAGAAAAAAAATATTAGACAGACAATCACATATAAAGGCAATATACAAAATGTTCCAGCAAAGGAGGCAGGTCTGGACCATTACTCCAGCCAAGCTAAAAGAAACAAGCCAGGAGCCAGCCTTAAGACTAATATCTTACACATGACATTATGTAGCAATAGTAGCAATAACCAACCTTAGTGCATGATTTTGCCAACATCCCACATAAAGAAATAAATTAGAAAAGAATGTCGGTAAACTACACCAACAAAACGAGGTGGCAGGCCTCCGGGACTTTCATAGCAAACAAATATTAAATAATAGTTGAAAAAGAAGGAAAATATAAAATGGTTTAATTCATTCTCTAACAGTATATAAAAAAATAATTCCTTATCCTGAACAATGAATAATAAAAATGGAATTCATTGTGCATATCATAAAAAAAGAGTACAAAAACACATCGAATGCCCAGCAGTTCTGGCCTGTAACGTCAAATGTACAGGGATATTCCCAGTCACAGAGGCTTGCCACGGAGGCTTGCCACCTCATTTTGCTGGTGTGGTGTACTGAAACTCTTTTATAATTCTTACACATGATATTTACATATGCAAGGTGCGGTGAGTCTGTGTCAGATTTCTTATGTAAATATACAAATCATGCAATTTAAGCAGCATATGAGAGCAGTTATTATATATTCATAACAAAAATAGCTGAGTGAGTTGAGGTTATTTTAATAGAATGAAATTACATTGACTTTCTTCCCATATGTAAAATAGCTGCTCATGGGCAGGTTGAAGTGCCAGATTGTAAAATGTGTCTCTCATAAGCTGTTCAACTGTTAAGTGTCTTGGCTTGGCTGCAGGGAATGGAACAAATTCCAGTCTTCTGGGATTCAGAGCTATTGCTCCCAGGATATTTGGCTCTCACGGAATATATATATATATATATACTGTATATATATATATATATATATATATATATATATATTTCATATATGTATATATTTCATATAAAAAACAATAGGAAGCATGAACATTTTCCAGCTGATTTAAAGGGTACTAAAGTGTGTCCTATAACCCGAAAAATGCAGTAAGCTCCCTACCACTGTTAAGTGCTAGAAATTTAAAGGAAATACATGGTATGTCCCCATATGGAGCATATCACTCATTACATGTGTAACAATATTTTAAATGGATGACATCAGTTTCATATCAGGGGGCTTGATAATCATCACCATCAATACCTAATATAATATTTTGAACTAGTTTTCTCTATTACTGACACAGAATCTATTCACTCTCCATCCTAAATCACATCACGGCTGAAAGAGTCATCAAAGCCAATACAGATATCATATAGTAATCCACACTTGAACGTAAAAGTCCAACTCCTTAATTGAAATACCAAAAAAGTAAGTAATACATTGACTCCCTGGATGTCTTTTCTTCCCTAGTGTTTTTCAAGGAATCGCAGAAATATACCTGATAATTAGAACAATATGGATAATGTTAAAATGGTATGTATAAAATCACGTTTAAAGCTTCCTAGATGCTCTCCAGTGGCAGAAAGGCTTTAAAGACGCTTTAATAGAAAAAAGAGTTGCACTAATCCAGGTGGTGTGGCCAACATCCCAAATAAATATTGACTAAACAACCAGATGGGGGAGAAAAGACCTCCACATTTAATTAGATTCCCCCTAGGAACATCCCAGGGGCAAGGGGACTTTAACGGCCACTTTAAGTGTAGTACAATAGTATATAGTAAAATATAGTAAACAGTTGAAATCAATAACAATTTATTGAAGGTAATGATTAAAAACATAGGGCATGTCAATGTCGGTCGATGTTGCAACATTATTTCCAAGTATTAGGGACTTCCACATATAGTGGGTATAGGTGAACATTTAAATACACATGGAAAATTATATAAAAAATATGTTTTTAAGGTATTCAAGACGTAAGGATAAAGGGTTAAACCCCAACGCGCGTTTCGTGTCAAACTTCCTCAGGGGGTGTGTCTTTATCCAAGTAAAGTCTGTAACGAAAATAATAATAGCAACAACAACAACAGAGGACAGACATAGAACATCAAGGAGGGCCGATTAGCATCTCAAAAAATTGATAAAGTACACCAGTCCAAACAGAAATTTTAGGCGAAGAGCGGGAGGCCAGATGCCGGGCAGTTTGTTCTGGCCTCCCGCTCTTCGCCTATGGCTGCCCCCCTAGTAGGGGCTTTGACGGCCACTTCTCTCAATGATTGGTCTTTCGGTGCTTCGCTGTGAGTAAAAACAAAAATTTCTGTTTGGACAGAAAAACTTCCAGGGGTGCAGGGAGTGAGCTTCAAGCAGCCACAGGAGGTCACCTGACCCTGCAGGGAGCCTGGAAATGTTTGAAAGCCCCCCCCCAGGTCGTTTTTTTCATGACTGAAAAACGAGTGAAAAAAGCTCTGCAAACTTGCTGCAGTCACTTACAGGGCTTCACCATTGAAGTCAATGGGGTTGTTTAACGACCATGCGACTCTCTGAACGCGACAGAAGGCGTTCAAAAACGAACAGAAAACGTACTGCTTGATCAACGACAGTACATTTTCTGTTCAAAAAACGACCTCATTGACTTCCATTTTAAACCTAAAGCTAGGTCATTTTCTGGTCACTCAAAAGACCAGAAAACGACCTTGCAAGAGACAGTGTAAACTTAGCCTTAAAAATTGTATGAGTCGCGGTGTTATTATATTGATAATCTTTTTTAGGAGAGATGTGAGGGAGTGGTGGAGGTCGCTATAGTAAGGCATGGGTTAATTAGTGACTAGGGGAGTAAGAAGATCTGGTATAGGGGTCAGTTAAAAAGCTGCTATTATTACATGCTTAATGGGTGTTGGTATCGGTAGCTGTTTGACCGGGTAAGCTGTGCGCATATAAATTAGGTGATAAAGTAACATGGAAAACTTTACCTTGGTATATGGAGTAGCGTGGTTTCTGGAAGGACCAGAAAGAAAGGAAGCATGCTGTCAAGATGGCATATAGTCCTTTAAATAAGCCAGCAAACCATTTCTGGCTGAGCTGCCTTGGTAGAGTTGCGTCATTAGTGCTCGTTGGTGGAGTCTGAATGAAAGACTCCATACTCGTGGGTGAATTAGGAGATTAGGAGAAAAAATAAGTATTTTTTGTTTTATGTATTTCCTGTGTACAGCCCCCCATACACCTTAAGATTGATCCATACAATCTCCACCAGATCCACAAACAACTGTGTAGTATAGAGGCCCCTCCGATAGAACACACTGTGAATGAAAGGCTTAAACTCCTCATAATACTTGGTTTTGGTAGAACTAAATTTGATTGCACAGAAATTGTATGGACAGATTGCAAGGTGCATAGGGGCATTAGTGAAGGTAGACCCTTGAATGAGGGAGGTTATGTAGTGATAGTAAACTGGGTATGTAGTTTAATGTTGTCAGGTATTGGTCTGGTATTATTAAATAATTGGAGAAGAAGTGTATACTACTTTGGGGGATATTTCTATATATGCCTAGAGGACACATAAATGTTGGTACATACATTAATATAATTATATTAATAGAAAGGGCTCTGGATAAAGAGCAAAGAAGCTGGTTTGTAATACGGTGCCACTGTTGAACATGGTACTTCGGCTTGTTCTAGATCTCGATGTCTCTTAGAATTGTGTGGTAGGCAACAAACAATTGATGATGGTCATATGGGGAGTGTCCTAGGGTTTTTAATGTTCATTCAATAATTTCTGTCACCTCGTTAAGTCCATCTAGTTGGAGTGTTTTGACTTTGTATATCCAGTATGACTCTCTTGCTTTAAGACGTTTAAATGCATTGTGTACCTCCTTGTAAGGAATCTGTTCAAGTGGGGTGAAAATTACGTAAAACTCCATGTTGGGTGAAATCTTTCTGTATATTTCTTCGATGGTGACCTATTCTTACCCTCAAGTTTTGGGTGGTCCTGCCGATATTTATACATACCATTATTCATAACATTATCCGTATTTTTCTAATTATCAGGTATATTTCTGCGATTCCTTTTTTTAAACCCTCATTTCCAAATAGGGTATTGCTTATTTGTCACCATATCATGTTATTTGTCCAATTTACTCAGTTTTATGTATCACTTTATTTATGAATAAGAGTTGTTATTTTTATTGATTATATTGCTTTCAATGTGTTATGTACACTGCCTCCAAGAGTACAATCATGACATACATACCTGCATGTATTTTATTATGTCTTACAGATACACTCTTTTATATATATATTTTTAAACATCCTGATGAAGTGACAAAAGAGTCACGAAACGCTTATATACAAGCATTCAAGCGTTGATGAATTTTCTGTTCTTATCAATGAAGAAGTATTTAAATTGGGATTCCAATTATTCAAATCCATTTTTCAGTACCGGACAGGAAGGATCTAGCAACCTATACTACCGGTCTCCCATAGGCTGCGTGAGTGCCACCTCTGACCACTAAGCCCCACATTACGTCGGGACAGCTTTGAAATCATTTCCCCCCCCCCCACACGCCGTTTCACCACAATCGGCTGTATCTGTGATCTGCTCCTCGTCAAGTTCTTAACAGCGTCACCCTTTTCCCCTTCCTTTCTTTTTGGGGGTAAAAGTACAACTTTTTTTGAGGTTATACGTCATCAAGCTTTTACAGATAAATGTTTTTATTTAACTTCCAAATAAACGAATAAATCTAATTTCTAGACCATCTCTAGTTAAAATTGGCAGACCTACACCCTGTATATAAAGATAAATAATTTTTTTGCAGTGGGATATTTCACTTTTCCCTTCATTTCGTTTGTAAATCAATCCCAGATTTTGTAGCATTGTTTTGATTGTTTGTTTTTATCTATAAATGCTTTATTCTGAAATAACACACAAAACTGTAAAAAAGAAGGTAAATTAGGATGCAGTTTAGTTAACAAAACATTAAGAGAACAAAAAATATATCTGCTTTGTGAAATACCAGCTGTTAAAGTATCACACAATTAAGAGCGATTTCTTTATGACAGGGGCACTGGAAAACCACAATGAAGAAAAAAGTTTGTATTCCTTTTTGATATCTATGCTTATAAGCCATAAATGTTTAAGTCTGCATCCATCTCAATCACTTATAATATCATGTTTATCCACTCAATAGTTAATAACTGTATTTTTTGCTGTATAAGACTAGACACACTTGCAATTCCCTATGTGGGATGGGTCGCTCATGAAGTACTATTATGTACATATTGAATTGCAAATGCACTAAATATATAATGTGACAGAGACTCACCCCTCCTCCTGAGTGGGTGTTAATATGGATCAGATGCCAGTGCCAGCTTGTAAAACGTGCCAGCTCATAATATGTGACTCTCCATTAGTGTGTTTATGAGTTGATAGTGTGCCTCTATGTCTATAATGTACCAACATACAGTATAGTTCAAGCACTGCACACTGAGCTGGAACCAGGCCCTCCTTCCTGGGACGCTGGCATTGCGGCTCACCGGAGAAATGTGTTTACATTGTGCCCATGGGGAGTACAAAAATGTTAAATTGTTATTATGTTCGATATATAAGACGAACATTTACTTACTGATTACTATAAACATATACTTACTGATTACTATAGTTAAGATAAAAATATAATCGTTTTGTTTAAAAACATGCATAAACTCACAAAAGGATTCAGTGGAAGGCAAACAACTTTAAAAGCATTATACAATTGTTCCCAGCTGAAAATCCATTTGGACCTTTGTGAAGCATTCCACTGATTTTGTAGAACTAGTACAGAGTGCTAGGTAAGTGATGCTTAAATTAAGAGAATGTGATTTACCAATGTTTCAGCTGAGTGATTGCATACAAATTTATCTGGTTCAAACATGAAAAAAATGCATATTTTCAGGTCAATCACAAAATATAAAAATACATCAGATGTGCACATTGATTTATTCATCAGCAGTAAGGGTTTGCTTTAGTGGTTATTTGAAGGTTTAGCGTGGAAAAATAATCAAAAAGGGCGGCATTATGTTCATACTTCTAATGCCTACTAAGCCTTTTTCAGGCACAGAGATCTTAAAGGTTAATTGAGCCCGATGGCTTAGTTTAAACAAGCACTTAGCAAAGCATCTGTTTTTGTTGAGTGCTCATAGGAACAGCATCTGCAATCAACAGACATTGACGCAGTAGCATCTATTCTGTCAACAGCTCGCTCACACAGACCCACCACATGGGAAAGTGCTGAAATATCAGTGGGTAGAGAAGACTTTGAGTAAAGTGTGCACCACTACAAAATTTTCTTAGCCTATGTTTCTATATTTCTCAGCAAAACTAAAATAATGTGAATTGGTTCCCTATACATAGTAAAACTATGCAAAATCTGGTTCAAACATGAAAAAAATGCATATTTAAAACTGTAAAACTATGCAAAATCTTTATGGATAGATTTACACTGTCAATATGCCGTGCACTCCTGCAGTAGCCCGGGGAACCACCTGTTTGATTTATTCATGAGGGCAATGGTGCTTCCTCTATATTTTTCTCATTTAGAAAACTCCACTATCTGACTTTGCTTTTGCCACCCCAGGCTTATATAAGTTTTTCCAGTTTTTGTAGATAAAATTAGGTACCTCTTATACTCAGGTTGGCTCATACTGGAGTATATATGGTATATTACTGTACCTGTATGAAATACATCTGCCCGAAAAGCTATCAATCAGATTTCAAATTAGGAACTATAGCCAAGACTAAAGAGCTGTCGAAAGGATGTCACGGGCAAGATTGTAGACCTACACAAGGCTGCACTGGGCAAAAGACTATTACCAAGCAGCTTGGTGAGAATGTAGAAGGTGACAATAGTTTGTGTTATAATAAGTTAAAAAAGACACAAAATAATTGTGAACCTTCTTGCTCTGGGCCTGCACGCAAGATCTCACCTTGTGATGTAAGAGTATTGTGTGTTCTGTGTTCTTGGCTGTTCTCATCCTGCCAATCCACCGGCTGGAATCAACATAGTGCAGTACGCCAATCTCCAGCCGGCAAAATGGCAGAACAAAAACAGCCGCTGCTGCAGACAGGTAATATGGATCGGCTGTCTCCTCTGTGTTCTCGGCTCCATCAGCCCCCCTGCGGCCAGCGCATTTGACAGAGCCAATAACACAGAGGGGGCATACCCTTAGTGCTGGCACACAAAGTGATTTGCAGATTTTTACCCAATTTCCCGACGTCATCACGCATGGTCAATCGGCCCAAAAATCTGGTAAAAATCTAAACGTGTATGGGGGGGCTTAACACACTACACCATGATGGGCTGAAATCTTGCAGCGCTTGGAAGGTTCATGTGCCAATGAACATCTGAATTATACAGAGGAGAACCAGGTGAAAATGTTGTGATCAGATAAGACTAAAATGAGGCTCTTTGGCATTAGTTTAACTCACTATGTTTGGAGGGAGAAAAATGCTACCCAAAGAACACCAACTTTGTCATTAAACATGGACATGGCACATTGTGCTTTGGGGTGTTCTACTAAGGAACACCTTTACTTCATCAATGGGACAGTCAAGTACCTCCTTTCTTTAGCCAGGACATTGAAATTGGGTCCTGGATGGGTATTCCAGCATGACAATGACACAAAACACATGTTTAAAGCAACAAATGAGTGGCCTAAAAAGAAGCTGATTTAGGTCCTTTAATGGCCTAGCCAGTCTCCAGACCTTAATCCCTTAGAAAATCTGTGAAGGGTTGAGTTGCTTAACAATCTCCTCAAAACACTTGCAGTTTTTTGAAGAAAAATCCCTTCTGAGTTGTGTACGAACACAGGTGTCCAGTCCAAGTACAAGTAATGTCCAACCTCTGGATTGCCAACAAGAGTTATGGCAAGTACTAAGCCTCTTTCTATAAAGGGATCACATATTTATTTCAATCATTACAATTCACACCAATCTCTGACATTAATGCAAAATAACATAACAATTGTAGACTGAGCATTTTTTTGTCAGCAGTGAAATCAGAGTAAGCAATATTGGTACAGCAGGGGGACCTCATCTTCAATTGTACAAGACTAAAGTTCCGATTTAATCACCCAAATCAATAAAATAACTACATTTCTCATACCGAGATCTTATTATGAAATACAATATTCATCTTAATAATTTTCTGTTGAGGACTCCACACATGAAAATATTGTTTCAAAGTACCGAATTGAATGTGTTCCATCTACTCAAGCTTTTAATTTTGATATTACATAACAACACAGTGCAGCGTTCTACCTTGAAACTGATTTTCATAAGTTGTACCATTGCTTTGTGAATAAACATATTTTAAGGCCGGGGGATTGAAAGTATGTTACATTTTACATGATGATTAGAATACTGCTGCCATCAAGAGCTTCATTCTTTTATAGCAGCTATAATAGAAATCCTTGAGGAAATATTAGTGAATAAAGGTTTTAAGAGGATTGTATTGCTTCTGCAAAATGTACTATATATATAACATTTGTGTGCTGCGCTCTGCTTGTGAGATGTGAGAAACATTTAAGTGCTTCTCCTTGCCAACCTGGGGGTTCCATTGTCTCATTTATTCATGTAGCACTTAGACCAATTTTTATTTCAAAGCAATATTTGAGTAAAATAAATATTTTGTTCCAAAATGTCTGGAAGAAAATTGAATTTGCACACAAAATATAGTGGCCACATATGCATTCCATTAATATTAAATGGATGTGCACCCGCGATTCCCATCGTGGCATTTTGTTTTTGGAACGCGGTTTATAGATCACAGTCACATACCCATTTAAAGTGAACAGGGCATGTACAGAAGATGTTGCAATTATGATTTTGCTGCATTATTGCAAATTGTAGTGGAGCCCTAGCCTTTAGCTGGCCATACACGTTTAGATCTCTCTGTCACAGATCCTTTAGATCAACCAACAACTATGTAGTATAGGGTCCTCTGCAATTGAACATAGGTAGAATTGATTGTTTAAAAAGTCCCTCATATTACATGGTTTTGGTAAAACAAAAGGAGATCTAAAGGTGTATGGGGACCCTACAGATACATATACATGATTGGATTTTAGTATTGATCTACGCAAAATCAAAGTTTACCTCGATAGAACTTAAAATATATCCATTGATCTTGCTCTAAGGACCCGTGCATGGCTCAGATGAAGAAACAGATTAGAGGAACATCTGGAGCTGTGAGCGAGCATGGTGCCCGATGTTCCTCTAATCTGTTACTTTATCGAGCTGTGTGTGGCTAGCTTTAGAATTAATCTCACCTCAAATATAGTAAAATTTCTGAAAGCTAGAACTAAAGAAAAAACTCTTTAATGGATCCCTGGAAATAGCAGTGAAAGCTGGCAGGATTTATATTCCCTCCCCACTTTATCCACAGCTAAAAATACCTATTAAAGTGTATTGTTTTGAAAACGAAGAGATTAAAGTAATTTACATGAATTGAGTTTGCCTCTATAGTTAATTTTTACAGCTACAATTTAACATCTCTGTGTTATTTGATACAATTATGTCAGTAATTTACACTGCCCAAAAATAAGTCGTCACCTTGATTTAACTAAGAAAATAGGTACAGGTCAACCCTCCCTGAAGAAGCCCAAGACGCGAAACATGTAGGAGGATCAAGTTGGCAAGTTCATATCCCTATGATATATGGAATATTTGGTATATCTAATTCTCTTCTTTCTATTTTATAATATTGTATTTAAAGCCCATTGGTCCACTTTTGTATTATTAATGAAGACCTTTTAACTGTCCTTTATGTTTTGACTTGACTTGACCAGGTAATGTATATGTCTAGAGCTCTGGGCCCTATCATTTTAAAGCTGTTTTTACCTCCTTCAATCTTGTGCAGTGGATAAACCACTGCAGTAGATGACGTCATTTGCCCAAGGTTAGATGTTGCCAGTCCTAGATTATAAGGTCTACAAGTTGTAGAAAATCTGACCATCCCATTTTGGCAAAGAGATGTATAATGGCAAAGTATCAATATGGGTAGGCATTATGTAGTCCATGATTTCCTTGAGCAATTCAGTAAACCATTTTATGTGTCATTAGTGATTGGTGCTCATTGGATACTTTGGTATTCCTAGAACATAGTCCTTAGGAAAAACTCATATAAAACCTCACATAAAACTAAAAGAACATAAACATATAAAAGAACTCAAATCTGTGAAAAAAACAATACTTTTCCTTTAATGCGAGAACACAAAAAACAAGATCTCCACAGCAATGCACTGTTTAATGATTCAGAGGCATTTGGCTAAAGCTTTGAAAAGTCATGCACTTTTTTCTTTTCTTTTTTTACAATTAGTTAATTTTTAAAATCACTTAGATATTATGAGTGATGCCAAATTTTAAGATTTTGAAATTATGTTCTCCAATTATTCACTTGAACTGTATAATAAAGATCAAAGATTCATAAGGTGCACCAAATTGGTTTGGCGAAGGGCCCTATTAAACTTCTCTAAGTGCTTTAATGTAGGAATTTATTTTTCTTCTTGCTTGTCTTAAGTCTCTGTGGGGAATGTTAATTGATTTAAACAAAAAGAGTGTCTTTTTTGAATTTGGCAATTCACATCAGCTGTTAAGGTATACTGAACGGATTAAAAGCAACAGTTTATAATGATGTTAACAACTTGTGTTCATTAAGAAAATCAAGCACATCTCTATTTTAAACCTTGCTTCAATCAGGATTAAAGACAATCTTTTGGATTTACATAAAGTACCACAAAGGGGTATTGCTATGCCAACAGTGTGCAAAAGTTTTGAGAATGACACAAATATTTAAAATTCGAAAAGTTGCTGCTTAAGTTTTTATAATAGCAATTTGCCTATACTACAGAATGTTATGAAGAGTGTTCCGATGAATTGCATAATCCTTCTTTGCCATGAAAATGAACCAAATCCCCAAAAAACCTTCAAGAAAAGAGGTTCAATTCTTGTTAAAGCTAGCCATACACAGTCGGATTCCATGGCCGCTCGATCACCTATCCGATCGATTCCGGCGATCTCAGCGGGAATCGGAGGTCTGATCAAACGGCCAGTTAAGTCCGTCCGATCGCTTCATACCACCTTGTCCCACGGATTCCTGGACGATTCCGTGTCCGATCGATCAGACTCCCCACCATCAATCGATTGGCCATGACCTCATCAGGATGGGAGTATCCATTTTCCAGCACAAGTCCATGAAGAGGGTGTGTGGCTTTCCCATCACATTTGCTGGACCCTGCCAAACCACGCGGACAGCATGTCCCTCAGCCGTGGGTGGAGGAGAACGCATTCGGGGTTCTCTCCCAGCGGTGTTCCTCACCACCATGAATTTGGCCCCCCACAGAGTGGACAAGGTTGTGTTGGCGAGCTGTGTTCTCCAAAACTCCCTCCGTCTGCACAAATCAGTGTCCTATTGCCCACCCAGCATGGTTGATGTGGAGGACATCAACACTGGTGTGGTAACCCAGGGGCAATGAACCAGGGGCCCTCACTGGCATGCAGCCACTTCCACCTCAGGGACAATCCCTGCAGGCCCACGCCAACCGTTAAGGCTATTTAGTGTGGAGGCTGTCTCCTGGCAGAATGACATGACCACCTGATGTCTCCCATGCACCCCAT
>CM070033.1:146137833-146149051 GCA_036250615.1 Ptychadena robeensis
GAATCGATCGTCCCGGAATCCGATGGGAAACGGACCCGTGTATGGGGGCCTTTAGAAGGCTTAAGGGCATCCAAGAAAGTCTAGCAAGTGCTAGAATAGTCTCCTAAAGAGGATTCACGCCAGTATTCAAACAAGGAATTCTTTTCAATCCGCACTCCTGGGCTTGTATCAATGGTCACATGCACACACAGACTTCCTCTCAAATAGTTGTAAGTAATTGATTAAATTAAAGATCACCTGAAGTCTTGTTGGTGCTGGATCCCCCTCTCTGCACTCCTCCACACATCATCTTAAACAAATTGTTGTCTTTAGGTTTAAAGAGTCCGCACTCAGACTTGTTTTCTGATCTTTTAAAATTGTTAAACTTTATTCTATACTTCCTTGTTCCAAGGAAGAATACATACACGCAGGGAACATATACTCCCCCCTGACGCGTTTCCCCCCAAATGTCCGGGGCTTAATCATTATTTTGAGAATAAAGTTTAACGATTTTAAAAGATCAAAAAACGTCTGAGTGCGGACTCCTTAAACCTAAAGACAACAATTTGTTAAAGAGGATTCAGCTGTGCCACCAGTGCAGAGGTTGCTCAGGGATGGCAGCAGGCAGGTGTGAACGCATCCGCTCGCACAGTGATGAGAAGACTTTTGGAAGATGGCCTGGTGTCAAGAAGGGCAGCAAAGAAGCCACTCCCAAAAAAGCATCAGGAATCAGATTGATCTTCTGCAGAAAGTATGGTGAATGGACTGCTGAGGACTGGGGCAAAGTCATATTCTCAGATGAAGCCCCTTTCCGATTGTTTGGGACATCTGGAAAAAGGGCTTGTCCGGAGAAGAAAAGGTAAGTGCTACCATCAGTCCTGTGTCATGCCAACAGTAAAGCATCCTGAGACCATTCATGTGTGGGGTTGCTTCTCATCCAAGGGAGTGGGCTCACTCACAATTTTGTCCAAAAACACAGCCATGAATAAAGAATGGTACCAAAACATCCTCCAACAGCAACTTCTTCCAACAATCCAACAACAGTTTGGTAAAGAACAATGCATTTTCCAGCATCGATGGAGCACCGTGCCATAAGGCAAAAGAAATAACTAAGTGGCTCGGGGACTAACACATTAAAATTTTGGGTCCATGGCCTGGAAACTCCCCAGATCTTAATCCCATTGAGAACTTGTGGTCATTCCTCAAGAGGCGGGTGGACGACAAAAACCAACTCATTCTGACAAACTCAAAGAAGTGATTATGAAAGAATGGGTTGCTATCAGTTAGGATTGGGTTGCTATCGGTCAGGAAGTTGATTGAGAGCATGCCCAGTCGAATTGCAGAGGTCCTGAAAAAGAAGTGCCAACACTGCAAATACTGACTCTTTGCTTAAATCTCATGTAATTGTCAATGAAAGCCTTTGAAATATATGAAGTGCTTATAACTATATTTCAGTACGTTACAGAAACAACTGCAACAAAGATCTAAAAGCAGTTTAGCAGCAAACTTTGTGAAAAGAAATCTAAAGCCGGCACTAAAAATCTGCAAGTTTTTAACTTTTTTGATTTTAAGTAGATCAAAAGGAATTATTTCCTGTCCACCTTATACGATTGACCAAAAGTGATTAAAATTTAATATAAAATCGACCGAGCAGTGATTGGACATTTTAGTCAATCATACAAGTATCTGACTATGGAGCATATGCTGTAATAAACACTTCCAGTCACAGGGGAGCGCCTGGGTAGCATTGATCAGGATTTACAGACATGTCCATTACCTGTTCCTTTCTGTTACTGGCCTTCCAGTCACAGTGGTGGTCATGTTTTATGGTCGCAAGCACACATGGCATGACATCATTGCTCAAACCGGCCATGTTTGATGGTCGCAAGCGCACACGGCGTGTCATCAACTCTCAAAACGCCCATCGATCAGGAGTCCATCTGTACATGTATGGGCACCTTTATCCTGTGTGCTGGTCAGCAGATCCAATCATTTCAATCACAATCTTGAGCAACAAGATCCAACCACTTATAAGAATGGATATGCCCACCCTTTTTTCTGTAAAAACACAGCAGCCATATTGCCAGTATATGAATGTTAAAACAAATATGTAGACCTGACGATTTAATACATGTTCTTATGCATATTGCAAATGGTCATAACTAAACAAATTAGCCCCCTCTCATCCAATTGGATTGACAGCTTGGTAAAATGTTGAAGGTGAATTGGTCACCTCATTAGAATGCTGTAACATTGGTATCCTGGTATGTTAATAATATTTATAGAATATGATAATTAATTTTTAAGTAAGGCATATTTACTACTTTAAAAAGCTTGTTTTACCATCTCAAAATCAAAAGGGGTCCCAGTAAAATTTGTAAAAATGTTTGCTAAACTAATTCATTATCTCAATGGATACACTTAAAGATAAAAGAAAATGAACAGGTCACATCATCTCTCATCAGCTTCAACAATCAATCTTAAGAATCTGAAAAACGCTCTGCAATGATGAAAAGTTAATATAACAAGTTATTGATCTAGTGTAATAAATTGCAAGATACAACAAATATAATTAAATAATTGAAATAAATGTATGAATGAAATGCATGTTAATTGATCAATGTAATTTAACAGCACAGAATAGGATCAAGAACTAATTTCTGTAACATCTTTTAAAGGCTGACATTTTAAATCTAATAAAATAATGAACTCGATTTCCATTGACTTACACACAAGGGAAGACATATTTTTCTAGTAGGCATAAACAGAGAAGTCAGCTTAGACTTTAGTAAATGAAAATTATTCCACTTGAAATAAAAACAGTACATAAATCTCTTGAAAAAAACTTTGAAGGAATTAAGCAGAGACTAGGTCAGTAAACTGGCTCTTGCATCATTAATCAAAGAGCTCAATAATTGATTTTTTTTCTCCTGCAGGTAACCTCTGTCTAGAAGATGCTGGCAACTACAGCACCACTATATTAATTGCAAGAATTGCCAAAATGTCTAAATTTGCTTAATTCAATCATGCAGATCAGACATATCTCAGGCAAAATAGGTTCTAGTGTGTTCACATTTAACCTGCTAATGCAGAATTATTCTCATCTACTGTAAATGTATATACTAGAATATATATATATATATATATATATATATATACAGTCAAGCCCATAATTATTCACACCCCTGGCAAATTTTGACTTAAAGTTACTTTTATTCAACCAGCAAGTTATTTTTGGATGGGAAATTACATAGATGTCTCCCAAAAGATAGAAACACAATGTACAAGAGGCATTATTGTGGGGGAAAACATTTCTCAGCTTTTTTTTACATATGAGCAAAAAGTGTCCAAAATTATTCATACCCTTCTCAATAATCAATAGAAAAGCCTTTATTGGCTATTGCAGTACTCAAACGCTTCCTATAATTGCAGACCAGTCTGTTGGACAATTTTACCATTACATAGAATTTTTAGGTTTCCTGGTGTCAATGGATAAGTCCACAACCCTAAAATAACCATATAAGATAAATATTAATATAGTAATTACTTATCACTGGAAAAAAGGGTGAATATCTCATCACTGGTGAGAAATGAGAGAGGTTCTTTCAATTTTTAAATTCATCCTAGCCTAATATACATGATAACCCAAAGCCAAAGTAGATTCTAGTTGCAATTTTCAACAGACAATGCTAATTTACTATTATGTACAAAATGAAGATCCCTTACCTTCACTAACGTGCCAGTTTGTAATACTGCATTGCTAAACAAAAAGTTATACAATTGCAATGTCAAACTTCCAATGCAAAGCATTAAAAGTCAATCACCTAAATCTATCACCTTGCTGTAAAGTTCGCCTTAATAGAAGGATAATCTGGTGTTAACTGGTCAAAGAAAAATCTTTGGGTGTTACAAAGGCAGGTTCAAAAAGTACACTGAAGGAGTCTCTGAGATGACTTTTCTTAGTGAACATCAGTGCACATGTCACCTCAGTTTAACTTTGCTTAAAAGAGTATTAATATAAAATCAGTCAAGTGAATAAAACCAGCGTAAGCCTTGATTAAAAAGACATACAATAGGAGTTTCACAAAGGAATACAGTGCTGTACACGGCATAAAAAAATAAGGTCACCGGTCTGTAGGGATACTGTTCAGCTTGTGTTAACTGGGAAATTTCCTGGCTTTTATGTCTTTAAAACACAGAAAAAAATGTGATGACATCTTATGGGAGTCATGCCAATTATTTTAGTTGTGAAATTATGCTTATGAATGCTAAAAGAAAATTTACATTTCTTTTAAAATGTGAAACTACTCATGTCTTCAAATATTTGTCTTTTACTCAAGAATTATCATGGTGGTTTTGACCTTGCAACACCTTATTTGTGAGCTCATAGCCCCCCCCCCCCCCCCCCCCCCCCACCTAGTGGGGACTTATATACATACATCATACACCAGAGTAAAAAAAACAATCCTTGCCGTTTAGTCATCACTATGCAAGTTCGCATAATTTCGCGAACATACAAAGAAACATTAAAAATTCATACAATTCGATTAGTCTGTATTCTATTGCCTTCCATTGCGCCACAATGCAGCTTTACAGCTTCTCTTCCTCATTCTGTGATCTTAGCCAGTACGAGCGATGTGTGTATTGCACATATCCATTCGCAATGCGCACACATATGCGCGATGTATGCCAGTAAACAATGTTGAAGCATAATATGACGAATATCCACCATATCGCGCACACATTCGCGAAATAATGCGAATTCTCAAATGAGGTATATTCGCCAAATATATTCGAATTTCAAATATTCTCGCTTAACACTAGTCATCACAAACAATAGAAGTTACAATAGAAAACAATAAAACCTGTGCACAGGCTTCTAAGGGGTGCAGAGTCCAGATGTCACAACTGTACCACCTGGTATCTGCATCCCCTTCCAATCTAGAACAGTTATTGGAGGCACCATGATCCTATGTGCTGCAGGGAGATTGTGGGTATGATGCACGCTCCAAAGCTTTTTGCTCTGTCTGTGGGCTTTCCCAGGGAGCTTTCCTTCACTGCACGCTAATACCATAAAAAAACATTTCACAAATATAGTGATATTGCCCCCAAAGGATTGTCTGCAAAGATGGAAAGTGGGAAGGGGACATATAATCAGCCAGAATAATGGAGGGGCTCCACCCCCCAAGAGCCAAGTGCAGGCAGATGACCCAGCAGTGGGGTCCCCAAGACCCGGACATTTCCATTGTTTTCCATTATGGCACAGTACCAGGTAATCACTGAAGTCCCCAATATGTACCCTAAACTTATTTTTGTAGTCCTACCATCATACATATGAAAAACACTTATTCACTCATTAGAGCGGTGCACAAGGTTTTCTCATTCACTATGGCTTACAGCATACTGATGGCTTGGCAGCCACACTGTAGTCATAACTGAATCAGAGCACTAATTAACTGTGTACATGCAGCAGGAGGGCAGCATTTCGCTACCATGGACCCTCCTTCATTTTATGCTAATGGCCAGCTATAGGTGAGAAGCGACACATCCCATCTGGCCCAGTCAAGGTTGGGTGGGTGAAGCAAACGTGTCATTCCCATCCGACTGTCTGAACTTTTGCCAATTGTCAAAGTTTGTAGATTTCTAGTCTAAGCGCATCACTTTTCCAACAGTTTTCCTGGTTGGAAAGCATACACAGCAGTTAAGGGTCTGCTTTTCACCTTGTTGTCATTGTGTTTAATGTTTCCATTACATTTTCTTTTATGTATTAAAAGAAAGTGTTTAATTATTAATTGTAAATGCTATTTGATCATAAGTGTTACTGAAAAGCAAAAAAATGCAGATTACCATAAGAGTGATACGATCACATGGGAGGGACCGGTAGGGGGAAAAAGGCCAAGTGCAAGTCACGGCATCCATTTTGTTGATGATCGTCCCCACCCTCCCTTCCCATTTTTTGGTGGGCTGTTTTTCGGTTGGGTGTTTTTGATATAATTTTGTATTTACATATTTTGTATTGTTTACTCTCTGGGCACTAGTCTGAAACTGAGTGTTTATTGGTTCCCACCATGCACACATTACTTTAGCTTTATGGATAGAACTGCAAGGAGTGTAACCACTATCCCATTGGAGAGATCCTGCTGTTTCTCTAATAACACTGGATAGTGCTTCCAGTTGTTTTTTATGATTCAAGCATTTCAGTCCTGATCAATGTTCGATTTCTATATTGATCAAGCATTTTTAGTTTTAATAGACCCACATCAAATACAATGCTTTTATTGGATCAAATCTATTATAGGCAACATAACAGTGTATCAGAAACAAAAGAGAAAGTAGAGGTTGGAGAGTTTTTAAAAAAATATATATTCTTTCTGTTCCTTGCCAAATAACAGGTCCACTTCACTGTAATGCTAAGTAGATTGAGCCAGTGTTGGTGTTAAGAGGTTCATTACTCATATAATGTTAGATACAAACACAGGAAATTACATTCATACATATTCAATGTGTTATTAGAATGAATAATATGTAAGACTTATCTAACTTTTTATACAGTTAATAGTTACTACTGCGTACCACTAGCTATTGTTTTGTCTGAACTTAGCAATGATTTATGTAAAACAATATTTCCCAGTAAAACAAATCATTAATGGTGATAATTTCCTCTCTGCTTCTGTCCTTAAATAATTGATAGTTTATAACAGTTGACTGACCTATTAAAAAATCATGCATTTATTTACACAAAACATCATCTTCTTTACACAGATGTCTCCCTTGGGGGCCTACCGTTATTAGAAGATCTACATCTCCTACTGTTCACATTATGTAGCTGTTGTATAACTGAGGCTGCCTCTCATTCAAAGACAAAGGCAATACGCAATAGTTTATTTAAAGACAATCCAGAGAATTCAATTTAAATTTAGATGACAATTGTTTCAGTGCTTACCTAAAAGCAATGCGTGTGTTACCTTTACCTGTTATTAAATGAAAAGTACACCACTGTAGATTAACTACTAGAGATGATTTTGCAAAAGCCCAACTACCCGACTTTGTGAGATAATTGCAAAGCCCACAAACAGGATGTAGTGATGGTTTTTTTTCTGTTTTAGTATTGTGAGCTTAATCTATGCAGAAACTACAAATGTTGTTCATGTCCTGGGGCTTTGAAATTACCGTATATACTCGAGTATAAGCCGAGTTTTTCAGCCCAAAAAATGGGCAGAAAGTGCTCCCCTCAGCTTATACCTGAGTCAGCTGAGGGGGTCCACTCACCTCACCTAAATTTACATGCTGAATGCTTCAGACAGGCAGCTTCCCTCTTCGGTGCATCTTCTCTCTGAGTTCCTGTGAGCTCTGTGGCTTCCAACAGCCAGCTGATCGATATAAACAAACTCCACACTGCCACCTAGTGGTCGGTTACTAGTACAGATACAACACTCCATAGCCTATGATTAAAAAATAAGAATTGCCTTGCAAAACCCATTCTGTAATAATAATAATCCTGTGTTCTCTTAAATGTATTGATGATGTGGCACTATCCTGTTTGATTAATTTCTAGGGGCAATGGTGCTTTCTCTATATTTTTCTCATTTAGAAAACTCCCCTATCTGTCTTTACATTTCCCACCCTTGGCTTATACTCAAGTCAATAGGTTTTTTCAGTTTTTGTAGATAAAATTAGGTACCTCTGCTTATACTCGGGCTGACTTATACTTGAGTATATATACGGTAACTTACAAAGTCATATATAATTAGGGGCTTAAATCTAAATAGAGTTTTCAAGCCACTATATTGGTGATCATAAGAGAGTAACTACTCTGACTTTCAACCCCCAGATCTTCAATATCCTTCAAAGTTTTTAGTAATTTACATTCCCAATGTCACTCCCCTAACTGCAACCTTTCATAGTTATTAATGTTTCCCTGCAGTTATCCAAGTGACATACATTTTACAATACACAATTTTAACTGAAATTGTAACTTTTAAAAATCTAAAACTGTATACATAAGTGAAATTTTTTAATGTGTTTGAGCTGCAATACCAGTTTCAGCCACTGGGGCCACAGCCTCTCGTGAGAACCTCAGCTTTGTCTCAGAGGAGAGAGAAAGGGAGGGGGATGAGGGGGGATCTCTGACAGGAAGACTTCTACTTCAGCGGCCGTTTTGACGCACTGGTACAATCTGCCGCCCTGCATATGGGCGAAGTAAAAGCACCCGGCGTATAAGACGACTCCCAACATTTGAGAAGATTTTCATGGGTTTAAAAGTCATCTTTTATGCCGGAAAATATGGTAGATGGCTGTACATGCAGATGGCTCTGTAAGTTGTTGCATGGTATCAAAGTCTGTATTTTGAATATTTGATTTTTGATTGTTGGACCTTGGTAGGCTGTTTTATTAGTCCACATTTCTTTTATATTAGATGATTTTTTATATTAGATGATTATATTTTATTTTCCTCCCTAATATAATCCCTCAGTTTTTAGCGCCCGTCCAATGGGGTCTACAGTTAGGGACATACTATGGGGCTTTCCTTGGTTTGGGGGTTTCTCATCTACCTTTAGGGATGCAAGGGTACCATTGAATTCCGGGGGGAGGTTCTAAACCAACTTGACCTCTACCTTCTTTTTCCACCAACCTAAGGAGAGCGTGGGTTCCAGCTGGGGCTTTTTTTGTACCCAGTGGTATGCCCGGGAGAAGAGGGCGGATCTGTGGGGTCCAATCCTCTGGAGCTTCACCGGTCTGTCTGATCTTGCCAGGGATGTGTTTTAGCCTTAATGATCATAACCTTCTTATAACTATTGTCTAGTTGAATTCTAATTAAGCCAAAGTATTTACTTTGAGTATGTGTGGTTGCTAGCAATGGCCGAACATTTTAAAGAATTTCGACGTCCGCCTGTTCGCGGGCACTACTTGGAGCGCATAGTTCCTGGTTTTAATTGCCGGATGTGACATCACTGACTTCACTTCTGGTTTTCAGAGCTGGCTTTTACTAGAAGATCGGGTTCTTCTAGTGGAAAGATTCTTCTTCCAGAGGGATCTCACTGCTCCTGATCGTGCCGGAGGAAGAATAGTCAGCTCCTTCTCACCGGCGAACGGGGTGGGTCGAATACCCATACTGTTCGCCGGCTAGAAGGAGTGCGAAAATCCATGTTCACGGCCGAACTGTCGCCTTCTTTAACTCTTCCTTAATTTGATTTAAATAGAATGTGATTTTACCAGTTTGGCCTTTTGAATATATGGTAGATATAAATTATATATAGCATAACCACTAGTATATATATATATATATATATATATATTTTAGGCTTGCCTATAGCAGATAAGCTACCGTGAGTGTAGCACTTGGGCTTACTGTTAGGTCAATTTAATAATCATTTACTCTACATATTTATCTGATGTTTGCCTAAAGATTAAGCAGCTTCTACTTTCACTGTCCATTTATAGACAGTGGAGCTGGGTCTAGGCAAACCTGGGCTTAGAGGAATTGGGTTGAGGGATGTTAGCTATCAGACTAGGGACATCTTGTGGCAGAAAAAAATACTGTTTTGTTAACAGCAAAATTATATTTGTTTTTATCTTGATGAAGTTTTGTGTTGTTTTTGTTTTAGGATAATATAAAGTACAAAATACATTAGAAAATAATATTACCACACCATAGAAATCACTGTGCACAGTTATAATTGAAAGTCTTAAGAAAGCAGGGGTTGAAAATACAACTGTATCTTAACGAGCACATTTTACCTCTGGTCCTGTAGAGGTAAATAATGAGCACAAATCTGAATCTGACAGTTGCTGCCTCTGGATATTAGTCTTTTCTTCTCTTTATCTGGTTGATATTTCAGGAACTGATTACTATTCTTGTAATTTGTATTTGGCAAGTAATGTTAAAATGGTTTTTAAATGTGTATATTAAACAGATCTGAGATAACAATTTTTTATAATGATCGCATTAAAATTAGAAAATCTGGTACAGAAGTGCAAAAACAAAGTGCCCTTCCTTGCAGGATATTGGGATTATAGAAGACAAGTTCTGTATTGAGAGCTTTGCCAACGTAGACTAGAAGCGATGCGGTTGATAATAATGTGACATAAAAACTTTCCTTCCCTATATGCCGTAAGCTTGGAGGCAAAATATGATCCAGGGGAAGCAATAAATGCCAGCTTTTCCTGTTTATCTTATTGTAAAGGAAACGAATAGGTTTTTACATTTAAAGTATTCAGTACATGCTTATTCCCCCTTTATCAAATATAGTAGAGTTATATTAGTAAATGACATATTTCAGTTACTGAAATCTGAAATTAGTAGTAACTTATGATAATAAACTTATGAATTTAAAATACATTTAAATCTCTTTAATTTTACAATTATACTAAAAGGAAAGTGTAATCTAACCATGGAGGTGGAGTGACAGCTGCCTTATCAAAGTGCTCCTGAGCTGTCATTTGGTTGCCCACTCGCTGCTTTATTTTAAACACAGAAAAACGTCAAGGTCCATACATGCAACATCATGACAAGTAACAATGGGATCCAAAGGCAACAAATGTGATAATTAACTAAAATTTTCTATAGAGCTTATGTATTACTCAGCGCTTAACAGAGTTTATCACTATAACATTAACTACATTCTAGCAGAGCTCATAATCGAATGTCCCTACCATAAGCTGGCCATAGACGCTTTGACTTCCCTAAGATCGATTTGTTATTAGATGGGGACATGCAATTGAGTCTTCAATCACAAGTTGTAGGTTGATCGAAAAGTGCACCATTTTCAGGATCCAATTTATTGGCGATCGATCGGTGAGGTAAATGAAGATTGGCTACACCAAAAAGTGATCGAAAATGATGGAAGTGGGATGAGGCCTACATGGGTCGATCAGAATGATCACATGTTCTAATAACATCCCTTGATTCCCGATCAATTGACTGAAATGTGCAGACAGGTCCGATCTCTGTATGATCAATTTTGTGTGTGATTTCTCACCATTTCGGTCGACTGCACACTATGCGTGCATCGATGTGTGAACGATCGATTGCTGCGACCACCAAGCCCAACATATTTCAGCTGTTAAAGAAAAACAATGCAGGCAACACATTTTAGCCATGCATACATCTCCCCTGCCGTTCCTGACGGTCCCAGCTCGTCCAGCTCTGCCCTGTTAGAACAGCAGTGGATGAGCTGGGTTCATCAGGAAGATCGGAGCCACAGGAGCACAAACTCACTGCCCCGTGTGGGAGCTGCAC
>CM070033.1:146150894-146162785 GCA_036250615.1 Ptychadena robeensis
TTTACTGGAAAGGTTGGGGGGTCGTCTTATACGCCCAGTCGTCTTATACGCCGGCATATAGGGTAGATTCGGCAATTTATTGTTCACTATGGAAAGAGTGGTCCATTGAAACTGGAGCTGATTGAACTATTTTATATGGGGGTGGCTGCAAACACTGTAGAAAGATCCAGAGCCAGCATGAGGAGGCCACGTGTCCACCAAACACAAGTGCAAGTAAGACAAACAAATTACAGAGATAGTAACCAGGGAATAGAGATAGAACAGTGTAACCAAAGTGTGAGGGCTAGGGAGTTGGAGAAAGCCTGTGAAGGTTTGAACAAATGTAAGCCCCACACACATACAACAGATAATGTCCAAATACATATATATATATATATATATATATATATATGTATTTTGGATATTATCTGGTCACATTACAAGATAGGAAGCCCATTGCCCAAGCATTTCTGAAACTTTAATTTGCAAGATCCCGATAGGATAATGCTGTGTGTATCTTCTGTAAACTCTTCTGCCATTCATAAGGACCAATTTCTTTCCAGTATCCTAAAACAAAATATTTCAGTAATGAGCATTCGCTGTGTGGCTATACATTTGAAATATAAATTATCCACAAGATTCCAAATGATATGTTTTATGAGCAAGACCATTTCTACAAAACCTTCATGTTTCCTTTTGGTTTTGATTGAACAAACCCCTTTTCTCATCTATTTTTTATAAATAAGTAACATTCAAACGATTCTAATGGTCAGTTTTTCATGCAGAACAAGAGCATTTATTTTAATAACACTCAGATGAACATAAAAAGAGGCAGAACTTACTGTAATTTTATTCCTTTGCTAGTAGAGAACATGAAACCTTACTGTCTAAGGGAATAATTTATCTCTCACAAAGCAATTATTCTGGAAAAGACAAATGCGTGCAGAAGCACTTGCTAGAACTACCATATTCTGCTTTACGTTACAAAAACACACCCCAAATCAAATTTCAGTAATATATGTATGTCAAAAACTGTATTCCAGAGTCTAGCTTTATCTGTTTAGATGCTCATTCTTTTTCCTCCTACGAACTTAGTCTAACAGTGATGAATGAGTGACTGTCATTCTGCCATAGAATAATGGCTTGAAAATATAGTTGCTGACAGCTGACTATGTTTTGTAGTGTTGATTATGCAGGAGAAATAAAATAAACACTTAAAATTAGTTTTATATGGTTTTATGTATTCTAATCTGATGTAGAAATACGAGTAAACTGAAGCGCAGTTTAGTAACACAGAAATAGAATACATTTTTAAAAAATTAGCTTCAATGAATCATTGTTTAGCTTGATGTCATACAAATATGTTGTGGATATTTGGGTTTTATTAAAATGGCTCAGCTTTCCACTAGAAATGCAGGAAGGAAATCTTTTATGCATACTACTACCTTTGCCATTCTTTGTACCTCAGCAGCCATGTATTGTTTATCAACAGTGTTGAGCTTGAATATTCGAATTGCGAATATATTCGACAAATATTGGCTATTAGAGAATTTTCAAATTTCGCAAATATGGCGGTGGATATTCCCGGTTTCGAATATTCAAAATTTTATGCACTGGCAAGGTTACTCCCATGCATTGCGATAATATACGGTATTTTTCGGAATATAAGACGCACCCAGTTTTTAGAGCAGGAAATCAGAAAAAATAATATTTCATTTGTTTAAATGAATGTGAAAAAATTCAGCCACTAAAATGGTGTCACTAGAGAGCAGACTTCAGCGTCTTTTCTTCCTCACACAGAGCACAGAGAGGGAAGGGAGGGGGAGCACAGGGGAATCTGCACTCCGGTCTCCCTGTCCTTTCTCTGCTGCATGTGTGAGGAAGCTTTCTCCACACAGTCTGCATTGGCTATATCTGCAGGGCTCTGCAAATATAGCCAATACAGTTCAGCTCCCACAGCTCTCCCGGCAGATGGGAGATCTCACAACTGACACAGACTCCTGTGTGCCGATAAAGATCACACAGTTGATCTCCTCTCCCTCTGCACACAGCTGATCTATCTGCCGGGAGAGCTGTCGGGGAGGCAAGTTGCGATTACCGGCGTCAGAATAGTCGCGGGTGGTCGCACATTCGGACCATAAGACGCAGGCACCTTTACCCCCCAATTTTGGGGGTGAAAAAGTGCATCTTATGGTCCGAAAAATACGGTAAGTGCAATGTGATAACACTATGTAACACAATTTTTGTTCCTGGCTTTCAAGAGTTATATATCAACTGCTTATGTCTAAAGCCTATGGAAAAACAACATTCAACACAAACTTAGATTTTATTACCAGAGCACAAAACAAGAGAATAAAATTGTTTCATGCATGCAGTCTAATAAGGAACACTTGCATGGTAAATAGACAAATACAGTTAAAGCCACTCAAAAAGGTTTAGAAATGAGTAGGTTTCCTAGATTTGCGACTGTACTGCAAATTGCTTTCTCGAAGAAGCCCCCAAATGTAGTCCCCCATCATGTTTTCGTTATACTGTCCTTGGTAACGACATTCAAAGTCCAGTATATCCTGATGAAAATGCTCGTCTTGCTCCTCTGAGTAAGCTCCCATGTTCTCCTTGAATTTGTCAGAATGAGTGTCAAGGATATGGATTTTGAAAGACATTCTGCATCCCATTTTGGTGTAATTCTCTATGAAAGTCCAAACTAACTGCACATAGTTTTCAGCCTTGTGATTACCTAGGAAGCTGTGAACCACTGCAACAAAATTGTTTTCTCCATCCTGTTCCCGGTTGGCAAATTCGTGTTTCCTTTGTGAAGTAGCACAGCTTTGAGGCTCTGGGATGAACAGTTTATGAATAGGCGCCATTAACTCAGGTTACAGGTTATAGCCTCAACTAGACAGACCAAATTGTTGCAAAAGCACAGCCCATCTTGCCGAGTTGGAAGAATGAAGTTATAAAATGTTTGATGACGCTTTCTCTGATTTGTGATTTGTACGCTTTCATCCAGCAAGTTCCACTGCTTGAGCTCTGATCAAATCGTTGACATCTTTCTGGTTAGGGGAGTATGGCCTTCTCGCCTCAGCCACAACTGTGAAATGTTTGGTAGGATCCACCATTTGCTTGAGTGGTCGGTCAGTCGCCGCCAAAGTTTTCTTGCAATATTCACATGTGAAATGAGGTGCCCACGGCTTGTCTTGTTCCCTGACAGGCATACCGAAGTATGTCTTATAGGCCTCGCACATCTTTTACCGAATACTTTCTCGCTCTTGCGGGGGCAGATTTTGCCGGCGTCCGATGTGCGTGCGCGCTCGTGGCCGTGGGTTGGCGGCAAAATCGATCTGGGGTGCCCACAAAGCTCGGTCGGCTGGAGAACGTACCGTATTTTTCGGACCATAAGACGTACTTTTTCACCCCCAAAATTGGGGGCAAAAAGTGCCTGCGTCTTATGGTCCGAATGTGCGACCCCCGCGGCCACTCGGCCACTGGTGGTCGCATCTTGGCTGCCCGCCAACTCCCCCGGCACGGAGATTAGTCGGGGGAGCTGGAGGGAACTGTCAGTTGAGAGATGCCGGCTGGTGTCGGCTCTCTCAGCTGTACTGTAAAATTGCCTGTCAGCAAAGCTTTGCTAGGCAATGCAGAGAGAGATATATAGACTGCCATCTTTCCCTCTCTCAGTGTCAGTGGGAACTCGGCAGTTCCCACGGACACAATCACAGCTGATCAGAGCAGCTGTTTAGAGCAGAGAGAGAAGGCTGCAGATTTCTGCCCCCTCCCTCCTCCTCCTCCCGAGTGTTCAGTGTGATCAGTGTAAAGTATGACGTGCTGAGAGTGTACTGCTGCTAGTGACCCCTGCTGGCTGAATTGAATATTGCCTTAATTAAATTCATTGCATTAACCCAATTGATGTGAATACTTAATACATCTTTTTTTTCTGGATTTCCTGCCCTAAAAACTGTGTGCGTCTTATGGTCCGGTGCGTCTTATAGTACATGTCCGATAATCTCTGGCTGATTTAATAGAGACTGGCATCCCCATGAAACTGACGACCGGCACACAAAGGGTGCCCAATAATGCTGTGAGCTACAGAGTGCAGCGTGATGACGTCATCACACTGCACTCCATCGCTGATCTGTCGGCCCCCACAGTACGTGTGGGGGCCTTTAGAAGATTACTGCTGGGTCCTGTAATTCCCCAGGCCTGTAGAATAGACCTGCTCCCTACCAATCGTCTACAGCCATTTTTAGTCAGACAATCTGAATCAACATCCAAGACAAGACAGGACAGAAAGCCTCTGACTTATGGGCTGCACTTCCCTGGTTGCTGGGTAGAACTGATAATGTAAACAAGAGATTCTAGAGGCTTCCAGGAGGTTCTGATGGTTACAGAACAGATTTATAGGCATATACATAGGCAGATATTTGTTGAAAATGTAAACAAAGACATTGCCGGCTAAATATACAATATATACATTTTTCATGCACTTCACAAATATTTTTTTTTATTAATTGGATATAATAGACTGTATTACGTTTATAATCTAGAGTATCATGTAATTTAGCACATCCATTGTCTTAAAGTGGACCTTGTACTAAAACTGAAGGTCCACTTACTCTACATGGGCTGCACCTCCTAACATAACAGGTCAGAAACAGAAATATATGTTTGTAAAGATTGTGACTTTAACATTTCTACAACGAAAAAGTGGGAGAGATGTCCATTCTTCGGGTCCTTCTGCGTTTCGCCACAGTGGTGGTTAAACTGCTTCGGTGCTGGGGGACTCAGTCTGGTTCAAGGGATCCCTTCTTCCCCAGGGTTGTTTCCCCTGGGTGATTGTGCCTTCTCATGTTCAGGTGGTGGGTCTTCTGGATGCTGCACTTTGGTGTTGACAGGTCCTGCTTTCTGAGAAGTGAATTGATTGATACTGGTTGACACATGCCAATACATTGCCCTGATCGTTTTATAATTGTAATTTACAGTCTTTTTGGTTTGGGGTATCATCCCTTGAAAGGTAGGAACCTATTAGCCTAATATAGCTTGTAAATGAAATGTCATTATACCAACTGTTGGATGATGTGTTTTAACATAAAGTGTAGCATGATACATCTATTAATTTCTTACAGTCCCTCCTTTTATTTTTCCTGATATGAAAAACGTCAAAAGGATTGACACTTTCTTAATGTGTATATACTCATTGTGTAAATTTTTTAAACTTTTTATATGCTTATATCAGATTTGTAAATAAGACCTTTTTAAATATAGAATATGATGTGCTGTCTCCTCTTGCACTTTATCATCCCACCATTCTTTTTTACTCCCTATTTCTGTTATTGAATCAAAGGAAGGAAGAATAATAGTCTTCTTAACACCAGTGAATGGGGTGGGTCAAACACCTGTACTGTTCGCCAGGAGAACATCCCATGTTCACGGCCGAACTGTCCACCATCACTATTGGTGTGTTTTGTTGGCATTAAATTTAAATGTCACCCAACACATATCCACAAAATATAATGTTTTGCATTGTATTTCAGGGAACATCTACATTCACTAAAATTCCATGCATTGAGGTAGACTCTTTCATGTACTGCCTAATGCAACATACCACAACACACAAATGCTATGATATGAACAAGCCTTTTTTCTTCTTCTACTCATATTATTATGGCACTGGATGTATTACACATATAGGGTCCAAGGGTGTGGGCAATGTGTTATCCACTCTAGTACTTTATTGATGTTTTTACCATTATGTTATAATTCAGTTTGTTTGTACCTAATGTAGTTGTAACAAATCTAAAACCTAAATGTAAAGGACATATAGACTAATAAAGGGTGCTTATGATACTTGTCACAATTGCAATGTTGTGGAGCTATAAGGTTTATCATATATCTTTTTATGTAATTTAACTCTTTATGCAATAAAACTCTAAAGGAGTGACTTGGTGTATATTTAAAAATGCCATATAATGCCACATCTGTGTAGTCATAGTGGTTTTGACATCAAGTCATCTACATATGCATACACATTTTTTTTTATATAGATAACAGATAAAAAATATGATTTCCTAGAATTCCAGAAAAAAAACACAAAAGTCTGAATAACTTTGATAAAGTTGATAAAAAAAAGCTTGGATTACATTATGTGACCAGTTTAAAGTACCCTTATGCAAGCAATGTGATGTCTGTTCTCTTTCTTTATCTTTATTAGCCATTCATTAACTGTTTTCTGATCTTATTCCATATGGAGTCTTCAGCCAACAAATCTGACCAGCCAAGGATAAAGTAGCCCCTGGGCATGCAAACTTGTATGGGATGGTATGCTAAATTGTGTGAGGCTAATGCTGGCCATACACATGCCGATAAACGGCCGGATTTTAATCTGACCGACTGGCGTGTGCGCTCTCGCCGTCGGGCAGGTTAAAATCCGGCCGTTTATCGGCATGTGCCTATATGGGGCGACAGATCCCTGTCGCCCCACTTCTCAGCCGGCCAGAGATCCGACATGTCGGAAAATCTCTGGCCGATGGGAGCCGATGCCATAAGCAGCAATGAAGACAGCGTCTCCATTGCTGCTTATGGCCGGCACACAAAGGGTGCCCAGCCGATTGTGGGGCCCCAGAATGCAATGGGAGGCTAACGTGATGACGTCATCACGTTAGCCTCCCGGAGCGATATCGGAGGGCGATATCGCTCCAGCTCGGCATGTGTATGGCCGGCATAAGTATACAATGAAAAAACATGCCAGCGGGCAGGAAAATAATCTTTTATACATACAGCTTTCAAACAACATATTATAGTTCCACTTTAGGTAGACATACAGTCTAGAAGATATTTATACTTTAAAGTTGAGTCACTAAAAATATAAGCTATGTATTGTGTTCTGTGGCTTGCACTATATCAGAGGTTAGAGTAGAAATGGCACCCTCCCCCCACCTCACCAAATAGTGAGGATTTTGACGAATCTATGGATAGATGATTATACATTATATAATATGATGGGGGTTTCTGAAGGTGCCTTTTCAATCGATATATGTCACAATTAAATACTAAAAAAAAGATTCACATTTAATTTTTTAGGGTAAAAATATATTTCACTGTTATCATCTGTGCATCAACTTTCTCATTCAGGAAGTTTCTTTTTATAGCTTTTAATCTGGGAGTTTTTTCCCTCATTCCTTCAATGAGAAAATCTGCTGGATTGCTCCAGGAAACCAGTGAGGCAGCTGTAATCCAAGCTTGCAGTCCTCCCTCCAAGCTTGCAGTCCTCCCCTCTCTTTCCTCCCTGGGGCTCGCCCCTCTGACCACCATTGCTTTCGGCCGCCATCGAAATCAAATACATAAACATAAACCGAAATGTTGTTTCGAGTCACCTGTGCTTTTATACCTGTATGACTACTATTGGACAGCCCGAGAATGTTCTAGAAAGTTTTAAAAGTTTCTTGAAAGTTCTGGAAAATTCTAACAGATGAAGAATATTCTAGAAGACTACTCAGTATTGAATGTGAATGGAGAATTTTCTTGAAAACAGACACATTTCTAGATATCAATGTCCTGATCACAAAAACAAAGTTTTTGTGGAACAACAGCAATTTTCTTTTTTCGTTTGGCATAACAGTTTAGGAAAACACACTTTGTACTGAGGAACAAAATTAAAAAAAACATTTGTTGCATAGTGTAATAATGATAAATTATACAACTCTCTTCCAATGTTACATTGTGAATAGTTTGTTGTCTGTATGACAACGTTTTTTTTAAAAATAGTGGAAGTAACTGCAGTTTCAGTGCAGAGAGAAAAGAATCTCTAATGTTTAACATTTCAATTAGAATTACGCAGTACAAGTGCTACTTCATCTGTTTGCATTTTCACAGAAGTTTGCATTTGGTTAAGAAGAGCTGTCAGTAATTGAACATTCTGCATGCCCTTTGTCATATTATGCTATTATATTTTTCCACTGACCAGCTGACTCCTATTTGCACCTGACATTTATCTTTTACATTTTCCCTGCAGCACATCCAGAAGGATAATAAATCATGAGTAAAATGTTAGTTCATTATAACCATAACATTTTCTCTTCTCTTCATTTAACCTCTTCTTGAGTTCGCCGGCACCCTTCAACAACAAAAAGGTCAAGTGAAACATTAAGCATTTCATTTGTTGGCATTATTACCACTTTTGACTCTTTACATCTCAATCTCGATAATTTTAATGCCTCTCTATAAGAAACCACAAGAAATCACAGACTGTGACTTTAAAGAAACTTCAAGCATATATAGTTCATTATGATGTACGATGAGTTGAGTTAAATGTAATACGACTTGGCAACTACTTAAAGGATAAGTGAACTTTTATAGAAAGTGCACTTATCCTTCATGTCTATCCCAGCTGACCTAAACTAACCTAAAGCTGTCCACCACTGAAGTATACTTACGCAAATCCCAAGGCCATAGCCTGCCATAATATTGAGAGCCTGCATATGAATCCTTCTTTCTACTGGCTGTGTCTATATACTTGATCATAAAGACTGGGCATGAAGGATAGGCGCATAAGGTTCTTTTAGGGGCCTTTATTAAATTGGGATACTTACTTTACTTATGTTAACTAAACCAAGGGGGGGGAGTGGGATGCAGGGGATAGTGTGTCTGGGACCTAGATCCCAGGTGGCAACTTCTCCCAAACGTCGTCTCGCAAAATTTTCCCTGGATACCAGGGACTTGGGGACTTTAAAGGTCGAGGGTCTACAGAAGTAGCAATAGGTGTGGCATACAAGCCTCAATGTCTATCAAAAAGAATTATGCAGTCCGTCCAATTCAACAGTCAAAACATAGGCAGTGTCCTCATTTAGCAATAGAATTCAAAGTGGTAAAGGCAATAGTAAATCATAGGCCCTCACGGCAAGCAGATGAGAGATGAAAAATGGATGTGGGATCCCAGAATAAAGACGGTGATGTATACCCCGACATATGTTTCAAAAGTGAACTTCATCAGGGGGTCCACATAAGTATTCAAAGGAATCTGCATATAAGTACATTGGTGTTAGGGCTGTATCAAATGTCATGTTTATTCCTGGGTCTAGTCAGGTACTAGGCTTACCCCATCTTGTCATCTCCAGCATTCCATATGTTCCCGTGTATCCGGGTCGCCGGTGAGATGCCCGTCACGGGGGAACGAGGGACCGCCTTTGGGAGCTACGTGGCTAGGTATCTTTTGGTTTAGAGTAATCTGTAGTGTCCAAGGTATATTAAGGTGCCGGTCAGGGATTCAAAGTGACATGTGCATCAGCTTTCAATAACCTTAATTGTTATCTATAAAGTGCCGAATGTGTGCTATATAAAGTGCAGTATTGGTCATGGTGGCACATTCCATGATTATATTACTGTTCAAACAACAGCTGTAGTGGTCTCATTTAAAGTGATATGGTTAGATATGCGCACAGCGCGCATATATATCTTGCGTATCAATATGTATTAAAATAGCATGCCAAAGTATCAAACAGCATACAGGAATGCTAAAAAATTCAATCCAGAGAAAAAACAACAACCAAAGAGAGGTGGTTTCATAGCATAGTGCAGTGAAGCTCCAACAGAGCTATGCAAGTGATATAGTAATCCATATATCTCTCGTGCCAAGAAATAAAGTGCTGGTGCAAGGCATCGTGTCATAATAAGGTTAGCTAAAATGATAAAGGAGTAAAAGATACCTGGTCTGTAAAGAGTATATATGCTGTTGTAGAGACCGAGGGAAAAGTAGAAAGGTATATCAATGTAAAATTCGCCATATGAAGGAGAGTATAAGAAAGTCCCAATCCTCAATCAGAGGTTCTTACTGTTTGTAGCCAGTGAGCAGGTATACTTCCAACGTCCCCAGAGTAGCCCCTCCGACCGCTGTGCTCCTAGTCCTCACCAGGAGGACTTTTAAATGGCCCCTCGCCGCCGCCCCGGTTATGTATATTTATGTTAACTAAACTAAGTTAACTTGTCATATAGACTGGGAATGCTATAGCTGTAAGCAGCATTTATTGTAATACAATATTCAATAATGCATAGATATATAGTTTCTGATTTCTTGATCAAAGTACATATACTCATGTGAACCTATAAGCACCCCATAGAATCTACCATATTTTCAGACTATAAGACACAGTGCCTGTGTCTTAAATGAATGTCTCTAAATGTACAAACACCTGCTGCCACATGGTCGCAACTCCTCTGCACACAGATGGAACTCCCATCTGAACTGTATTGGTTATATCAGCAGAGCCCTGTTGATATAAGCAATCCAGAGTTGTGTGTGAGAAGGCTGCACTCATGCTGACAGCTTCCTCACACACACATCAGTAGAGAAGAAACATATGCAGCAGTTCCCCAGCACCCCCCTCTTCCCCATGTGTGAGGAAGATCAGATGTGCCATGAAGTGTGCTCACTAAGGACACTAGTTCAGTTGTGGCTGAAATGTGGTACTGAACACTTCAAATATTTTTTTTCTTGTTTTCCTGCTAAAAAATTAGTATGTCTTGTGGTCAGGTGTGTCTTATAGTCAAATATATGGTATTGGCATTTTTAACATATTTAACAGGCAAACATGATATTTCCACTGAAAAAGATATAGGTAATACTAAAATAAAACCACAAGGAAAATGTGCCTTTTTCATCATGGTTTCTTTTTCAGAAATTCCTTCTCATAGAAATTTTGCATATCTTACCACCTGTGTCATCTTCTGACCCCTTTGAAATGTATACAGCTCTCCCAATAAAAATCCATGCAGATACAATTCAAATCAGGGGTCCATTTATTTCCATTTGTTACTTTCTAATGGAATTGCTCATTTTTATCTTTACCTTTTGTACAACTGGCTAAACCAGCTAAACCAAATACTGGGTGGCACGGTGGTTCATTACCTTGCACTCTGGCTTTGCAGCCCTAGGGTCCTGGGTTCAAATCTCAGCCAGTTGATAATTGTCTGCATGGGCTCTGCTTCCCACACTCCAATAACATGCTGGTAGGTTAAAATTAATTGGCTTCCCCTTCCAAAAACAATGACCTATGTTAGATGCACATGACTTAAGCTGGGCACAAACAGCTCATTTTTCTTCAGATTCTCCTGCAGATTGACTGTGCTTTAGACTGTGACATATGACTTAGGCCTTATCCTCATTGGGCTTCATGGGTTTGCCAATTTGTTTGCTGCGTCCAATTCTTTTTAATGGACAAGTATGCCCAGGAAGAATCTAGTCAATGTCAATGCATGGTTTTCTTTTGTGCTAAATATGTTTCCTGGTACACCTCTGCAGTTTTTATTGAGACAATCTTTTTTTTTTATTTGCACCTTTCAATCCTGATCCCAATTTCATGCCTATATGCCCAGAAAGAATCTAGTCAATGTCAATGCATGGTTTTCTTTTGTGCTAAATATGTTTCCTGGTACACCTCTGCAGTTTTTATTGAGACAATCTTTTTTTTTTATTTGCACCTTTCAATCCTGATCCCAATTTCATTCATTTATTGAATTCATTTCAATTGTAAAGGGGGTCTACTTGGTTTTCTACCTTCAAGTTCCTAAGTTTAATTAAAATTTTGAAGCTACTTTGTTTAAGTATATCAACTTCATCTGCTGGAATTTCAATGGAAACCAATTGATTGGAGGTTGTTTGTGAAATGCAACAATTTCCATGTATACAAACCTTTTCCTGTGGCTGTATGTAAAATAAAGTAGGCAGCCAGAGATCCTGTATGTTTTTTTTAAATATTACATTGGACCAAGGGGCTTTGACACAAGAAGATATGTGACAGCTGGAGGTCCAGCCGTGTGTAAGCTTGTATCTCAGTGAGCAGGGATTTTTATTATAGGAATAATAGAGTGTTGTACCGTGTTAGCCATCGATAAATAGAGCAAGTTTGGAGTTCAAGTGATAC
>CM070033.1:146162885-146192929 GCA_036250615.1 Ptychadena robeensis
TAATGACTTCAGTTAGCCAATAAACGGTATCACTTGAACTCCAAACTTGCTGTATTATAGGAATAACAAATATTACCTGACAGACTATTTGTCATTAAACTTAAAGGCTTATTGGCAAGAAGATCATATCTTAACATCTGATATTTTTTTTCTTATTATTTTTTCTCACCACTATTATGCTCCTATTAATTTAAGATTATTATCAACTATTTACTGGGGAACCAAAAATAAATATATCATTTTTAAAAGTGTCTTCAAAACAAGAGAAACATTCTCGTTACATATTTTGTAGATTCTTCGTTACACTATGAACTATATACATGTCACTATATTTTAGTTTTAGTGGATTTTTATTCTTTTATCTTGTCAAGTATCTCAATAAGGATGCGTTTTCATATGATGCTTGTTTTTGCTCATAAATTTTACAGGACTGTTGATTTCATTGAAATATTTATCAATCTGCCAAGGAGCTTCTTGTGGGAGTCATATTTCTGTCACTCCACTTCTTCATCTTGGCTTTGCAGCAGATACAGTGTACCCATGCCTGGTGATCAATGAGGATATGCTGCACCACTTGCAATGCAGGACTGAATAAAAAGAGGATAATTTAATAAATGTGTTATACTAATATAAATTTTTCAAAAGTGCTCATTTAATTTCTTAAAATTGTTACAGATTGATGACTAAGGTATAAGGGTTATTGCTGTTGCAACTTACAAAATATTTCAGTTAAAGTCTATTGGTAAGGTTGATAGAGTATCTGATACGAAGCAGTTCTACATGCATTTGCATTAGCTGGAGTTTAAATGGCCTTTGAGACTCCATTCAGAAATTTGGCAAACGTTGTTAGACACAGACACATCACTGGAGCTACATGGTAAAGCTAGCCATACACGTGTCGGATTCCATGGCCAATTGATCACTCACCCGATCGATTCCGGCGATCTCAGCGGAAATCGGAGCTCCGATCAATCAGCCAATTAAGAGTATCCGATCGCTGCATACCACCTTGTCCCACGGATTCCTGGACGATTCCGTGTCCGATCACTTACTTCCCAAATGGCAACTCCCCCTGATGTGTGCAGAATCGGATCAGAAAGACCAACATGTTGGTTCTCTGTCGGATCCGATTCTGAGCCCCCGATCAATCGGACGCGAACGATCGGACAAGGTGGGCTGCACGCGATTCCGGCACGATCGTTTCGCGTGCACGCGCCCGGAATCGATCGTGCCGGAATCCGGTGGGAATCCGACACGTGTATGGGGGCCTTAAAAGGCTAATTAATACAATATTAATACTAACCATGCATCTTATCACCTTGCTGGTTACACAGCCACTGTCAGTTAAGCCATGCTGCTTGCAGATATTGTAATCAGTATTAGCCCCATATGTGATACCAATCCAATATAGGAGCAGATATTATTTTTTTTAGTGTGTAATTCTGTAAAGCAAATATTCAATTTAAAACATTCAATCTCTGTATCTATGATAATGTTATGAAATGTATATGTAAAAAAGTTTAATAAAAATTATTTTAAAAAAATAAAAACATTCGACACTGGACCGCCAAAAATGTGATACATATAGCTCTTTAATAAACATTTATTCATAACAAAACAATACCTTTACTGGTAGCGCATTGCCACATCCCACTAAATAATCATGTACATATTCCCATTTCCAGCCAGAAAGTAGGTGACCACATTGTCTAGGTTTTGGTTCATCAAATTGAGTTCTTTTGAAATAAACATTTATTCATCTTGGCACAGGAATTTGCCACTCCCATGTCACCTCTTTACCTCTCTATTGCAGTCAATTAATCAATATTATAGGAAGGGATTTGGCCTCAGAAGAAATAATGCTAAACCAGGAACTGTTGTCTTACTGAGCATTAGAGATATGTGTGTCACAATTACATTTTATCTATCCAAAATTACAAATAAACATAAATTAATTAAAATTATGTCTGGTTCCTGGTGTAAATGAAGCACATCAGGATTCTTTCTAATTGAAAATATTATTCTGTCAACAAATGAGGTAACAAAAACTTATTTGAAGTAGTGGCAGGCAAGCATTTGCAATATTTGCAAAGTGGGGTAGTTCAGCTCTAATGTGGGTGTCAAAGTGTCTATCTGTATTAAATAGCTGTACATTTATTATTCTCTGTAAACATCTGCAAAGATTAAAAAATATTTTCTTTCAGCAACAGCAGACAGAAGCAATCAATATCCTGAATAGTCCAGGAAGGCTGGCTGTAAATAATATTTTTTTCATGACAAAAAAGGTGCTTGACAAACTGGACAGAGCCGGAACTTAGACAATACCTCAAAATTTTCCTGAAAAACTGCAAGCCATTAATGCAAACCTGACCTGTTTACAGTCTGCACCCAAGAATATCTCTGGAAATGTTGTTTTTCTATTTCTTTTACTTCATGCTTAAATAAATACTAACACAAGAATCATAAAAGTCCAAATAGTAGAGATGAGCAAGTTGTCCACTGTTCAGGTGGTTCCCTTAACTATAGTGCCATCCGATGATCAATGACCTAGTGAGGAGGTATAAAATCTACCATTTAATCAGTACAAATTTTTTGGATCAAACAACATAATCCCAAACAAAGGTGCACATACCTGTACATGGAGCCCCTCAAGGGTGAATCACATGAGAAGTAATGGACATTGTATTTGCCCAAATGGCATCCATGTGTCGAGGCCGGTGATGCCATGCCAAAGCCAGTTATGTTCCCCCCCCACCATCCGATTTCCTCTGCCTCCACCCATACCAAGCCAGACCTGATGGTGGTGAGTGCACACGTCATGCTCATCACACACAATCAAGCGCCATTTATCAATTAGGTAATTTATCAATTAGGTCATTTATCATTGGATGGCTCTAGAGTTGAGGTGATCAGTTGACAAGGGGAAACATGTTTGTGTCCATTTTAACAAGTAAGCCATTACTACTAGTGATGAGCGGCATAGGCAACATTCGTATTCGCGGCATGCCGCAAATTTTATGGAAAACATTCGGAAAATATTCGCATTCGGCAATATTCGTTTTTTTTTTTGTTATTGCGAATATCGGCAGTTTTAATTGTGAATTTCGCGCGCGAAATATATGTTTAACATGGCGCGAATTTTTATGCGAATTTTCGCAATATTCGCATCACCCCAATATTCATTTAAAAAACTGTTGATGGTGTTGCTAAGCTCTTGTTGCAGCCTTTCCATTCGTCCACTCACATTGAGAGGGAAGTGTAATGGATAAAAAATACCGAATATCTGGAATTGCGAATATTCTGCAATATATTCACCATCTTCGCGAATTTCCGAATTGACGATATTCGCGATTACTATTCGGAATCCGAATATTCGCGATCATCACTAATTACTACAATATATCTCCTAAGGTAGGAAAACAAGGCTCGATTTATGCATAGATTTCCCAGCATAAGTCCTATTATATTAATGTTGGTCCCATTTGGATCCAAGACGACAGGTTTGTGATACTGTGTCATTGATATGTATATAGAATGTAAATATTGAAGATAAAAATGGAGTTAGTGTTGAGTGAAACTACTGAATCACTCTCACTAATTATACTCTATTACCGGGGTACTCAATAGTCAGACCCCAGTCCGGATCCGGACCCAAATAGGGTCACATGTGGACCGGCGGCTGCTGCTTGCCCCCGGCTCATTCCTCCCCTCCTTACATACAGCAGCAGATTCTGTGCTTCCTGTAGCTCCACCCGCAAATGCATCCTCCCCAGCCAATAAAAACGCAGGATAGGACACCCCCTCTACCCCTCTCTAGCTCTGCTCTAGAAACAAAACCACTGTAATTACACTGTAATTTTGAACATTCATAGCACGAAAACAATGAATAGTATAATCATGGAACTTTCAGGGTCAGTAATGCTCCCCTACTATTACTTACACCCTGAGTTTCACCCCTCTAGCTACAACACTTTAGTTGAATTTCAGCTAAAATACAGCCATCAGATATTGCTTCCCTATGAGCATAAAGCACTACTCTGCTGCATACAGGCTATCCTATTTTGAACACACAGATCTTTGAAACTCTGCATGGTAGAACTTTGACATCAGTTATGAGACTACATCCATGCAAATTTTCAGGTCCCTGAGCACAATTCTTGCTACTAAAAAGCCCCCTATAATATATTGCTTGGATGTAGTCTAATTTTTCAGATTGCTAATTTTTTTTCCGTTTTTCAGTCACTTGGATAATGGCAGGGAAACATTAATAGTTATGAAAGGTTGCAGATAGTGGTGTCAAATTGTAAATTACTAATACAAAAAAGGGTGTTGAAGCACCTGGTGGGTGAAAGTCAGGGAGTAGGCATATGTAAAGCCCTAGCTCCATGTCCACTAAAATCCCTGTGCTCAAAGGTGATGGGGGGTTCCACTTCCATCGGGACCCCTCAGCTAAGCATATTGGTGTTCTCACAGCACTGAGCCGTTCCGCCGATGCAGGGCTGAACATAGTGGAGTACGTTGAACCTCTGCATCGGCAGATGCCTGAACACAGCATTCGCCGAGCAGATAAAGTCTATGAGCTCCACAGCCTGGTCCAGGGGCTGGCGGAGGCTTGATGGAAGCCAGCGGATCCAATAGCAGATGTGAAGTTAAATGGGCCTAAGAGTAAAATCTGACTACTGAGGTATGAGATCTGGGGGTTCAAACATTACTGGGGGTTACATTTGACCCCAAACCAGCTGGTGACCTGTGGATCGAGACAGGGAGCCTTAATTAGGAACAGGGAGGTTTATCTGCAGCAGAATCTACCATGCAGGAGGCTGACGCAGAGGACAGTGAGACTAAAAAGTTATGTGCACCTCTAGATAGGCATTCTCTGGAGGCCTCTGGCCGGGGGGAAAGGGAGTTCTAGTGGTAGGGGGCCCCAAAAAATTACCTAGTATAGGGCCCCAAAATTTCTGGTGGCGGCCCTGCACAGGAAGGTTAATAAAAGCTTGAATTTATATCAATATTCTCAAAAGAAAGCTTTGTGAGGAGAGAAAATGGTCCATCCCAGGGCTCCCCAGGTCCTCCTACCACTTTCACCCTCCACTGACCCCTCAATATATACTTGTGAGGTGCCCCTTGTCTAGTAATTAAATACATATGTTTGAGACTGTGTCCTCGACTACGTCAGGCTTCTGTCCAGCGGTCCGGGTCAGCGCCGTGAAAACTGCCGTTCCGCCGGCAGTGCAAGGTAAAATTCCATTCTCCGGACCTCAGACTGATGGAAATTTGGTAAGTGGACCTTTCAAATATATATTTGAGTAACCCTGCTCTATTATATGTGGTTGCTCTACATTTACTTGATTTTTCCTTTAGGTTCCAAATACAATCTCTCCATGCACAAGCAACATGCAGCAAGATCTTGACAAAGCCTAGGAAAAAGTGAAAAGCTTTAATCACAGCTTTTGCTTACAAATTGTGTGATGGGGGTAACAGAACAGTTGTTTGTAAGATGCTATGCATTTGCAAATAGCCTTCTGGTTCACAATAGTGTTGATTGTGAGTATTTGAATCGCTCATTTTTATTGCGAATATCGGCACTTGGAGAATTTGCAAAGATTTAGAATATAGGGTTATATCTTCGTAATCGGGAATATTCAAGATTTTTTACATCAGTACCCGGAACTACTGTGCATTGGTTTCACAATATGTGCATGTGCCAGTGTTAATGTGAAAAGTGAAAATATTGAAAACCGGTTTTATATTGGGAAAATCTTTTCGCAATAAAGGTAATAATGACTGGAGATCACAAATTCTCAAAATTAGGAATTTTTGTTGAGAATATTAGGTGAAAAATGTGTTATATTTTTGTGCATACCAATATTGCCTGCGCTGCTCATCAAAAGTTCATAATGCCCTTTTCCCTGTTTTATTGGATGAGCTTTTATTATAGCTCACATCATTGCCATCACCACCAAAAACAACTACTCTTCCTTCTTTCTTATGGCAATAGCATGCTCTGAAATTACCAGTGAAATCGTATGAGATTAGGTAAAAGAAGCCTCACTAAAGCCTGCCATACACCCACCGAGTTGGGTGCCGACAGACTAGTCCCGATGAGCTCTGAAATGCAGCGTGATGACGTCATCACGCTGCATTCCCGAGCTGCCTGCATCGACGACGGCGGCTGTGTGCCGGCTGTTACCTTCAATGAAGACGCCCGTCTTCATTCAAAGTAACAGTATCGGCTGGCATCGGCCAGAGAACTGGAGCTGTCGCCCCATGTGGGCACACACTGATTGGCGGACGATTTTGACGCTGACGGCGCGATCGCGAATGCCCGTCGGTAAGCGGCAAAATCTGCCGCTAATCGGTGTGTGTATGGTAGGCTTTAGGCAATGGTTTAACCTTTCTCAAGTTTACTTCGCCCAGCAGATCAGGGATGCTGGCGCTATAGTAGAACACCATGGGAATTTAAAGATTTTCTTTGATTGAACTACAGCATTTTGCCTTCTTAGCTAGGCATCTACCTAGAATGGTCCATCTTAAATTGCCAATATTAGCCCTTTATGAACATCAAAACTATTTTTGGTTTGGATTTAGGTCTGGGATTTTGCTAGGCCTTTTAAAAAATTGAACTTCTGTTGAAGCTATTCTTTTGATGCTTTTGATTTCTTTTGTATTGTAATAATTGTAATAATGAAATTCCCCTTCAACTTCATGTATTGCGTTATTGCAAAAAAAATCAAAATCCAATGAACTTTATTGAAATAGAAAAATTTGTCACTTTAAAACTAAATGAGGAAGATCTTTAATGGAGTTCCAGTTTCCACTAAAATACATGTAAGGGGCTGTCATTTTTTTTACATCATTTAGAAGACCTTGGATGGAGATCTTAAAGCTGTGCCTACCACTAATACAAACCATTCTTGACCTCACTAGCCACTTGTAAAATTAAGTAATCCATTCTCTGAGATTTTAGCATTCACTGTGAATTCAGGTTTCACGGTTCACACAGAGACACTTAATTTGTGTTCACATTGGAAGGCTTTATATACTCAAGGGAATATAAGCCAAGGTACCTAATTGTATCTACTAAAATGGGGAAAACTTATTGACTCGAGTATAAGCCAAAGGTGGGAAATGCAAAGTCAGATAGTGTAGTTTTATAAATCAGAAAATATAGAGAAAGCACCATTGCCTCTAGGAATGAATCAAGCGGGTGAATCTTAGTGCCACATCCTTAATAAAATTAAGAGAACACAGGTTTATTGTTATTACAGGATGAGTTTTCAAGTCACTTCTTATGATTCAAAAATGAATGAAATAAGTTTCCATTTAAAAAGTATTTTTTATCATTATTATTGAGACCAATACATGGAATGGAAATTAAAGCATATTTTTATGTTTGAATCATAAGTAGTGGAATTTTCTAATTAAAAATCCACATTCTCCAGTAACAATTAACAAACAGGCCACCAGGTGGCAGTGTGGTTCAGTTTGTTTATATTTCACAAGCGGACATAGGAATAATTCAGAGTCTGTCCACTCTGATCCAGAGAGGAGGTGAACACCCAAGACTCGAATTTAAGCCGAGGGGGGCTTTTTCAGTCCATTTTCGGGGCTGAAAAATTCGGCACAAGTGTATATATATATATATATATATATATATATTTATTTATGTATATTTCATTAGTACATGTTCTTAGTGACAGGATCCCTGTACTTTTATAATTAGCATAAAAATGAAGTGCATTGTAATTCCTTTTTTTCTGACGAAAAGGAATAGGTAATTCTGCATATTTCTAATCGTTAGTTTTCAGAACTATAGTTTATATAGTTGGTCGATATGATCTACTGTGTAAAGAAGTATTTTCTTTCAATCTGGATAAAAGTATCTCTATCCTAAGCTTGTTATTAATTAAAAAATATATAATGTCATGCATTCTTCCACAAACTTCTATTGATTTCTATACTATACCTGAAAGCTGGTTTAATGTGCTTAGATTGATCTTCCCTGCACGACAGAACAGGCAAGCTGTGTCTTCACAGAGAGACATTTTTGCTCTCTAACTGTGAACGCCACTACTTTTTATTTAATGGAATAACATTTTTAGAGCTTCCTAAGTGCAGATATTGAGTCCATTGGCATTAGATCTCAGATCAGCTAAGCTAAATGGTCTTTTAGACGATAGGAAGTTACAATAGTAATATAGCTAATGGACTCTTCTGAAATGCCTTGTGTGTGTGTTTGATGAAAAATATAAGTATGATACCTTTTATTGCTCTTAGGTTAACTGCATGGTTTTATTAATTAATGGAGTACTTTCATTTGTTTTTACATTAAGTAAGCAAAAAGTCACCCATGGTAAAGGTTGCAATTATCTGTTGGAGGTTGTGGCGGAAAGCAGTTGGGGAGATTAATACTGTGTTGCTGGACAGTATTTAGTAAATAAACAACATTTTAAAGGCCAACTACATATTCCAGACAAAAGTTGGGATTAGGGAGATAAAATATTTAGGTCATGTAAATGCTGAGTGTTTTGTTCCCTAATGCTTGGTCAAGATTTAGGCATATCATGTACATGTGCACTGTGATACCCCAGCTCAGCATGAACTATGGTTTATTTATGTAAACATGTGTCAGCATTTTTAAATCTATAGCACCTGATCAGACTTATTTATCTAAATGTTATTATTTTCAGTTTTTGCTGTTGAAAACCACTCCCACTATAAGAATGTTTTAGTTGTCTCATGGGTGACAATATACAACATCTTAATTTTGAGTTGTAAGTGGTTTCCATTAATATTATTATTATTATCAGCTTTTATTTATATAGCGCCAACATATGGTTGTACATTCAAGTAGAGTTGAGATGCAACACAAGATAACATACAGGTACAGGTTATGACACAGGAGGAGTTGAGGACCCTGCCCAATCGGGCTTACAATTGGTACTAATATTTTGGGGAACAGAGTATACAATAGGTAAAGGGGACTGGCATGTTAGGAATGAGAACATGTGTAGGCCACACAGAAGAGGTGCATTTTCAGGGCTTTTGTGAAAGTGTTAAATGTAGCAGCAAGTCTAATGTGGCAAGGGAGAGTAGAAGCAGTCCATTAACCCCCTGGGCGTTACAGGCTTTTTTGGCGCCATTTTCTATAGCACGAAAAGCCGTTTCCTCGGTAATCACGGCAGAGTACACTGTCGATTGCCGGCTCTTCCCCCAGCCCTCTACACACCGCTGGTGTCAAATAGACGCCGGCGGTGTGTGGGGAGAAAAGCAGCACCCCTCCATTAACATGGAGGTCTATGGCGCCACCCCGCCCTCCGGGGACGGAAAGGCTCTGTGTGTCTGCAGATATGTAGAAGTGCTGCAGGCACACAGAGAGCCGGCGGTTGTGCCCGATCCACAGCAGGGGTTAATGATTCAGCATCAAAATATAATATCATGCCATCTTTGGCTAGACCCACCTCCCCTTCTACAGATGACATCACTTTTTCATAGCAGATCTGTACACTTAAGAATTTAACATTATTAAAAGGAAAACCTCAATGATAAAAAACAGTTATGTTTACTAACTAAAATAAATAATTGCTTATTCAGTCCAATAATGGATCCGTGCCTAACCTGTTTTTCACACAATTATTTAAGTAATGAAAAACACAGAAACAACTAAGTATCTAAACGCTACCTTTTAATATAGAGTCTATGACTTTGCCATAGAACTGCAGTCTAGAAAACAATAAGGCATCATCTAAACCCCAGGTGCCCAACCTGCAGCCCTTTGGGCATTCTTCGGCGACCCCCCTCAGACCTCCACTTGCGGCCCCTAAAACCTAGCTGTTAATGCATAGGGCATAGAAACTCACCTGACCGCCGATCCCCCACTGACAGGTCCTTGTCCGGGTTCTTCTTAGTGTGGGAAGAGAAGGAAAGCCAATAAACTTATTTATAGTAGACAGGTGTGGGCCTATACTCCCACTATTCTACCAATGAAAGGGGAGTGATTGTATAATGTACATTGAGGCACATAGATATCATCAGATGCTTTGATTAAATATATGCACATAACCTTTGATGATGTATATGACACAAAATGTGCTTTACATACTACAGTGTCCTGAAAGCTTGAAGTATAATTTAAAACAAGTTTTGTTATTTAAAATTAAAAATAATGTCTTCTAGCTATGCATGCCATCATTTTGTCATTAAAAACGCTTATACAAGTCAGTATAGTTTGAAAATATTATGTGCCATATCAACTCAGTTGGCCACCACAGACCTTAACCATGGTTACTTACAATACACTACACATGTATATTTTCATATTTCATAAATATCGAATCTTATTTTTAAGCATTTCTTAAATCACACAAAAAAAGCCAAGAACTGATTACTTTATATTATATATCAATCTTGAAAGGCAAGTCTGAGCCTTAAGTGTTTGACATAAAATATATCAGCCACTTATAAACAATATGACTTCATGGTGTGAATGTCAACATGAGTTCTTCTATGCCATCTAGCCACAGAGAAGTGCCATTGTGAAGCTACTCTGACTGTGCGCTTTGATACAAAAAACAACACTGTTAAACTGGGGTCATCCGTCAAGAAAACAATTTCCTTCACATAGAGAGAGGTAGACTTACCACTGTGCATTTTACAGACATTGGTTAGAAAGAATGCATGTACACTATTCTGCATTTTATTGATTAGAGTGAAACAAGTCCCTTCCTACGATGCCCGCCCCCCCCCCCCCAAAAAAAGCAAAATAAATGACATCTTTCCTTAATGGCATCATATACCTGGCCTGACAGAATGACAGCTTCATGTTGCTGCATATTTACACTTTAATATGCAATTGCCTTGATTTACCTGCCTTTTTAAATAAAACACTTCCAGAGAAGTGTTCAACTGCACCATTCCCTGGCAGTCAGGCTTAGGAATTCCAGTGATTTAAGCCCATATTTTGTTTCAGACCATAAAGAGAGATTTAAGAAGCAGTCTCTCTTTTGTAATTTAAAAACTTTGAAGCAAAGACCAGTTTTCAGAAGACCAGTTTCTTAAGCTCCAAGACAGATGTGGCAACTGCAAGTGACAGAGGAAAAAAAAAGGAAAAGCCTAAACAACTTTATAAATATTACATCTGTTTTGCAAAAACAATTAAGGTCACATATTTCAGCTGTCAGTGATATGCTGTAAAGACTGGTTTAAAGTATGGAGCGCACGATTGAGGAGACAGTTGGAAATAAATGTAAAACAATGACATTAATTCATGTTGATTGTTTGTAGGCTTGTGCGTAGCCTGAAGAGCCCCTAGTATAATTCGCTTACAGATTATGTTTGCAAGGGTTGTATGTATTCTTTATTTTCAGTGAATTAAAGCTTCGACTTTGTCATAACCCTTTTCATTTTACATATGCTTTATTAGCTTTTTAAGTACTATACAGGATTATCTTTTGGTATATTTGTAGATATTATTTTGGCCTTGTTTGAAGGAGCAGAATTCATGACAGATACAAAAAGGTCATTAAATCCAGTTATATATTCATTAAATAAACATTAAAATTATTCTTAAACAGAACAGCTGTAAGTATAATAATCATCCTGCTGCAATGCCATCTAAAGAAGGGCAATCAGGGTCTACTGCAATACACAGTATCAGAACCTCTTATAGAAAAAATTTTATTAGAAGAAAAAAGAATTTCTTATAGGAACAGGGAGTATGACTTTTAGCGTTTTGCTATACCTTGGCTATGTTCACTGATGGGGCTTTGCTGTATCTTGGCTATGTTCACTGATGGGGCTGAAAGAAAGAGCACCACCCATCTCTAGCACCAAGGTGCACCGCACGTACAGGGGTGAATCAGGGGTCAACAATGATCTCACCCCTCCGTTGAATCAGGAACTGCCTCCAGGCCTTCCATCCAAGGGGCAGCCAGGCCTCACGGTCCTCTCTTGCAACAGCTGCTGAGTGGGCTTTCTTGTAGTTAGCAGGTCTTTGCGTACATCCTGCAATAAGGGCCCACGACATGTCAGATTGGTGTGAATACGGTGCCCGTTTATTGCATAAACATCACAGTGCCAGGTACACTCCATTTTCTCCTTGGGAGCCATCTGGGAGCAGCCTCTGCCCGAAACAGTCTTTATCCTAGCCTCCTTTACTCAAATGACTACTCTTAGGCTAGGGATGCCTGCTCCTTAAGCAGGGGACAAGGGTGAGGCCTTAGTTAAGGTTCAGTCCAGGCCTGGTCTTCGTATCCACAGGCCTAAGGCCTGCTCCCCACTGGATACATTACATCTCTGATTTGTTCTCTCCTACTGCTACGAAGACCCAGTTACCCACAAAGTTTATATAACCTTCTAGTCTCCTCCCAAATGGCTCATGAGGTCACAACATTACATGTTCCACAACTTTACCTCTCACCTTATGTTTTTCCCAACAACAGCACAAACACATTCAATGATATTTTCATAGGAACATAATTAACCCCTTAATGAACATGGTACAGTACATTTACTTCTTAGTCCACCTTCCTAGAGGGCTTTTCTGTATCTTGGCTATGTTGACTGATGAGACTTTGCTGTATCTTGGCTATGTTCACTGATGGGGCTTTGCTGTATCTTGGCTATGTTCACTGATGAGACTTTGCTGTATCTTGGCTATGTTTACTGATGGGGCTTAGCTGTATCTTGGCTATGCTCACTGATGGGGCTTTGCTGTATCTTGGTTATGTTCACTGATGGGGCTTTGCTGTATCTTGGCTATGTTCACTGATGGGGCTTTGCTGTATCTTGGCTATGTTCACTGATGGGACTTTGCTGTATCTTTGCTATGTTCACTAATGGGGTTTGGAGCATGAGGATTGCCTGGGCTCTTAAATGTAGCAACCCTAACTACACTTCACACAAGTTCAACACAAACAAATGCTTGGGGGCAAAACCCAACAAAATCCCTATTGAAGCAGTCGAGATCAACATAATAGCTGGTCAGATTTAAAAGACAATTAACATTTACATCTGTGGCCTCGTGTTTTGAGAATGTTTTGTTGATTCATAAGTTCCAATTGACAATTATTTCATGTCTATGCAAAGAGTAAAATTTCCCAATGTTTCTTTTCCAAAACCTTTGTATTCCCCATTAGAGATGGTAATTTTTTTGACTAACTGACTTTAAGAATTCATTGCAAAGCCCCTGAACATGCTATAGTGTTGTGGAAACAGTATAGTTTTTGCATAAATTAAGGTAACAGTCAAAGGCAAAATTTAAATTTTAAGCAAGTTTGGTGATACCATGTTCAGGGGGTGTGCAAGTCCATTACAAAAAAATCAACCATCTCTATTTCCTATATCTCTATTAGTCAGTCAACTTCTGAGCCAAATCCTGACTGACTGCAACAAATTTTTCATAATCAATGCTTGGAGTTTGACTGAGCTTGTTGGTTTTTGTTTGTCCACTTGCCACTGAAGGATTAATCACAAATCCTTAATTGGATGAAGGTCTGGGTAATTTCCTGGCCATGAACCCAAAATGCCAATGTTTTGTTCCCTAACCCCCTTTATGGAGCAGTGCTCCATCATGTTGAAAAAGGCATTATTCTTGCCCAAACTATTCTTGCATAGTTGGAAGAAGTTGCCGTTGGAGGATGCTTTGGTGCCTTTATAATGGTAACATTGTGAGCCCACTCCTTTTGGAAAAGAAGCTGCCCCACACATGAATGGATTTAGGATACTATACTACTGGCATGAGACAGGCCTTTTGGTAGTGGTCATGTTTTTTCTCTAGACAATTATTTGTTCAGATCCACAAACATTCATTAAAAGGGGCTTAATCAGAGATAATATGATTCAGTCTGTGAGCTGGGCAGCTTAAACCCAGCTCACATAAAGTGCAGACGGAAAGAGCCGTCCACAGGCATCTCTCACACCAGCCTCTGCCACTGTATGTGAGATGAGATCAAGCTGCTCATCTTGCAGACAGTAAGCACAAAGCCATGCACTGTGTAATCAGATGTACTCCCTATATATGTAAGAGCTGCAGTCCAACTCTCACATACACAAGCAGAGCCACCCTCGGACAGCTCTTTCATGTGGTGCCCTGCATTGTTTGTCAGCAAGTAACTGCTGACATAAACAATGCAGTACAGATGTCAGATCTAGTGGGTGGATCTTCATCTAACTGATCTGGCCTCCCCGGCTAAGCTTATTGCCAAACAAGCGTGTTGGAGAGTGAAGGAACGACCATCAAGCCTTCACACCTTAAGACGCAGTAATTTCTCTGTGTCTTATGAAAAATACCTTACATGTAAAACTTGCTTGCTTGGCTATAGATCCCCTTTTAATACAAAAGGCAATAGCAGTGCATTCATCTAAAGCAATCAAACAGTAAAATGTGTATTGAGTTTTTCTCTTATTTCTGCTTAATTATGTTGGTTGCTTTATGATATTGTTGAATATGTTTTAAACAGATCCATACTGAGTTAGAACATAATAAAGCAGATACTTATTCATATTTATTGGCATACTTTAAAGTAGTGTTGAGCTCGAATATTAGATTTTTGAATATTTAGCGAATATCGCCATTTTAACATTCTGCGAATATTCGTGAATATAATCAGATATTCTGCTGTGATCGTGATTTTTTATGATTTATTGCGAGTTTTTGCGATCCCATTCATTGCAATGGATTGCAGTTATATAATCGCTATGAGATTTTTTAAAACGGAAATGACGGATATTCTCCCAGTCGAATATCTGAGCTCCATTGACTTGCATGCATTGCACATATTTGATCGCATTGCGATTTTTAGATTACAATCCATGTCCACAAGTGCGGATATTCTAAATTACGAATATGGAATCGAATATTATGGCAGGTATTCATGAAATTAAACTAATTCAAATATTGCCTAGTCGCTCATCACTACTCTAAAGAATGTAAGGTCTAGCTCTTCCATTTGCTAACATATGCAAATATTTCAAGTTCCCAGTAGGCAGCATACAATTCAAATGGTAAACTCTGCCAACTTGTAAAGTTTACCTCTTGTTTTGGTCACTAATGTCATCTTTCACTTGTTTCTATATACTCCCCTGGGGAAAGCAGCACCACCCCTTCATGCAGACAATTCCATGCAAAAAAAAAAGGAGTAACGTTTATTGTATTTTCACCTTGATACACAGACATTCCCTAAAATATGGAGACCAAAGGAGACTAGAACTTTATAATGGAGGAAACGTGCATGGCTTCTCTAAGTGTCCTACAGCTTTCATTTAGGCAAGTGAAAGCAAGTGAAAAATGTCAACATTTTTTATTACATCAACAAAAACACACATTTCAACTTTATGTATATTTGCTGTTGAAATAGGCAGACATGTTAAACTTAAACAGAATGCAAACAAAAAAATTTTTGTCAAGAGATACACTTTAGTCGCATTTATGTCATATAGACTGTGTATTTACCGTATGTTTGCAAACCTTTGAAAACATTATGAAACCAGAGATATTCTAAAAATATGTAACAGTACTTCTTTCCAGCAAATAAAAAGAATAATTAAACAGTAAGATTTACTTCTTAGATCAAGAAAGTAAGATATTACACCATCCTTAATTTGTCATAAAGACAAAGCTTTAAATTTAACATGTAATACACTCAGTGTAAGAAATGTTGAAGTTAATTTCAAGAAATATATCAATATTACCTTTATAATTCATACACACTCTGATATGTATGAAATTTAATTTTTAAAGAGCATTTCGTTTTAACTTCCTCTGCATGTCTATCCTTCAAATATTTTTTTTTGTATTATCTGTAATTCTTAGCAATTTGTGAGGCGTAAGGAGAAACATATTTAGGAATCAAAGTGTTGATATATTTTACAGATCTTTGTATGATTTAATAAACATTAACCTGACATCCTTTAATGAATACAGATAAATGCTCTCAAATTCCTAATTAGACTATTAACCTAAAAGATAGATAGATAGATAGATAGATAGATAGATAGATAGATAGATAGATAGATAGATAGATAGATAGATAGATAGATAGATAGATAGATAGATAGATAGATAGATAGATAGATAGATAGATAGATAGATAGATAGATAGATAGATAGATAGATAGATAGATAGATAGATAGATAGATAGATAGATAGATAGATAGATAGATAGATAGATAGATAGATAGATAGATAGATAGATAGATAGATTTGTGCTCAGAGATTAGCTTTAAAGTGAATATATCATTATACATTGTATGGATACACAACCAAAGCCTAAAGCTAGGCACACACGATGTGAATTCCCATGCAATCGACCCCCAATCAATCAATGCATGGTGAAGTCATGGGCTTCAAGCTGGGGAGAAAGCCAGAACACAGCCTCACAGCTTCACCCTTCACACTGACAGCAGGTCCAGGATTCAGCAGCTGCTCCAATACTTTACATGTAGACTCACGTCTCCATGCAAAATAATGGAGATTGAACGAGGTTTTCCGACATGTTGGAACCCCGTTCAATCGAGTTTCTTCGAGCAGGCTCTATTTTTATCCTGCTCGAAGGAAAGCGCACACAGGTAGATTTGTAAACAAATTACAATCAAGCTCCATGAGTGCACACGTTGATTGATTGTACTCAAATCTATTTACAGATCTAGGAGATCATAAGTCTAGACAATACTTGAAGGAGTTGGAAAAGAAGGTAAAACACACATTCTCTAATAGGAAACATACATAACTAAGCTAGCTCATATATTTCAGTATTTTAGTAAAATACCAAGAACCAGTCTAACTATATTGTAGATATTTCTCAGATGGGATGCAGAACAATGGGAACAAAATGGAAACTCATGTTCTCATATTGCTCCCCAACTTTCTGGAGAGCATTGGGTGTACGAGTGTATTCTTCTATACTTGATGTGGATTCCCTAGAAATTCAACCTTTTTGGTGGGCTTAGATTACATCCGAATCCATAGACAAGCTTAGACTTCTCATTTCATGGCATACAAATGTTATTTAATAAGTATAAGAGTACTGTGATGCCCTAATTCCGAAATGTAGATAAAAGTCTCATCTATAATCCTTGTGGAAATGTGAAAGTATTGAACAATATAGGAATGAATCTCTAAATTGAATGCTATAATTGCAGACAAAAATGTGTCACTCTTGTAAAGGGCATCACTTGAACTCCAAACTTTCTTAATAAAATGATGGCTTACACTCAGCTATTTGTAAAAAAATAGTAACATATGTCCTAGATAGAGATACACTTACTTCTTGTACTGTAAAGTTCAGTGAATATGGATCACCAATCACATTTTAATAAACAAAAAGTCCGAAAAACATGATCAGCATGCTAGATCAACCCAATGGTGACATTTAGACACCTCTGACCATTAGAGAAATAGAGACCAAGGTCCAAGTTGTTGAGACCTCTCACCAATCTATATAAGAAATTATTTGTGCCACACCCCAAAAATTTATAAAGTCTAGTGAATAGGGCAACCAGGGTTTTAGAGGCACATTATTTGGTGGGTTAATCAGATAGATATTAAATCCATTGAAAATTCCTTTTTCTTTTTTGCTTTATTGTTGCACATAAAAAGGTCATACAATCAGCGTCACCCTTCCAGGTGAGACTGGTGGCAGATCCGCTCAGCAGAGCATACAAGAAATATAAATCATTTAAAAATGATAACCGTCGATTGATGCGTACAGTCCAACGCGTTTCGCCTGGGACAGGCTTCTTCAGGGAAAAATCGACAGTGATCTGATAATAGGAGACATATCAATCAATACATTGTTTGTCATTACCGGGCCGTGTGATATCTGGGGATGGTACAATGTACTTGGTTAGTCCTCTGTGGAGGTTCCAGGTATTACTCCCTGCCAGACCGGATGGTAACCATGGGTTCCAATCTCAGAGACCCCCATCCACCGGGTGGAGGGGCCCCACACCAGTGAGCACCCCACCGATGGACCTGGGCTGGTGGGGGGAGAGACTTCCCCGCGCCGCCAGCCAAACCCACTACTACAGGTCAGTGTGATCCCTAAAGCGGAATAATGGTCATAAAATTAGTAAAAGGGTAATGAGAGAGGATGCAGGAAAACGACAAGTGGAGGAACACTCACCCCTATATAGAGTAGTTGGTGAAACACTTGAGCATAACGTATTGAGATCCAAGCATCCGTTGTCAGGGATTACCCCTGTATTAACCTTTTGGGGATGGGTCTCAGCTGAAGGCTAGAGCCCAAATAAAAGAAGTATCAGATATAGGTAATAGCATCAGCGCTCAACCAAGATTAGGTATACAAAGCTTACCTCTGGAAATGGTGTCTGTGGGCTTACGTCCTTCCCTGGTAACCTACAGTCAGAGACTGAGTCCAAGGAGGCAGGGGTATTTAAACTGACCTGATGAACAGGGGAACAGACGCAGCTGGGTGAGGCACTCCCCCCACCAGCCCAGGTCCATCGGTGGGGTGCTCGCTGGTGTGGGGCCCCTCCACCCGGTGGATGGGGGTCTCTGAGATCGGAACCCATGGTTACCATCCGGTCTGGCAGGGAGTAATACCTGGAACCTCCACAGAGGACTAACCAAGTACGTTGTACCATCCCCAGATATCACACGGCCCGGTAATGACAAACAATGTATTGATTGATATGTCTCCTATTATCAGATCACTGTCGATTTGGTTTGATACCAGTATTGTCTTGACTGCTCAATGGGCCACCAATGGCTCATGGTTGGTAGTTTGCCCATGATAGTGTTAGATGGACTTAGACTTCAAGGAACTAACCAAACCATTTTTTTCTAATAATTGATAACCACAGATAACCATATTTTTTTCCTTTAAATTTAAATATTGTTACTATATGAACACCCTGTACCATTGTAAGCAACTCTGTCAGTGTGTATTGTCTCCTTCTTGTTACTTTTAGTTGTCTTCAATCTAAAAGCTGTGGCAGGAACAGTTGGCAATAAAAATGACAAGGCATGGAAAACAAAATGAACTATGTTAATAGACACAGACTGCATCATATATGGGGTTTTTTCTAAGAAATAAACCAGATTTCATATTTTATTGTCCTTAAGTGAATTTAGTTGCTATGGGTTACTGTGTATTTTATTCTATATATACAGCTATATAAACAGAATAACAGAGTAATGCCCGCATAATTCATATATTCGCTGCATTTTGAGCTCTTTTAATATATTTCTATTTCAACAATCACTTTCATGCTGAAGTGTGAAGTGTTACCTATTTAACTGCTGTACAGCTGTTGAGAATCTTGAAAAATAATAGAGCGGCCTCTCAAGATCTATACTTAGAACAGAATTGTTAAACTTCAAGAAAATGCTGTCAGACATCACGTCAGCAAAATCTTTCACAGAAAAGACAGGTGTGTGGAGACAGATAACTCTTCTGCCACATGAAAAATGTGACATTATCCTTGCCGATTTAATAATGTCTGCAACAACCAAAGAAATGTTCAACATAACTTCCATTGGCACACTAGCACCATATCCATTTTGGGGGGAAAATATAAGAAATCCACATTGTATAAATAATTAAAAACTTTAAGTAGGTGAAAAAGTAGTGAAAAAAATGCAACATTGCTAAAAATCAGATTTATCTTAAAATGTATATTGAAGTCATTTTCCAAGTTCTCATGGACAATTCATACTTAAAGGAAATGAGTGGATGCAAACTCACAGATAGATATCAAAGTCCCAGGTACTACAGCTTTGTAATCATTATCACATCATAAATGCATTTGTTCAGGGTACGTACTGTATCTGACCTTAACTTGTAATAAGCTCTTTTTCAGTTAAATGTTAATCAGAGAAACAGAAGAAGAAGCACAGGGATCTATTCCATTGTGCTTCAATGTCAAGAACGGGCTAATACGAGAATGGAGAGACAAGGGTGACATCTATGGCGGGTGGCAAGTTTCCCTAGGAAAAAGTGATTGGCAAGAGAATGTATAGAAAATCACATAAGGTTAGTAATGTATCAATGTGCAAATGGAGCAGGTTCTCACAGTGAATGAAATCATCTCAGAAAATCCTACAATTTACACCAGCAAGAACAATTTGTAATAGAAGAATGGGCCAAAATCCCTCAAAAGACTGGTGCCAGCCTAATAATAAACTACTCTAAGAGATTGTTGTCAGTTGTGTCTCATAAAGGGTACACTATGACTATTAATGGCCAAGGGGCTTATCATTTTAGATGTCTTATTTTTGCCCTTTCTTGTTTCAACTAGTGTATCAATAAAATATCCTAATTAAATTATGTGGACATTGTTTTTATCATGTAATTATTTCCAAAATAAATAACACTTCTTGTTAACGGTCATTTTCATTGAGAAATCAAGAGTGTTCTATAATTTCATAAGGGGGCTAACCATTTTGGCCTTAACTGTAATTCAATGGGTGCGTTATATGCATTACAAGTAATGTGGTGCGTTGAAATTCCCCTCAAATGTGTACGTTTAGAAGCTGTGGAGACAGATCTTAATCTACAATTTACTCACAACCAGAACTTCTTATGCATGTTTCTGTGACCATCTACCAAGCTGTATGAAAGGGTGGACTCCTTGGATTGCATCTAACTTCTAAGTTTCTTTTATTACATTTTACTGATAATAATTTTTGTACATATCAATGTGCACTATTATTAAATGTTACAATATTTATATTTACTTTCAAGTATCTGTGTGATCTTGCATACCTTAAGGCAAACCCATTAAATCTTAGTGTTATATCCATGACTTAGCATTGAAGTTTCTATGTTAGCTCATCACGTTACAAATAAGTTAAACATGTTTATTACCGGAGGGTACAGCTTCGGAGACCAGGTGAGTACACGAAAGCCCACTAGTGATGGCCAAACATCGGCCGCTGCCATTCATTAACAGGCAGATCAGACTTTAGTAAAAGTCCGTCGTCTGCATGTTCACAGAGAACCACAAGCTACAGTAGCGCAATCTGTGTTCCTTGTTATCTACAGACTAAATTATCATGACAGATACCAGCTGTATGCGTATTATGTAGGTATTGCAGAAGATTAGCGCAGATAGTGTTGAGCCATACAAGGATCTAAAAAAGATCCGACTAGTGGAAAGATACCCACACCACCAGCGTCTGTCTAATTAATTTTTTAGAACCCTGCGCAGCTCCCCACTATTTGTGCAGATAGGGGTGAGCCGCGCAAGGATCTAAAAAAGCTGGCTGGTGAAAGAATACCCACACCAGCGATGTTCGCCAGCAAGGAGGCGATAGAACATGCCATGTTGGCTGCGGATTGGCCACCATGCAAACAATGCGGCCACCTCTAAAGCCCACCATGCACCTTTCAATCACTATGTTCAATTTCCTTTAGATCTGCCAACAATTATGTAGTGCCGGGTCCTCCCTGATAGCATACACAGTGTTTGCAAAGTTTAGAAAATTCCTCATATTACAGGGTTTTGGTAGAACAAAAGTTGATTGTACAGAAATTGTATGGTAAGATTGTAAGGTGTATGGAGGCCTTACAATTTCTACTAATTGCTTTTACTCCCGGTGGATTTATGTTCCCTTTTTAAATGAACCTACAATTGAGCATTAAGTGACCATACCGTTGCATGTGTTCTGGGTTCCTCCCCATCCAGTATTGCGTACTAAACACCAAGACATGTAAATATGCCATTATAAGATGTAAATAAAAGTCACACTCATCAATCAAAATTGCACTGCTTTATGACAACATCGTATAGAAATCCTAATGATCTCCTTGTTTTCTTTCTAATTTTTTGCATGAAGAGTTTCTGTTTTCAAAACAATTATAAGCATATTTATTTGAAAAGTAGAGCCATTTTTTATCAGGATTGTCAGTGTTGTTAGTATTATAGTTACATTTAATAAAGGATCATTAAAATGAGCTTTCTGGAGCATGTCCAGTAATGATTGTGTGCTAATACTTTCACCACAAAGCATTTTTTACTTCTATATGAAGCAATTCTCAGTGCTAAGTAAGGTTTACATAACCCAAATGAAGAGAAAAGATCACATTTTACTAAGCCTAAAGCCCCCCATACACGCTTAGCTCACGACGTCGTTCAGCCAAAAAATCAGGTGCCGATTAGTGTCTAAATCGGCAGCCAAGTCGTTCTTAGCCATTACAGACATGTCCGAAATTCTTAGATCAGTCTCTACTTTAAATGTTGACACAGTGTCCCCATCTAAAGTATGGCTATGTATCCTCAGCTCTGAGGGATCTGAGATCCATCTCGGCTTAGGAATCAGCCTGTCTGCAGCTGCCTCTTGCTTCTTTCCCTGTGAGGGGGGAAGGTGGGAGAGGGGAGGTGCTAGCAGCTCCCTTCCCTCTCCCTACGTGCTAGGCTGACTGTTCTCACAGCCGGCATGCTGTCTGCCGGGTCTCCCTAGCTAACGGCATGAGCCGCTATAGGGACCCGCTGGACAGCGCTAACACACAAAGGGTGCCCGGGCCAATTGCGACTCAATGTTTTGGCAGATTGACCCAATGTTTCGGCAGATTTAAAGGTAAGTATAACACCTAGCAGGCAAACTATGATGCGGGGGCGAGACTTTAAGAACAAGTAAGAAGTAAGAAAGAACATTAACTTCCTGGTAAAATATTCATTAAATCTGTGTGAAATGGCCCTTACAGTCAAAAATACATTGTTTACAAGCCTATCCAGAATTGAAAAAAAAATGTTATCTTGAGTTTGACCCCTTCCTGTATATAAATGTTCTTTTGCATGATTTTCAAAATAAGTACCATATTTTTCGGGCTATAAGATGCGCAGGACCATAAGACGCACCCCAAAGTTTTGGAGTGCAAATTAGAAAGAAAAGAAAAGAATCAGAGAAACGGTCATCCACATAGGGAATATATAGCATGTTCCAACATATAAGGCAGGACTAGACCATGCAGTATTCATTCTAGATTTGTCCAACCAAGCCAAAAACCAGTACCAGTAGGGAAGACTTCATTCTTTTCCCTCAAGCCAGAAGGGAGCTTGAGCTGACATACAAAGCTCCGGCTCTTCATAGATAAAGATAAGTTCTCTATGTAAAGCTCTATGCATTGTCTATGTAGAGCTCAGCTCCATATGAATTAAATATTTTATATATTTTTGCCCCAAATAAGAAGCTTTAGTTAATGGTGCCTCCTATCAGCTGAAGCATCCTTTAGGCCAAAAATACTTACTTAGGCATGCAATGTAGAGTTTAAGAGTTACCTAGAGTCAACTTAAAGTTGTTCTTGGTATTGGGTCTTCAGTAAACTTTATCTCGGCTCTCCACTCCAATGTACACTGTTGAATTTTCCTATAGAAAACCATTATAAATACCCCTAGTGGCCACTTGTGATATTGCACCCTGAGTTAACACCCAGAAGCATGGCAAATAAAGATGGAATCTCTAGGATTAGAATTGTAGAGCACTGCGCTACCACTTACACATATATTATTCAGATTTTTAATATACATCTGCTTTAAGTTTAGAGCTCCATCACTCCATCAGCTTCGTCTAAATTAAAACCCCCAGCTGAACAGAATTACAATTGTTGGCAGGAAAGACAACTCAAACATATGTATCTTTGGTGTGTAATTAGTTCTTCATCTGCATTTATTCTTCCCAAGTTTCATTTGACTATTATTTTAAAAGTATAACTGTAGGAAATCTAGAAATCCAATGAATTCCACTCGAAAAGTGACAACCAGAGATGTAATTCCCAAGTGTGGGTTTTTTAACATCCTCTTGTGGAAGTCAGAGCGCATAAAATGATTTTATATCTAAAAACAAAGCTATATGCATCTGATATGAACCGTGATAGATTCAATCAACTCACCCATTTACATTAACATTTTTATGACCTAATATGAAAATGTGCACATTTTACAGAACAATAACCATCACAGTTCTTTTACTTTGCAAGCGATGTGTTTGGCAATGTTATTCTTTTCTTTTCCTGAAACAATCTCAACATTTGATTACTTTTTCTGATATTCAGATAAGATTGATTATGTTATGAGAATCACATTGTCCTATGAATACGATTGCGCCATGTATTTTTACAGCAAAGCAGTCATCATGATATAACAATTGTCACTTCGCAGTAACATTCCTGAAGAGGAAGATAATTCCCTTGCATGCTTGAGTAGTTTACCCCTCCTGAAATGATGTGGCTTTTTGTATTCTCCTAATATAAAAATAATTATATTTTGGACAGTACGGAGAAGAATTGCAAGAAACCTGGCTAAGAGCCAGATTTGCATAATGATCTAAACAGCATATTTGCATTTTTTATGAGATAAAATAACACAATGTTATGAAGTTTTCTGTCGCTATTATAGATCAAATGTTATGTGTTCTTTATCATAAATGGGATACAACCTCTTTGAATGTAAAATGAAGTGATAAAAACATTGTCGCTTTTTGTGCAAATATCCAGCAGTCGGGTTCATTTCTTCATATGAAAACTAGCAAAAGAAACCCATCAAAAGTACGAGGCAAACGTTATCCATAAAGGGACTGTAGATCTGAATCTTAAGGTGCGCCTAAACTCACCAGTCATACTTTGTGTCTCTCACTGGCCTAACCCGCTATTATTGTGACGATCTGTTAAAAAAAATCCTGTAAGGAGATATTCCTGCTTGTCCATGTTGCCCCTCTCCTCTCTGCAAAATCACTGCGGCAGTACAGGTTGCCAGTCAGGACAGCTTAACCTGCAGGTCTTCACTGCTGAAAGTTACTTTCATTTTCTCCCATTGGAAGAAATTGTATCTGGTGCCTTAAGCCCCCCATACACCTTTAGATCACTCCATACAATTTCCATTAGATTTACCAGCAACTATGTAGTGCCGGGTCATCACATATTTATTGAAAGGTTAAGAAAGGTCCTCATATTACATGGTTTGGGTAGAACAAAAGTAAATTGTACAGAGATTGTATAGTAATATTGTAAGGTGTATGGGGGCCTTTACACTTTACTGCAACTGAAAAACTGGAAGCAACATAGGTATAAACATGGCTACTTCCACAGAAGAGAGCAGAGCAAATAAGTATATAAGTATATATGCAAATCAAGTATATATAAGTATATAATAAGAATATATGAGCAACTTTGATCCATTGGGAGAGCTCAGAGATATGGAAATTTAATGTAATATAATTCTTATGTGTAAGTGCACATTAAATTCAAGATGTATCTTGAATTGAGTACTTTTAGCTACCTCGGCAGGCAAAGGCACTGACATCAAAAACATCTGGTTACCATTAATATAAAGGGCCACTCTTAATCATGGGAAATACAATCCACAGTCAGATGCACATGGAGAAGACAGGAAGTGAGAGACAGTAAAGTCAAAAGAACAACAAGACTCTTCTTAAGGCTGCCATACACGGATCGATGTCTGTGAGATGGATCAGCGTTCGAGCTCAGTGAGATGACATCATTGCGCTGAGCCCAATATCGAAGGAGCTGGAGGTCCAGCACTGCTGTGTCATCCAACTCAACCCATGCTTTGTATGGGAACCCACTGTGCTCATCCAAAGCAGTGTCCGATAACCCTGTTTGATCCCGCTCGAAGACAGGGATGGCTGCATTAGATATGGGCCAGATAGATGACCGTGAAAACGCACAGTGCTCAAAGCAGCCATTGATCTTGCACATATCTATGCGTGTATGGGCACATATACAGGTAAGGGATTTTCTACTAATATGAATAAACATCAGAGGTCAGTTTAAATAATGATGTTTTTGTTTTTTTTTTTTATTTTGGTTTAAGTATTACTTTTATAATTGTCATTAGAGATGGTGGCATTTAATATAATATATAATAATATAATATATAATATATAATAGTGTTAATAGCTAAAATGCAGTTTTGTAAACACTGAAAATATTTTTCTACCACATATTTTTGCATAAATTAGGTTCAAATTTAAGTCAAAATGTTTAAGTTGAGTTAATTAAAATCCTAAATTATGCAAAAGCTACATATGCTAAAGCAATACTTTTCTTTAAAATGTTCCTACAATCCTTCTCTACATCTCCAACAATGTTGTTGGTGTTGTTACCATGTTTAGAGGCTTTGCCAAAAAAATCAGTTTTAATAATGACATCCCAAAACAAAAACAAATTAGCTGTGTGTTTCTGTATCTTAGCTCCTGCCTATCCTAACCTAGGCTTATACTCGAGTTATTCAGATTTTCCAATTAACTCCTTAACAAACTGGTCAAAATTTCACAAACATTTCCATGTGTAATTTATTAAAATGTCTTTAATTTACATATGAATGTATTTCTATAGAAGTAATATGTTTAAGTAAAACCAAATGTGAAATAAATGTTTTACATTACAGTAGCTGTTAGAGAAAATATGAAGAGCTTAATGCTAAGCATGTACATTTACATTCAAGGTTAGAACTCTCAATGGAAATAGGCGCACAATACAACAATTCTACAAACAACACATGAGGGTCAGAGACATATGGCTGTCAAATACATTCACATTTACAAATCTGTATTTCGACATTTCAGAATCTTCGGGGAGGTCATTTATATCACCCATTTCCTCATATAACCCAGAAGAGGGTAGGAAGTATTGCAAGGGAGGTTATGCATCTTTGAAGGTCCCATAGTAAAAAATGTTATCTTCCTAGTTTGACTTGGAAAAGAAAAAATGTGTAAATAAAATGTTCAGTTTTGTATAGGTTGCTTTGTTCCTAAAGTTTCATAGAACTAGTGTTCCTCATGCGAACACTAGGAGGTGAGTCATTAAGGAGTACTGCACAAAAAGCATGTGTTCTGCTTTATAGAGTATAGAGGGGTGAGGATGAGACATATTCTCCCCCATAGAGCATAGGCATGATGATAGTGTTGGTTTGTTGAACGAACTCCTCAAACATGAAGACAATATATATAATAGGTTGGTGATGTGGGTGCTGCATACACTTGCTGGTGGGAGTGACACCCTTGCTGCCTCAGGATGGGGTGACAGATCGACCACTAATTTACCCACCTAATTCCTTGCTTACTTGATTTCTATCCTCATATCCTTGGCTTCCCTTTAGATGTGCTTGCCGTATTCTGGTGGATTTCTTGCACGGGGAAGCAGTGCTTCTTACCTCCATGGGATATCAATGGTAGTCCTGCCTCAGGTAATACACATACTTTTAAAACTAAATAAAACTTTTCTTTCCCTTGGAAATGTCTTATCTGCCTTTTCCAGCAGCACCTGCATTGGATTCCTTGCTACATTTATCTTTGCACCCCCTGCAGTCATATACAGTGGATATAAAAAGTCTAAACACCCCTGGTAGAATGTCAGGTTCCTGTGCTGTACAAAAATGAGACAAAGAAAAAAAGGTTTCAGAACTTTTTACACCTTTAATGTGTCCTATACACTGTTAATTGAAAAACAAACTGAAATTTTTTAGGTGGAAGGAAGAAAAAATATAAAAATAAAATAATGTGGTTGCATAAGAGTGCACAACTTTAAGCTAGCCATACATGTTCCGATTCCATGGCCGATCGATCACCCATCCGATCGATTCCGCGATGCCAGAGGGAATCAGATGTCCGATCGATCGCCCAATTAAGCCTGTCCCTACCACCTTGGGCCACCGATTCCTGGACGATTCCGTGCCCGATCGATCACTTCACACATGGCAACTCCCCCTGATGTGTGCTGAATCGGATCAGAATGGCCAGCATGTTGGTTCTCTGGCAGATCCGATTCTGGGCCCCCGATCGATCGGACGTGATCGATCGGGCAAGGTGGGCTTCACGCGATTCCGGGACGATCGATTAGCGTGCACGCGCCCGGAATCGATCGTCCCAGAATCCCTTGGGAATCGGACCCGTGTATGGGGACCTTTAAACTAATACTTTGTTGAAGCAACTTTTGATTGTATTACGGCACTCGGCTGAACAGAATGACAATAGTTGGCACTATTGTTCACAACACAAAAAAACACCATACCCACAGTGAAGCATGGTGGTGGCAGCATAATGCTTTGGGGCTGTTTTTCCTCAGCTGGAACAGGGGCCCTTAGTTAAAATAGAGGGAATTATGAACAGTTCCAAAGGCCAGTCATTATTGGCACAAAACCTTCAGGCTTCTGCTAGTAAGCTGAACATGAAGAGGAACTTCATCTTTCAGCATGACAATGACTCAAAGCATACATCCAAATCAACAAAGGAATGGCTTCACCAGAAGAAGATTAAAGTTTTTGAATGGCCCAGCCAGAGCCCAGACCTGAATCTGATTGAAAATCTGTGGGGTGATCTAAAGAGGGCTGTGCACAGGAGATGCCCTCGCAATCTGACAGATTTGGAGTGTTTCTGCAAAGAAGAGTGGGAAAAATCTTGCCAAGTCACAATGTGCCATGCTGATAGACTCATACCCAAAATGTGCCATGCTGATAGACTCATACCCAAAATGTGCCATGCTGATAGGCTCATCCCCAAAATGTGGCATGCTGACTCATTCCCAAAAAGACTGAGTGTTGAAATAACATCAAAAGGTGCCTCAACAAATATCAGTTTAAGGGTGTGACTCTTATGCAAAACATTATTTTATTTTTATATTTTTTATTCCCTCCACCTAAAAGATTTTAGTTTGTTTATCATTTGAGTGCTACAGTTCATAGGTCACATTAACCCTCTGGGCGGTTTCAGCTTTTCGCGCCTTTTTTTATGGCACGAAAAGCTGTTTTACCGGCAAACGCGGCAGAGTACACTGTACTCTGCCATGCTTGCCGGCTCTCCGCCCAGCCCTCTACACACCTCCGACGTCAAATAGACGCCGGCGGCGTGTGGACAGGAGAGCGGCGCCCCCTCCATTAACATGAAGGTCTATTTTTGACAAATTTTTGTACAAGACAGGAACCTGACATTTACCAGGGGTGTGTAGACATTTTATATCCACCATATACAGGTGATTTGCGAAAAATATGAACATCTTCTAAAAGTTACTGCATTTCAGTAATTCACCTTAATCAGTGAAACCTATATATGAAATAGACTGATTACATACAAAGCGAGACATTTCAAGTCAAGTGTTGTTGAAAATGTTGGACTATTGTAAAATATAATCATGCATATGTACTCAGTGCCTGGTTTGGACCCCTTTTGCGTGGGATGGATGGTATCGGCCTGTGGTATAATAGAAGACCAGAATGCTTCAATAGTGGCCTTCAGCTCTTCTGCATTGTTCAGGGCTCATGTCTCTCGTCTTTCTCTATGGGGTTCAGATCAGGTGAGTTTACTGGCCAATCAAGCACAGTAATCTTATGGTCATTGAACCAGGTTTTAGTACTTTTGGCAGTGTGAGTAGGTGCCAAGTCCTGCTGGGAAATTAAGTCAGCATCTCCAAAAAGCTTGCCTGTGGAAGGAAACATGAATTGCTCCAAAATCACCTGGTAGACTGCTGCTCTGACTATGGACTTAATGAAGCACAATGGACCAACACCACAGATGATGGTTCCCCAAATCAACACAGACTGTGGCACTGGACTTCAAGCAATCAGAGTTGTGTGCCTCTTCATTCTTGCTCCAGACTCTGGCTTCTTGGTTTCGAAATGAGATGCAAAAACGAAGAATTTGGACCACTGAGCAACAGACCAGTAATTTTTTCTTTAGCTCAGGTAAGGCACTTCTCAGGCACCTGACAAGAGGAATATGGCATTTGAAGCCCATGTCCAGGATCTGTCTGTGTGCGATGGCTCCTGATGCACTTACTCCAGCCTCAGTCCACACCTTGTAAAAGTCCACAACACTTTTTCTGACAATTTTCTCCAGGCTGTGGTCATCCCTGCTGCTTCTGCACTTTTTTCTTTCACATACCTTTCTATTATTGTGCTTTGATACAGCACTTTAGGACCATTTAAAGCCCCAGAAACCATTTGCATGGGCTCTGGATTAATCAACTGATTAGAGTCTGACACTTTAAGCCTAGAATATGAGTTTTCATAAACTGTAAGCTATAATCATCATTTATAAAAAAAAAATATATATTTATATATATATATATAT
>CM070033.1:146197298-146211945 GCA_036250615.1 Ptychadena robeensis
TTCTTATTTTTGGACTCAAGCTGGTGGTCACTAACCTAAAGAACCTCATAGTGGAGATATGGGGATGTACAGGAAATTTGTTTGAATCCCTTGTCCAAACAGACAAACGCTTTTATTCATGCAAACTTATATGTATGTGTCAAACTTTGATTAAAATTGTAAACCTCATTCTTTCAACTGGAACTCCATTTCATGATTCGTTAACCTTTAAAGTCCGTTGGGGTTGGCCACCCCCCTCAGGGTTAAGTTCTTCCTACAAAATTATTATCTATTTTTATTGGATGGGGTGATTAGACCTATACCGGGATTCCCCTTTTTTTTCTCAACCAGTTATTAAGTCCAAAGGTTCACATAATTTTTCCACCCTGCACTGTGAATGTTTACATGTTATGTTCAATAAAAACATGAAAACATATAATGTTTGTGTAGTATTATTTTAAGCAGACTGTGTTATTCTATTGGTGTGACTTCAGAGCACATTTTATGACCAATTCATGATGCAAAACTCGAAAGGGTTCACATACTTTTTCTTGCAACTGTATTTATCTCATCTAATGTACTCAATGGCCCTTGCATTTACAGCACACAATGAATCAGATTATTCTCCCGATCGATCACCCTGACCAAACACGCTGGTCGATCTGGCAAAAATGGCTTTAGGAAGGGAAACATAATTATGTCATTAATGACGCTCTCTTCCTAAATCCCCTCATACATGACCCGATCAGACAAAAAATAGGTCGGGAGAAAAATCGGAACGTGTATGGGGGGCTTAAGTCACAGTCAATATGTTTTCACTTTTATACTGCTGAGGAACATACACCAGCAGGACCAAAATAATTGACTGGCAGGTAAATAAAATAATGCATTTTTACAAACTGGATTTTATCAAATAAACAAAAAATGAGAACTTGGTTTTGGTTGGATGGGATGAGGCTTAAAATGTCACAAAGCAGTTCAATTTTCTATGGCGTGAGAAATCACAACCCTGAGCTGAAAACTGGATGAAAGTTGTCATACAGCAAAGGTAGAGGAATTAAGAAAACATCAGGAAAGAATTTAAATGCATTAAAAGAGATACAAAGCAGTTTTCTCCACTACAGGAGTCATAGGATAAGAACATAAATGGTGCAATGACAACTTTTAATGTTCATCTGATCAGTAAAAAAAATGATGCATCTGATGCACAAAATAGATTATTTTGGGGTAACATACTCACCTAGACTTGCTGACCTTTGTCTCTTCCTGATCCTGTTGGCAAAAAAAATTACAAAATAATTTGGCTGCAACTAAATAAAAGAAATAACAACAATAGAAAACAGGCTTTATGTACAAATAATCATTGTTACTCACATATGTGGGCAGTAACAAGCATCAAGTATATAGTGAAGAAAAAAGGAAACAAATAATAAATTATGTCGGAGAATATTTTCGAGGACATAATTTGTTGAAGTCGTTTTTTCGAAGAGCAACTGAAAAGAGGAGAAAACTCAATGATGCAAACTAAATGTACAGAAGGAGGTGTAATAATGTGGAGAATCCGTGTTCCCTCCACAGGGGCTTCCTAAGTACAATATGTCAGATTATACATTCTATTGTGATTTTAAAATGGATCTAAACTAATACCCCTATAGCATTGGCTAGATCAGTATGTATTTTATGATAACTATCATGGCTTCCGTGTGGAAGGTGCCAACTTGTGTGTGGCACTGTAAATTTACGCATTGGTCACTGGCCTTCTTCTCCATCCCCAGTCCTGTGATTGGTTGGTACTGTCATAAAAGTTTGCTGTTAACAGCTGTTGTTCCCCTTGCCCTGTCTCTTTTTGAATACATTATCTCAGTTGATACCAACATTCCTTGGCATTAAAAAAAGAAAATAACTAATGGGAGTGCCATGTAGGCAGAAGGGCTTTCACTTTTTTGCTGTATAGCCCCTTTCTCTCCTGTCCCCCATGCTTCTTTGCATCAGGGAACCTTTTCAAGAGAGAAGCTCCCCATGGATTTGAGATGCATCAAGACCTGTCAGCTTGTATATTTGGGGAGATCTTTACACCATACCGCCAAGTCCAGTGTGCTACCATGGCAGCTGGATGCCTAACATCACAGGGCAATCCCCTATTTTTTTGGTAACAGTACTGTCATACAAGTGACAAACAAAACACTCCTAACAATGATGTTGTCTCCCTCCCTTGGCAATGGATCAGGGGTAGTGATGGCTGAACTGTCCACAAGGCGGACAGTTCGGCGGCGAACATGGATGTTCGCCCATCTTCTCGCCGGCGAGCAGTGCGGATGTTCGACCCGCTCCGTTCGCCAGCGAGAAGAGGATCTCTATTCTTCCCCCGGCAGGATCACAACCTGTGTGATCGTGCCGGAGGAAGAATCTTTTCACTAGAAGACCGGGCATAAAGCCGGTCTCCTAGTGAAAAAACCGGGTCAGAGCAGGAAGTGACGTCAGTGACGTCACATCCGGCTCACGGAACCAGGAACTATGCGTTCCAGTATGCGTTCCAGGGACCGGATGTGACGTCACTGACGTCACATCCGGTTTTTCCGATTCAAATTCCCCGCCTAGAGGCGGGGAATTTGAATCTGTCCGCGAACAGGGGGACGGCGGACTTCTTTAGAAGTCCGACCCGCCCGTTCGCGGACAGTCCTGGCCGATGTTCGGCCATCACTAATCAGGGGTGCCTAAACTTTTTTAGAAGAGGGACAGGTTTGGTGAGATAATAATGTGTATTCCACCCAACTACCCCGCCACATTTTACCTAAGTCCTGACCATTCTCTAGTTATGGCATAAGGAGAATCATTGAGAAAATTCCCCAGCCCTCCACATCTTAATGCTGCATCCTAAGTAGAGATATTCTGCATGATGCAGCAGCCAGCACAGACAGCAATAACATATTGCTGCAGACAGAAAATTCAGGACTATACCATTTATGAAGAGGATATATTTTAATACAAACATTACATAAAATGTATTGTGAACACAAGGGTTAATAAGTATGTCTGGGTCAGTAGGAATCAGCATCATTATTCATCATCAGAAGCACACTGTGAGTACTAAGGAAGAGTTGAGGTTTGATAAAAACAGTTTCATAAGAAACTTTGTAATTAGAATTTTAGGCATTTAATGAAAGCATATTATTGATCTCCGGGAGGCCAGTGTGCTCTGTTAGTTATCTTTTTGTTTCTGGAGCTGCAAAGAAGAGGATCTTATTGAACTTCGTATGGATTTGCAAGATGTGTACATCATTATCTTTGCTTTATCTCAGTGTTGCTGGTATGATGTTATTTGTTTGGTTTGCTACACATGTTCTCAAAAATCCAATAGGTCTATAAATGTGAATACACTTGCTTTTCAATAATTGACTGTATTTCATTCCTTTCATATTTAACAGCAAATAGTGATGGTCCAAGCTGGCAAAATTGGCATCACCACAAATTTTAACCCTTCCTGGTCAAAATATGCTTGTACCATGAAATTTCAAACATCTCTAAAAATGTAATCCTGGTAAAGAATTAAAAAGGGAAAAATTCTAAATAATTTGAATTTTCATGGGAAATCTTTGACCTTTAATGTAATAGGCCAACTTTTAACTTAAATTTTTAAGGTTACCATTGACAATTGCTTCCCCCCCTGAGACCACAAGACCAGTGTTACCATTGAACTTTTGCTTCACCCCTGATGACCACAAGACCAGTGTTTCCATGGACCTTTTGCTTTCCCCCTGATGACCACAAGACCAGTGTTACCATGGACCTTTTTCTTCCCCCCTGATGACCACAAGACTGGTGTTTCCATGGACCTTTTGCTTCCCCCTGATGACCACAAGACCAGGGTTACCAGTGACCTTTTGCTTCCCCTTTATGAGGTCCTTGGAGGGGCGAAACACTTTGAGAAATATCTTCCCTAAGGGGGTAATTCCAGCCATTACAGGCTCTGAGAGCCTTTCATGGACTATGGCAGTACCTGGGTAAATTTTGTGGCTGTATACAGTGAATCTTTTAACTTGGTTCTGTGCCAATTATGTTTTTGGAGTTCTGGATGTCCCTCTCGCTTTAATCATGTCAAATTAAGAGAATGTTTAAACCACAGTACGCATACCCTTTTGATTCCTGAGGCCTATTTAAAGTCCCTGGGGACTTGCCATCCCCTTACAGATCTAGCTCACCACTTAATCTGTATCTTGATAGCAATATGGGATCAGGCCGCTCACTGTTATGTATATAATATGTATATATATTCAATTCCTCGCCCACATACCATAGAAACGAAAGTTTTGAAGGTCAGAATTTATGACCATTGTGAGATTGATAATGTGAGTGTAGGAAAGAAAATCCCTTTTGTCCATGTGTCCCTACTTTTTCCATTGTTTCTTGTAAATAATAATGTATATTTTTATGTAAACCCAACTCTTATTCATGTTTCAATTGGTCCTCTTCAAAAACAAGGTGGATGCAAACAAAGCACATTCCACTTTTACAGAGAATTAAATATGGCAACGGCCACAGACAAGAGCACAGCAAGTAAGGATGTTTTTAGGAATTTAGAGTCTCCCCCATTGTGACAGTTAAGTAAAAATTGTATTGAACTTTTTTCCTTAGTTACATTTTATTATGTAAATTGCATGTATGGAATTGATTTTTTTTCTCAGAATTCTACACACAACACCCCATAATGACAGCCTTAAAAAATTTGGATTCAAGTCTGGGCTCTGTTTGGGCCACTCAAGGACATTCACAGTTCAGGAGCAGGTTTTCAACCAGGATGTCTCTGTACATTGCAGTCATCTTTCCCTTAATCCTGAATAGACTCCCTGTTCCTGGCACTAAAATATCCCATATATAAAATTGCAACTACAAATGAAGATTTAGCACAGGGCTAATCAGGTGAAGTGGATAGCCTTTAGGATTATTCTAAGATGAAGATCAAACAAAGAAACTCTGAAGTGGGACGTACAATTAATATGTTTTTCAGTTAAAAAGTCCAGACAGAAAAAAAAAAAATTCATCATCATCATTTCTTCATCATCAATGACACTAGGAATGTGAGGACTTACCTGTCAGATAATACAGTCATGGCCCCAGGTAGGCCCCTGTCTCTGCTGTCACTTAATTAATGATGGCCCAACTGTTCACTATGTGGATAGTTTGGGGCAAACATTTTATGTTCGCAGAAGAAATCTATAATTCTTTCTCCAGCCACGCCTGATCCAGAAGAATGAGGAAGAATTCTTTTCACTTGAGACCAGGTATAGACACCCGATCTCTAGGGCTTTATCGTGCACAGACAGGAAGTGACGTCCGGCCAACATCACTTCCAGTTTAGGAACAAGGAACTGTGCTTTCCATATTCCGGAAATTTAGGAAAGGGAATTTGAATCTCGCCATAACAGGAGGATGTTGGATATTGGGGCTGCCTATGCCTGCATTGTCTGACATGCAATAGGTGTCCTAGACAGTCCCCAAAAAGAAGCACTGCTAGAGAATGCCAAGGGATCACAGGAAGTAAGTGAGCTACCTGAAGTGTGGATCGGGGTTAAAAATTTACCCAGAGCCACGCTCAGGAATTCCACCAGGGGAGTCCTTTTTACTGTAAACCACATTTATCTGCCTTTCTTCTAGTCCAGAGTCAGTAGAAAATAAGGACATGCATATCACAAGGTATTAAATTAAGCTATCAACAAGATTAGGAAAATAGTTTATTTCTTGATTATGTCAGCTACAGCATGAAAAGGCATTTAGGATTTTAAAGTGAGAGCCCTTCTGAGAACAGGAGTGCGAAGAACAACCGATAATGCCACCCACACACACAAAAATCCATTCTATAAGATGCTGCACATTCAAGGAGCAAAGCATTTACTGTGTTTGTTGAATACATTGAAGAAATTGATTGAGTCTTTTATTCCCCGGCAGGTTTACCCTGCCCACAAATTACAATTATTTATCTCTGTACCTGTCCTTCTGTGCAGAAAGAAATGGCTTGATAGGTACTAATCGTTTTCTTAACCATGAAATGCTAAAGTGTAGATGGACGTCCAGTAACAAAAGCTGTACAACACTGACCTCTAGTGACACAAATTCAGAATTACAAATCACAATCCGGAATCTCTTTTTCTGCATGGTGTTCATCTTAATTTTTGAATAGCAGATGTCCCAAAGTAGAACATGTTGTACATAAATACATATTAACTAAAAACAAGGGAGGGGAATGAAAAAAAAATGAAGGTGAAAATGATTACAATCTGTGACCAGACATAAGGTATCCCATATTAACAAATGGTTTGCATGTAGAAATAGAATTGAAACATAAGTATGTTGTTCAGAAGCGACATTGAAGCTTAGCTACTGAATAATTAGTGCAAATTACTTTTTACCGAACATGACCTTAAATTTTGTTTTACTTTTGTTCTGCTAACAGCTTTTACAGAGACAGCAATAAATGTTTAACTCATGAAGACATTTATATATATTTGAAAGATCTATAACGTCATCAATGATGCCAGGGATGTGAAGACCCAGAGCTGTAATGCATGCATTTGTATAAAATTAAGGGGTAATGGGGCTGACCCCTCCCCATGGAACCCAAAAGCATCGTCAAGATCATAGACGTAGGCTCACAGGGGACAGGTAAGCAAGGAGGGAAATTAGTTATGTTTGTTGACACACTTACTTACACTCAGGGTGACCGCCAAGGAGGTAAATGTGCTGCTTCTTTCGGGGGGGGGGGGGGGGGGGGTTGCGTTAGTTATATTTTTTCTGGCCAAGAACATTTCTGAAAGTAGAGCATAACATGCATTTTGCCCTCTTATAACTTGCATAACTTGTATAACTTGTACCGAGTGGAAATTTAATTTTTATCAACTATCAGGGAACTACAAAAAGAAGCCTGAAAAAGGAAATGAATGCAGGACTAGTAAGATGTAATATCTTCCACTTTTAGAATAATATGAATTGCTGGTATAGTATAGTTCTCTTAGAGTAGAAAACATGTTCTAACTTTAACATGCATAATTTAGATTAGAAAATTAAAAGCACACACAAAGTAAAACATTTTCATGGTCCAAACAGGGACCCATTCATACGAAGCAGTAAATTTACCAGCCTTGCCATATTCTGATCACAAAAACATCTGTTTATATCTTAAGAAGAACCGATCATAATACAAATCAATTAAAATATCATGTCTACATTTATAATTATTACATAATATTTTCAACCAATATTTTCAGATGAAGTGTAGAACAAAATGGTGTTTGCTGCATCCTCGTCAGTCATTACTTGTTTGTGATTTTTGGTTCCTAAACTGATCATCACAAGTCACTACACAATATATTTGACACGCTTAAGATGCCATCTGGTGGCTGCATAAAAGAGTACATGATGCTTATGTGTGATTTGTTTTTATATTGGGCCATGACTTAAAAAACACATCGATTTAAAAACGTCTACCCAATTGGTGGATAAAATTGTTTGCATTTTGCTTACCACGCTATTTATCTCTTATATGCATTTGTGGACGGAAAAGGGGCTCTGATTCCTACTTGGCTTTTTTTACTTTATATATGAATCATGTTTTTAAGTGTTTTGAAGATATTGCAATTGCAATGTTACATTATTCTTACTGCATGCCAGTTTCTATTGAACAAAAATATCATATTAATGTTCTGTGGTTATACCACTAATTTTAAATAAAAATGTTTAAAGTAAACAAACAAAAAAAAAGTATTTGCTGTCTTGAAATTTGTATTCCAAAATACTTTGTATTTTGTATTTCCAATGTTTAATATATTTCATTAGTGTTGAGCAAGAAATTTTTATATATTCTACGAATATCTGACATTCGAGAATTCGCAATATTTCGGGAATGTGCGCTCGGATATTCGCAATGGCGATTGTCTTCATCGCTGCAGCATTTCCGGGCTAGCGGCACCGCCCGATCGCGTCACGGTGACGCGGAAGGGGGCGGCGCCATAGACCTCCATGTTAATGGAGGAGCGCCGGCTTTCCCTCTCACGCAGCTGAAGAGCTCCGGAGAGATACCGGAAATGACAGGCAGTGTACTATATATATATATATATGTGTGTGTGTCTGTGTTCTCTTTGCGATGTACTGCTGTACTTTCACTGTATACCAATTCCTTGTTAGTTCTGATAAAATTTTGGTCCACTTCAACACCTGTCATGTCTTTTGGTACAAAGGTAGATGATCAACGGTTGTAAGGGTGTTAAGCTAGCCATACACAGTTCGACTTTTGCACAATCAATCTTAGGTTCGATCATCTTGTGTGATTTAAATATCCTTTGTCAATGTAACATTGACCAATTGTAACACCAAACAGTGTGATCAATGTAAAACCAATCTTTGCTTAGATGGGTGCATATGCTCCATAGTACGATCACATACAAATTAATTGAAATACTAGAAAACACATCAGATACATGTATGATCCACTGAAATATACCAACATGTCCAATCATTTCTCAATAGTCCCATTTGAATAACTTTTTGACCTAAAACAGTTGTTTTTTTTGGTTGATCGAACGGAAATATTTAAACGCATATGGCTACCTTAAGTGTGTAATGGAAGCATAGTAATGATCAATGGTTAGAAGTTTGCAGTGGTAAATGGGGGCAAATAAATTATCAAACATTTGGAGGGTGCAGAGGTTATCATTGTTAGTGAAATGGATGATCAATGATTGGGATGGTGCAGAGATGATCAATGGTGGTAAATGGGGGTGAAGAGAACATCAATGGTTAGAAGGGTGAAGAGTTAGACAGTGTTGGTGAATGGGGGAAAAGAGATCAATCAATGGGAGGGTGCAGAGGTGATCAATGGTGGTAAAGGGATGATCAATGGTTGGGTGACTGTCGAGGTGATCAATGGTGACAAATGTTGGTAAAGAAATGATCTATGATTATAAGGGTTAAGCAGTAGATAGTGGTGGTGAATGAGGGAGAAGAGATGATCAATCATTGGGAGGGTGCAGAGGTGAATGTGAGGTTTCAGAGTTGACTAATAAATACAGAAGAGGTGGTTAGTAACAGAGAATAGTTCAGGCAGTACAGTGCAAAATTATGCAGAGTAATCTGTGGTAGTGAATGTGACTAAATAAGTTATTAATGGATAGAAGAGTGCAGAGGTAGACAGCGGTGGTGAATGGGGGACAAAACATGATTAATCATTGGGAGTGTGCAGAGGGGATCAATGGTGGTGAAGAGATGATCAATGTTTGAGAGGGTACGAGGTGATCAATAGTGGTGAATGGGTGCTGAAGAGATTATCCTGGGTGTGGAAAATGCAGAGTTGACTAATAGGTGGTCAAGAGGTTATCAATGGGAGTAAATGGGATGATCAATGGTTGGGAGGCTGCCAAGCTGATCAATGGTGGTGAATAGGGGGGAAAGAGATGATCAATGGTTATGAGGGTGCAGAGGTGACCTTTGGGTTTAGTGATGATCAATGGTTGGGAAGGTGCAGAGGTTATCATAAGTAGTGAACGGGAGATAAAGAGATGATCAAGGGTTTGAAAGATGCAAAGTTCACTAGGTGATAGTGTGTAATTCAAAAGAGCAGAGGTTCAAGTAAATCAGTGATGATGAAAGACCTTTGCAGAAGTGAACAGTGGGGATAAAAGACCGTTACAGAGGTTTGACATTTTACTTTTTACTATTAATTAAGTGATGAGATAAAAAAAAAAGTTGTAAATAGTGTTGAGCTAAAATATTCAAATTGTAAATATATTTGGCAAATATGGTTTATTTAAGAATGCGCAAAATTCGCGAATATGGCAGTGGATATTTGCAATTTCGAGTATTCGCAATATTCTGCATTGGAAAGCTTATGGCCATGGATTGCGAATATATATTCGCAATGCGAAAATAAATAGCACATTTGACCATTCATTTTGAAGGTAATTGCGATGGGAATATAATTGTGAATATATTGCGAATATTTGTGAATATCAAATTGAATATCAGAAAAATTATTCGCTAAATATTGCCAATTCGATTATTGCCTATGCCGCTCATCACTATAAATAATGTATATGACTTTTGTGGCATAATAATTTATCTATATCTACAAGGTGCAACAAAATGCGTGTGCATATTTGCCTATAACTAAAAGAGAGGTGTGATAGAACACTAGTAGAGAGAACAGGGCAAGGGTTTGCTGGAGAGCAAGTCAAGCTGTGAGAGCTTATTAAGTCAAGTATGGCTAAGGGTATGCAGTATAGTTTCATGACATACATTACACTTTAAATTCCCTCTCCCCTGTGTGTTTGGAATGAACATGTTCCTTAAGCAAAGGGGAAATGTTCATTTAAGCTATAATACATCACACTCCTTCAAAGACTTCCTGGTAGGTCTAATAATTATATGAAATACCTAAAAGACTTGAAGCTATTAAGCAGACTTTTGTACTTTATAATACTATTCATGCGTATCAGCTTATAGCACGGATACTGTATTTGTGACATGTCCCTTTTCTAGAGACTCCTATGCTAGAAGTAGTAGAGTATTATATAATTACCCTGATGCCGAGATGATTAGGACATCAAACTCTGCATGTACGTGATAATGTAAAAGGTTCAGCTTCACTAAAGCTAACCATTTAATGCTTACATAGAAAAATACATAATGAAGGGACTAGTTGACACAATCACATTTTATCATTGAACAAGTTCGGTTTAGAAGGTCAAAAGACTTGGTTAGCTTAATTTATAAAACATTCTTCAGTAAAAGGCATTGATTTGTTGTCATGGATACCAGAAGTACAAAAGCTTATATACAAAATGTTACGTGAAATATGTACACTGATACACTTGTATTATTTCCTTTCTAAGCCTTTTCTTCCTCACATTTTTCTAAAGCTCTATTTTTACTGCCAACTAGGTAACACTATTTTCAGAGTATATTTCACCTCCTACATAAACTGTATCCATTAGTTTAATTTTCCCCTCTCCTGAAACAAGCGTACCATATCGGGTGATAATTCAACTTGTTCAATAAAGTTTTATTATAGAGGAAAAAAGAGCCAGCATTTTTCATTTGCAGAGTGAAGGCTGACTTAAGTTCAATTTATGTAAATCACCCACAATAGCCAACATCTAGTCTACCAAATCACATGACCAGCTAAATGATTCATGTAAAAATCAGACCCAAGACATACAATTTCATAAATAAAACTTGATTCTACATGACGGAACCAAATACCTCCCTAGCCAACAAAATGGCCGAGATTAAACACTTTGGAGAACTAACAGATTTGAAAGTGAATATAGCTAGAATAATATAGATATAGGAAAAAGGAAAATAAATGTTATAACAATACTTTGCATTTTTATGGTCTAAAAATTTTTATATTTGTGGGTGTTTATAACCCAAAAATTAGATAACGAAAATGAAGTGAAATTTCAGAAATTAATAAATAACATAAAAACAGATTAATTTGGATGGGAGAATTGTGACTGGATGGGAAGAGAATAGCTAGCCATACATGGGTCCACTTTGGCAAGATCGATCTTAGATTCTATCATGTTGTAGCATTTAAATTGTGACTGCTAGTTTGCACTCCTTCTAGCCGGCGAGCAGTACAATACAGGTGTTCGACCCCGTTCGCTGGTGAGAAGGAGCTCAAAATTCTTCCTCCGGCAGGATCAAGATCCCGCCGGAGGAAGAATCTTTTCACTAGAGACCGCTACAGAAGCCGGTCTTCTAGTGAAAAGCTGGCTCGGAAAACCGAAAGTGACGTCAGTGAGGTCACATCTGCAAATCGGAAACTATGCATTCCAGGTACCGCATGTGACATCACTGACGTCACTTCCGACTTTCCCGATTCAAATTTCCTGCAGAGAGGCTGGGAATTTGAATCTGCCCTCGAACAGGTGGATGCCTGACTTTTTTAAAAGTCCAATCTGCTTGCGGACGGAACTGGCCGAAGTTTGGCCATCACTAGTGACCATTAGTCTAACATCGATCTACCACCAAACAGGATCAATTCCTAAACTTAGATCTGTTCACATGCTCCATAGTATGATCGCATACAAATCAGTAGAAATACCTAGAAAAACTGTCAGATACTTATACAATTGACTAAAATTTACCAACAGGCACAATCACTTTTCGATCAATTTTATGTTGAGTTTTGATCACTTTAGGTCAATTGTACCAGATTTGCGGGAAACGGTTTTAGTACCATGGAGTCAAAAATCGATCGAAAGTCAGTCAAAAGGAAATATCAACCATGTGGCCACCTTAAATTTATTATTTCACCAAAATATATGCAACTTATTGTACATATATATATACAAACATACACATTTATATAAAATGCTGCCAATTAGGATATCAAAGAAATTTTTGTTAAAATATTTATCTATTTTCCTTTTTTTGGTTTCAGAGGTTACCATGACTAGCTCATTTAATATTGACAAGGTCAAAGCAGAAGGGAGGACTGGGACTCCCACATATACATTTATAATATGAGGTGATTTCCCTCTGGCAGTGCAGTATTTTCATGAAGTGATTTTAAAAATACAAACCTATTACCATGTAATCTCCCCACCTCCATCGACACATTCCTGTAATGCAGACATATGGTGAGGATACCTCCCCACTGTCATCACCAACATGTTCTTCATATATGTGAGAATGCTCAAAAATGATGGGAAATTGGAAGCTTGAGTGGTAAATGGCATATGACCCAGCTTTATGCCTATAACATTATTCCAAGTAGCCATTGATTTGCCATACACGGGTTGATTTACCACACGATTCCTGGCCGAGCGATCACCGGGCGCGTGCACGCCAATCGATCGGCGAGGAATTGTGTGCAGCCCACCTTGCCCGATCGACCCCGCCCGATCGACATGGCCCCCAAATCGGATCGGCCAAGAGAACCAACCTGTTGGTCTTTTCTGATCGATTCAGCACACATCAAGGGGAGTTGCCATTTGTGAAGCGATCGATCGGGCACAGAATCGTCCAGGAATTGGTGGCCTAAGGTGGTAGGCACAGCCTTGATTGGGCGATCGATCAACCCCTGTGGCTTCACCGGAATCGATCGGATGGGCGATCGATCGCTCACAAGTCAACACATGTATGGCTAGCTTTAAGCCCCTGAACATTATTTTATCACCAAAATGACTGGAGATGAAGTGAAGGATTGTGGGAACATTTAAAAATAAGAGTATTGCTCTAGTGCATGCAATTTTGCATAAATGAAGCGCAATTTGACTTTGAGCTTAGTTCATACTTTTCTTTTTGTATTATGCGCTCAACCCTTCTCTACATCTCCAGCAATTTTGGTGATTGTAGCATGTTTAAGTGGCTTTGCAATCCACTTACAAAAATAGCAGACCATCTCTATCTAATGCCAAGGTGCTGGAAACAAAAGAGAACACCCACAGTAAAAGAATGTCAGGAAAAAGTGATACAAACAAATGATGGTTGCTACGAAACAAAATAAAGAATGGAATGAAGTATGGGACCAGTTACATGAGGCAACAGAAAAAGAAGTAGTAAGGTTCTAACTTGTATGGTGAAATATCATGTGGGGTAGGGAGGGGTCATCAAGTTTAGATGAAGCAGGAGAAGAATTGTGAAAATAAGAGTAAATCAAGGCATCTGTATGCAAATGCTGAATTTGGAAAAAGCTGGTGGATTTCAGGGAAGTGACCATACTGAAGTCCAGTTTGCTTAATATCTTTAGAATATGCTCCACTTCGCCTCTTTGTTTTTATCACACCTTTATGACATTGGGATATGTTTGTTTTTTTCTGTAAATTGTATAAATATTTCTAGTAATTGGCACTGTTGACAACCATCATTATGGGGTCGGAAGATTTACAAGACAAGCCAGGCAGGGTCAGGCACTCATAATGTACTAGCAATGTTTTCCTTGCTATTTGCTGTTCTGAGGACTTCTGATTACTAGACGGCATATATACAGTAATAAAAAGCTGATGAAGGTTCTATCTCTCTTTATATTGGAAGTATGGAGATCCAGACACCAGCAAAAGAGATAGGACCCTGTCATGGAAGGTAAACCAAATGGCAAGTAGAGGACCCTGCATTCAGTACCTAAACATGTGCAGAGGGAGAATGATGCATTTTTTATAATACTTTGCATTCTGCAGTAGGTGGTACTTTACACTAAGTTATTCGGCTCCATTAAAATAATTAGGTCTTTTCATGGTTTTGAGACTTGATGATGCATTGCTTGAATAAAATAGGAAATAGTTTATTTCTTCTAATAAAAGTTTCTTGTTGGTTTCTATTTCTTTTCTATTCATTGGCATACTTTCCTTTAGGCTTTTAGTAGTGTATTTGGTATCTGTAAGGTATTACTGTTTTCTTTTATATTAAACTTATAATCTATTGTTTAGTACTATGGGTGTTCACTCTTGCATAGACAAAATATAAGTATATGTGGAATATTTTATATACAGGAAGTGCAGAATTATTAGGCAAGTGGTATTTTTGAGGAATAATTTTATTATTGAACAACAACCATGTTCTCAATGAGCCCAAAAAACTCATTAATATCAAAGCTGAACATTTTTGGAAGTAGTTATTAGTTTGTTTTTAGTTTTAGCTATTTAAGGGGGATATCTGTGTGTGCAGGTGGCTATTA
>CM070033.1:146232530-146247374 GCA_036250615.1 Ptychadena robeensis
CCACATTGCAAGGCCTGGCGTGCTGGATTTGGCCCGCGGGCCTTGTGTTTGACATGTCTGATTTAAAGAGTTATATTCCATATAGCATTGTGTTTGTTTTTATTGTTATTTTTTTATTAAATAAAGCTTAATTATTTTAAACTAAACAACACATGCACAAAATACTGGCTAATTATTTTCAGATATATTGGATCATATTGTTGTCATCTTGTATGTCTATTAGTGGGGGATCTCATATGAAATATGTTTGAAGAAAAGTAGTGTAAATGGGGCATCTTGGTACTGCTCTTTTTCACAAATGGTTGCAGGAAGTAATTTTCCTGCATTCTATCGGATAATATATTTCTAAAATTCTTGCTATGAGGGCTCATAACTAAGAATGCAGACTTTTAATGTCATGCCATGCAGGATGCACTACAGATGCCCTTTACAAAAGTATTTTATTGTGAATGCAAAATACTGTCATTCATTTGCTTCTCATTTTATGGGCTGTGAGCATGATACATGATGGAAGAGAGGAATTGTTGGCCATGGACTGCAATGTGCTTAACAGAGGGTGACTTACCAGCTTAAACATAGCTTATGCAAATTCACATTATGTGACTGAGTGCATCTCCTCAATAGCCCTCCCCAGTAAACTGAAGGCCATTTTAGATAAACATCAGAAGCTCACTGAACCTCAGAGCACAAATGCAGAACAGAACATGTGAACAGTACACAATCACATTTTGTTATATTAAAATCCATTTTAGAAACATAATAGCAGTTTAATAAAGTTTTAGTAGGCTACACGGTCAACAACTTTTAATAGTGATGACTTGTGTCTTTCAGATATTTGTGAGAAGTTTTAATCTACTTGATGGCAAATTTAGAAAGAAACCCACACATTATGATGAAGACAGCCTAAAGTATTAACAATTTTGTATCTTTAACCTCTTGAGCGTATACCACGAGAGTAGCTTGTGGTAAGTTTGCAGTGGATAGTGAGTTTCTGTGTACCCGACAATCTTTTCTGGGTTCCAAGAGGTGGGAAGGTGGCGGTATTGACCTCCATTTAAAGTAGGCGTCATCCTTTTTTCAGCACATCTCCGGGTCATCAATGTGAAGGGAGGAGGAGGGAGAATAAAATTGCATTGTAATCAAGACAAAAAAACACAGACAATGTGCTGAAAAACAATGACTCTTTCATTAAATCGAGGTCAATGGCCCTGCCCACCGCGTCCTTGAACCCAGAAAAGATTGTTGTGTGTTGTGAGGGTTTTTAACACTTTTTCAAATAATTTATATATTGTTGATCATTGGAAATCTCTGATTCTTGTTTCAATGCATGTACTTTTACAATTGCAAGTTTTAAAATGGGATCAACTGTGGACCATGCATGTGATGCAAAACAGCTGCTCACAGCCTTGACTAGCCCCCATGGCAATGACCGAATCAACCACAGCAAACTATTCTGTCAGTCAAAGTATGCTTATTATAAAAAAGTATTCATGTGGAACTACCTTGAAACTATAAATCAGATTATGAGTTAAAGAATTTATAATTCCACAGTCAAATATACACAGGCAGTATTCTCAGTTGCCTGGAACGGTATATTAAAATCTGACTCTTTTGTAAAACTTCAATCAGGTATCCAAAAATATGTTTTTAAAGCTTTTATTGAACGTTTAATGATGCCCTTTGTGCTGCACAAAAAAGAAATAGACTCTTTTCCTATTGTGCTGTATTAGAAAACAATAAATGGTACAAATCCCCTAAAACAGTATCCCTTCCATAGATTTCTATAGGATTCCCCATTAATCTTTGTTCAAACAGGATGTTCCAAACTCTCGGACAATCAAACCTGACAGATTCATTTATCCCTCTTATGCAACATTTGAGAAGCACGGGAAGTTTGGATTGATCTTGATTGTATATCTTGATTACAAATGAATATCTTGATTATTACCGGCAATTCCACCACAGTCTGGTGCGTCAAATTTTCGGTGCTTTAAAAAAATCAGCTTATGTTTAGGAATGTCACAAAATGAGACTTTAAAATACAACTTTCAACTAGGAGTTAGTAAATGATAAAAGATTACTTGCAGCTTACATCAAGTTTTTGTTATTAATTTACAGTGGAACATCAAGTATTGGTAATTAATTTACAGTGGAACACTTTAAACATTTTAGCATGAAGCTTTTAGATTCATGTTAAGTCAGAAAGTTATTTAGCTGTTGCAATTATAAAACAAAAATATGGAACTTCTGACAGGTGACGATTATGTTTTTTTTTCATTGAACAAAATAAATTCTATAATGTGAAGCTTTCAAATTGTTTGATGTTAAAAAATAGTTTGTGTCTACAAAGCAATTTTGTTGAAAACAACAACTGCCAACCACTAGCTGTAAATTGTGGGGATGGAAGTATATTTTATTTTACTAAACATTTTTGCACACCAAAATGTGGGTTGGAAAATGTTTAAGTTGATATTTTAGAAAAGAACACAAAGCTTTTAAATCTATGTGGAGACAAACACTTTTTAGAACAGTTTTAAAGCAAAACAAAAGCAGTTTACAACAAGTGACAGGTAATGTTTTACGCTATTACACTGTTATGCTATAACGTGAAGCTTTTTTTTTCAGTGGGGTCCGAAGAAAAATATTAGCTTTACTGCAAAATGAAATTTTTCTGTTGATGTTGTTTTGTTGTGTACGTTTATGTTGTTTTGTCATTTAGTTTGGTGTGTGCAGACAACTTAAGGCCCCCATACACTTTACAATGTTAGCATACAATTTCTGTACAATCGACTTTTTTTCTACCAAAACCCATTAATATGAGGACCTTTCTAAACCTTCCTATCAATATGTATTAAAAGGGAGGCCACTACCACATACTACATAGTAGTTGGTAGATCTGAAGGAAATTGTACGCAGTGATATAGGGTGTATGGGGGGCTTAAAGCAGACGGATGCAGGGGCTTTAGAAAGTTTTCAGACACCCTTAAAGTGAATGTATACTGAAAATAAAATATATATGAAATTAAACGCTTACTCGCCTCTGAGCCAGCATGATGGTGAAGCATTGAATAAAAGAAACATACTTACTTGGCAGATTCCATATTTAGCTGCCTGTCTTCTGGTGATAAATAAATGTCGATAGATGATTTTTTCATTTGGGAAAATTGATTCTCGTTGATTTGTATACAAAGTGCGATTACATCTTCACCCAGGTACTGGGTATCTTGTATCACGTCCTGAGGTGTGACATCATCAGAGGGGAGAAGTAAAAATCCAAAGAAAAATAGGAATTTAATAATTTCAGGTAAGATAGATCATTCCTACAAAAGAGAATTTGGCTATGAAGGACATGAATAATTGAGTAGAATACCGAGTATACAGTATTTCACAGCAGTGACTTGCTGTTCCCTCAAAATCCCTCAACACACAGCTATTGTCTAAATGTCTAAACGATGTCTAAACTTCTGGCAACAAAAGTGAGTACACCACTATATGAAATATGTCCAAATTGTACCCAATTACCCATAATATATACACATTTTCTCTCCCTGGTGTCATGTGACTCATGGTCTCAGGTGTGAATGGGAAGCAGGTATGTTAACCTTCTGGGCGTTGCGCACATGGCACAGTTTTTTTTATAACCGTGCCACGGGCAATCGCGGCAGGGCATGACATGCTTCGCTGTGATTGTCTGCCCAGCTGGAGGATGTAAACATAAGTCCAGCGTCACTGGAGATGCCGGACTTATGCTGAAAAAAGGTGACACCCCTCCAGTTACACAGAGGTCGATGGCGCCGCCTACCCCTGCCCCCTTTGCGTCATCGGTGACGCGATCGGGGGTTGACCCGGAAGCATCGGCATACACGCCCTAGCAATGAAACGTGCTTGAAACTCAGCCCAAGAACGCTCAGAAGGTTAAACCACTCTCTTTTTGGTCGCTGGATCCACAAGGCACCTTATGATCAAGTATTTTCTGAAAATCTTAAAGTGCCCTAAATGTTGCTCTAAAGATAACCAAGGCTATGAGAATACTGAAACACTTAAACTGAACTGCAGCACAGTGGCTAAGACCATAGAGTAGTCAACGGCACAGATACAGGTCAGAACAGGCCCTGCCATGGAAGCTGATTGTCACTCTGTCTGAGCTCCATAGATTCTATGTGGAATCTAAAGGGTATACACAGTTGGGGAAAAGGGTATACGCAGTGATTGGATATGTTAGTAAATTTCAGCCGATAGTACAAGTATCTGAATTGCGTGATGCTGATCTCACTATTCTACATCTGACACCCCCGAACCCACAATACCTCCTTATTGCTAAGGTAGGTATCCATAGCTAGTTTTTGGTCCTCTTAAGTACCTTCATACCTCTTCTGGGCTGCCTTAGCATATTATTTAGCCTAAATTCTAAATGTTATCACTAATCACTTGCCATTCACTAACGCAACAGTGAAGCTATATGGTATGGGGGGTTTTCTAAGCAGCATGGGCTTGGAGACCAGTTTAATTTGGCGAAAAGCTGAATGGAGTAAATTGCAGAGTTATCAGCAACGAAAAGCTGTTTACAGTGCCAAGACACTGACCCAAAGCACTCAGTGAAGTGGAGTGGCTTACAGAAAACTATGAATGTCCTAGAATAGCCCAGCCAGAGCCCTGACTTGAACCCTACTGAACAACCTGAAAATAGTAGTCCACCAATCATCCCTTTCCAATATTGGGTACTAAGTATAGATTATTGAGGGGAAAAATTCTTTAACCTCCCTAGCGCTCTTGCAAGGTCCAGATTTCTGTACCAAAAGCACACCATAGACTCTAATGGAATTTTTTTATGTTGTAGGCCTGTAACTTCCAAAAATCTGTCCGTACACGGGTCTTATAGACATCATGAATAGAATAATGTTTGAAACACAGAATTATTATAAAAAAGTACATTTAAAAAATTATAAAATGTATCATTTGAATGCTTAAATCTCTTGAATACTTATTTGGTATTAAAGATTTCAAAACAGTATTTATTGATTTCAAAACAGTATTTATTGATTTCAAAACAGTATTTATGTTTGTTTATAATAACATTTTTATTTTGTTTTTGTTTTGAATTGTATTGGATACAGTTATCACTGTATCCAATGACATTTGGCAACCCTCTGAAAGGGTTAACTTCAAAGATCACATCTGGAATGACAATGGGGGTGGTATTCCAGGTGTGCTCTTTGAAGATGTCCCAATTTGTATATGAATATCCCATGGGGCATTCATGTGCAAATTGGGATATTCATATGCAAATTTGGCTGGTAGGGAGGTGACACAGCCTGCTTGCATCAGATCCCCGGACAGCACAGAGCACAGAGTATGTGCTTCTGTCGGGAGATCTGAGCTTAGCTGGACGGCTGCAATACTGCATAAGCAAGTGCAGGACAAGATAGTGCCATCAGAAGCGCTAGAAAGGTTAAATCACTGTAGCATGAGGCTGCAGCATATACCCCTCAAATCTCTGCTCTAGTTTACAAATTTCAAAAATTATTTAAAATTCAGATTGGAACTAATTTAGGGTATCAAACAGCAGATAATGATATTTTTATTGTCTTAGTTTTTATCAGCTTACACTTACACTTAGCTTACAAACATAATAAGTTCTAACAAATGGTGTTAAATAAATAAGGAAGCAAGTGCATGTAGCAAGAATGTGAATGGAAAAAAGTGATGGCAATGAGATACTTCAGCAAACAAGACATACAATATATTGCTAAAAGTATTGAGACACTTGCTTTTAAGGTCGCCATACACGGGTCCGATTCCCAACCAATTCCAGTACTATCGATTCCGGGCGCGTGCACGCCAATCGATCGTCGAGGGATCGCATGAAGCCCACCTTGACCAATCGATCACGTCCGATCAATAGGGGGCCCAGAATCTGATCTGCCAGAGAACCAACATGCTGGTCTTTCTGATCCGATTCAGCACACATCAGGGGGAGTTGCCATTTGTGAAGTGATCGATCGGGCACGGAATCATCCAGGAATCGGTGGCCCAAGGTGGTAGGGACAGGCTTAATTGGGCGATCGATTGGACATCCAATTCCCTCTGGCATCGCCGGAATCGATCGGATGGGTTATCGATCGGCCATGGAATCGGCACATGTATGGCTAGCTTTACAAACCCAAAAACTGAAATGACATCTGATTCTTTTTTAACTCAGTTTTTCCAATTTACAATATATACATTCGCCACTCTATACCAGGGGTGGGCCATTGGCTTCTTAAATTTAATAAAGGGGCCAACTCGCCATAGGTGTCCCAATTTCATCATCACTAATGATGGCAGTGATGTGTAATAGGCAACATGTGGCAAGGACGTTGTAATCTTTCAAAATTTCCAGCACAAAAAATGCTCATTGATCAATGATCTGCCTGTTGCCCATAAGGAGGCACCCACAGTGTGATGATCAGGCAACGTTTGGACACCTCTAGGCATTATGTGCACTCATGCAGAAGAGAGCATCTTTTCAACAAGGCAACAAAAAAAAAGCTAAACAGGCCGGACCCAGCCCACGGGCCTAAGTTTGCTCACCCCTGCTCTATACTGTTTCAATCATATACCAGGTTTATATTATATTTTTTACAGCTATAAAAAAGAAAATATCAATGCACAAGGAACATTTCCTTATAAAGGATCATATACAAATTGCAAGGCGTCCAAATGGGCAAGTATTTTTTATATTTGCCATGCAAGTGAGCTGTAGAGGGTAAAATGGGTTCCAATGACGAGGGATTACTGTGTGGGCTGCTATAACAAATAATTTTGTTAGAGCATCTATCTGATAATTTTGATTAGGGAAATATCCTATGAAAGAGTGTGGGTTATGCTTATTGACCTAGCAATTTCCTCCACTGAGAGGGACCATTGCAAGTCCCTTTCCCAAGCCTCAATATTAGATGGTTTGGAAGTATACAAAGTAGTTTAAAGCAACTGATATAAAGAAAAGACATGGGAAGTGGGAAAGTTTAGTGGAGAGGAAAAAGTTAATATATATGTACCAAATAGCAGGGGTGCCCATAACTTTTTTAGTGAACTATTCAGTTAAGTACTTCACCCAATATGTATGTGGTCTTCCTTACTGTCTCCCCCACTGTCTTCTGCGCCAGCTTCCTGCATGGTAGATTCTGCTGCAGATGGACCTCCCTGTTCTTGATCAAGCCTCCGATTAGTCTCCATCCAAGTCAACAGCTGGCTTTGGACTCACAATACAACACCGTTTGAACCCCCAGACCTCATACCTACATTTTCTCTTGTCAGATCTCATACATACATCTCTCTTGTCAGATTTTACCCTCATATGTGCCAACTCTGACTTTCGTCTCCCAGATCTCCAACACCCTTAGAAGTCCAATCTTTTTTTTTGGATTGGTAATTTACATTCCCAATTTAACACCCCTAACTGCAAAATTTTATAGTTATTTAGGTTTCCCTGCGGTTATCTAAGTGACATAAATTGTATAAATAAAACTGAAATAATTTTGGCAATCTAAAAAAATTAACTTTTACAGTAGTGTATACATCATAACGTAAAATTGTTTGTACAACTAATGTGCTTAAGCTCTAATTTCAACTCAATCTGCAATATCAATTTTAGCCACTAGATGTCACTAGGGAACACTTGCTGTCAAAGCATGGCTTTGGAGGGGGAAAGCTACATGCATGCCTCCCCTCTCTGTGTAGTACACAGACGCGATTAGTAAGGATAATTAAGTAGGATAAATAATTACGCATTGCTAATTTTTCGTCTATTTTGTGTACCAGCATACTACTTATGTGCAGCCCTGTCAAAAAGATAGCAGCTCTTTGCAACCTGCAATGATTTAAAATTTAAAAGTTATGCAGAACGTAATCTTTATTTAATCAGAAAGCTACCGAGTTATGGAGTACTGAGTTATGACTTCCTTTGTTATGCACCTGTGTACATACTATCCTCAGTATATTGTATTTGCTTATTGAAGAACGCAGATGAGCCCTCTTAAAGCTTCCTTTAAACAGCATGAATTTCACTCTTATACAAAGATGGATGAGAACACCAACAGATTCTTAAAACATTTGATTAAACTCTCAGAGTATCAAAAATCTTTTCTTATATAGAACAATGACAAAGATGTATATACAAGCTTTTTTCAAATAATACATTCAGAATAAAATTCACAATATGTAATAATGTGTCATCATCACTAAACCATCAGGTGCTAACAAAAGTATTTTATTTTTATTTTGTACAAACATTAGGTTTTTATATGTTTAAAATATTTGCATTTACTAAGTTAAGCTGGCCATACACCTTAAGATCTCTCTGTCAGATATCCTTTAGATCTACCAACAACTATGTAGTATAGGGTCCTCTGTGAACAAAGGTAGATTTGATTGTTTTGAAAGTCCCTCATATTACATGGTTTTGGTAAAACAAAAGGAGATCTGAATGAAATCTGACAGAGAAATCTAAAGGTGTATGGGGGCCCATAGCAATGTAAGTAAGTAACATATTTTAGGTTTTTATTTGTATTCTTTTCTTTATAAAAAAAAAAGTATTTAATGGGCTGCTTGGAATATAATTGAAATGCTTTATATTGTTCTTACTTATGGCATTTTGACAGCCATTTCTCAACCCTCTTAACACTATATCCATTTTGTATGTTCCCTCTTGTGCATTCATATGTGTTGCAGTAAGTTGTTGTTTTAAACCCATGTTTAAGTCAATGAAAGGCAAATTTACTATGGTAAAAAAATACATTAAACCAAACTTCAAAATCCAGTCAGCAAATAGATTTCTGAATGCCCACATTTAGTTAATTGCAACACAACTAAAAATTCTATTATCTACAAAACATTCTTTTTGTTTTTTTCTTTTCTTCACTAAATAAAGTCCTTAAACCTCTGCTTCCAATTTTATTGTAAGTCTGTATTGTGTCACCTGTTGACACCTACCGTATTTATTCGAGTATAACGCACATTTTTTTATACCCAAAAAAGAAGTCAAAGTTTAAATGCGCGTTATACACGAGGGTGGCAGTGGCGGCCGAGTGTGCCGACGTTTTCTACTCCCCGCCGAGATCGTCATGCATAGCAGTGGCCGCAAATCTGTCACCCACGGCGGCTGCTCCATGTTCCCCCGGTCTTCTTGCCCTACGTCCACATCTGCTCCCCCTGCTACAGGGGGAGCGGAGGGCAAGAAGACCGGGGGAACATGGACTTAGCAGCCGCCGTGGGAGTTTTGCAGCCACTGCTATGCTTGACTTCCTGCTCTATCAGCTCCCACTTCACCTATTGCATTACATGTGCTCCCCCTGCTGGCCAGTCTGTCCTACAGGGGGAGCAGATCCATTGATGGCTGCAGCTGCTCACTGTACGCGAGGGCGAGGAAAAAAAAAAAACGTCACCTCGTTGCGTTCAGTGTCACCTGTGTACAGTTTACAGTGTACACGTGCCGGTACCCACGTTACGGTAAGCATTGCTTCCTTCATTGTATCCTGTTAATTCAGTGTTTTGTGAACTGTACAAAATTAGGGGTGCGCGTTATACACGAGTGCGTGTATAATATACAAATTTTTAAGCGAAAATTAGGGGTGCGCGTTATACACAGGTGCGCGTTATACTCGAATAAATACGGTATGTGTTTTATCACAAATTGCTCAATGTTTGTTAAAGCATAGCCAACTCTAATACTATATCCAGTATGTTTGTTAACTTTATGTGTGTTGAGGTGTCTTGCAGTGAGCTGTTATAAAAAAAAGTTCAGGTTAATATATTTGTTCTATCTATTTCTGCATTAACAGATAACATGGTGGTGTATGAAAATGGGTGTAACCTTTGTCACAATGCAATTTGGGGTTTTGTGGATCCTTGACTTGAAGAGGATGGGGGGTGTGTGTATTTCAAACAAGTTTACAACATTTGGTTACGTTATGGGAGACTTGGTATTGTGCCTGCTCCGCTCAAGAAAAGAACAGCACATCTGTTTCACCCCTTCACTGGTTTTCTTGGTGAGGACAGGAATAGTGACGTTCATTTAGAGTGCCTATATTCAGCCCACAGCCCTGTTAGGCCACAGGACTGACGATTGCCATCTGCCAGTAGTTTCTTCACCAGAACAAAGAGAAACAAGGTCACTCAAAAAATGTTGCTGTCTATATAGGTTTCTTTGTGTTTGAGAAAAATCTGTTTGTGTTCTCTATGTGCTAGTGTGCTTTGGGGAGACGTGCCTCCAATTTGTTTATAGCACACTCCGTAATTTTATATAGGGCTTTCACATTATTCCAATGTGCCCCTGTTGTTAAAATGAAGGCCCCATGTAGGGAAGCTGTAGGGGTATCCTATAGGTTAGACTGAGTTGTAGAGCTAGCTTAATCCAACCAGGAGCCTTAGTACACTGTGTAAGGAGAATATTTCAAAATATACTAAATCAATTCTGGACAAGGTATGGTGAGAGTCTGAATGTAAGGAAAATACTGACGTTTCCATTGACAGTGTGTTGGAATCCCTAGAATATGTCAATACATGCGTCCTGGGTTTTTCTAACACCTCTTAGACAATCCAATAAGGAATCAGGGACAGCATATAGTCCTCCCATGACTAGAACTGGACTGTCTGTCAGAGAGAGGGCTATTAGGGTGGCACAATCTACAAAACAGACATTAAGAGGTGTATTTTAAAGTGTAAGTCATACGCCTAAGATTAGCAAGCTAATAATAAGAAGAAAATATGAGGATGGTGTCTCTTCAAAAGTGAGAAGACTAGGGATCAGTTAAGGGCAGAATTAAGTTCCATGACACAATAACTAATGTTCCATGTTATTGCGCTGCTGCCCAACATCGGAGCAACTCAGCCAATGCTTTGCATGGAGACCCCGCAGTCTCCATGCAAAGCAATGGACATCAACCGTAGTTTACGGTCATGTATGATATCCCTGTTTTCAAGTGGAAATGACTGGTCCCACTCGAAAACAGGGATGGCCGCATTCGATATGGGGCAGATAGATGGCCGTGAGCGTGCATGGCGTTTGAAGCGGAATTGTTTGCATACTTTGTTTTAGTAGGGACAAGTTAATATTGACAATTTCTATTTTGAAAGCCAGGGTAGATATAATGGCTTCCATGATTAGTTGCAGTGAAGATTTAGCCTTGTTATGTGTAGAGATGGTCTTGTTATTGTCATGCTATTTTCATGTGGGATTGAGTTGTGGTTTTCGAGCTCGAAATTTCCACCATTACCATGGAAATTTATATAATTTGAAGTTCAAAGGCGTTGTTTTTTTTACTAAAAGTTATTAAATATAAAAGTGTATATAATCCCCCACCTTATGGAATAAATAAAGTGGTCTCAAGGACCTCTTACCCATTCCCAAAGGGTTAAAAAAAAATCCCAAAGAGGTGGCTTTTAAAATAAAATAGTAAAACATGAATTAAATTAAAAAAATATACACTAAGGCTAAGTTTACACTGTCGTCACATTTGAAGCTTCCTAGACGCTCTCCGGTGGCAGAAAGGCTTTAAAGACGCTTTAAAGCTAAGACCTTTGTACAAGATGTACTCTAGCTTTAAAGACTGAAAAACGTCCAGGGGGGCAGGGGGTGAGCTTCAAGCAGCCACAGGAGGTCACCTGACCCTGCAGGGTACCTGGAAAGGTGAGAAAGCCACTCCCAAGTCGTTTCTGCTCTGCAAAAAAAAAAAAGCTCTGCAAACTTGCTGCAGTTGAAGTCAATGAGGTCGTTTAACGACCAAACGACCCTCTGAACGCGACAGAAGGCGTTCAAAAAACAAACAGAAAACGTACTGCTTGATTAACGACAGTACATTTTCTGTTCTTTAAACGACCTCATTGACTTCCGTTTCAAACCTAAAGCAAGGTCGCTTTCTGGTCACTTAAAAGACCAGAAAACTACCTTACAAACATTGTCCGCTGATATGATATTTTTTTCTGTGGTCTAGTGTCCCTAGACATGTTGCATATGCAAGATGCGTGAGGTTGTCATTTACAAATGGATACACAGTAAATGTATCATGTTGTATTTTCTAAAGATGCTGTTTTACTTGGCTGCTTTGCTCTTACTTTTAAATATTTTCTATCAGTGAGATAATCTGTAATGTAATTCCTTCTTAAATTGATGTATATAATATACCAAGAAGCAGTTTAAATGACAAGTCCATAATCTGATCTTAAGAACAAAGGCATTCGAGCACTGCACTAAAATATTATACAATGCATGCACTTGAAGTTAAACTTGTACTTTCTAGTTATAGTTTCTTTAAGAGTTTAAATTATTACAAAAGTTCCAAGGCCACAGAGTGGTAAGTTTGAGAATAATCATAAAATAATTTTAATTTATATGTTGCGTGATTAAATTTGAAATTTCCTGCAAACCCACTTGAGAACTGCTGTACCTGATTCCCACCAGCCGGGAGATTGATTGGCGATTAGGTCACTGACTGTACAACATCTTAAGTATTAGTAGAATCAGAGTTGATGCAAAATGAATAGTTAAAGAACTTTTACAACATGAATATATTAATCCTATCTCTTTGAAATTGGCCTAGTGATAATATATTTTATAAACTCATACTCAAAACCAAATCAAAATAGCTTTGCTTCAATAAAAGTCATTTAATGGAAATTCTCCGGTAAAAGATATGTACTCCTTTAATGTTACTTACAATGTCCTTGTTTATAATGAGCCATTCACTTGCAATCAGCTTTAGAATTTACTCAGCGGGTGACTCAACACTGTTCTTTCTTTCCTCGTGATTTCATATTTTATTCTGAATATGAGCAATAACAATTCTTTTCTCTCTGCCCAATTTGCACCATATCTCTTTGCTAACCTAGCAGATTGCATTATTTCAGTGTTCTTAATTTTAAACTTGGTGACCTTAATAATGGATCTTTCTTTCAAAGCTACCCAACCATGCGTCAAATTAACCTAGTCTATCATTAAAGCCACTAGTATAAACACATTTAAATAGCTTGTGAAGGCTCATTTACAACTCCTGCCCTCACTTTCTTCTTCATAAGGATTTATATTCTTCATTCATGTTCAGGTTTTTACACTATCACATTGTGTGTCTTTTCTGATGAAATGTAACAGGGTTGACAGATCACTGGTTTTTTTTATGGTCAAATTTTTCAGGTTTGGTGCCAATTTATATTGGTTAGCACCATACCTTTTGTACCATACCTAAAGCGCTTTAGAGCAAAGTATGCGTGTTCTTTATCCCTTCCTAAAACAACCAATACTGTTGAGCAGCATATGGTATATTCGAATTTGTGTAATTTCGCAACTATACAAAGGAACATTCTAAATTCATAAACTTCGATTTGACTGTATTCTATTGTTTTCCATCGCACGTGGCTGTTCCCAATGATTTGAACGAAAACAACACAAGAACGATGTATTGGAAAAAAAGCAATAAGTCAAATAGTGTCATTAAGAAGTGACTGATATTTTCACCAGATGCAGGGGAGCTTATGTGGGTAAAGGAGGGTCAAGAAGTGGGTACTAAAGATATGCTGTCAGCTTAGTCTGAATGGGGAAAGACTACAGCAAACAACTATGTGGCAGACAAAAAAAATTGTTAAAGACAATTGATAAGTTTGAGAATACAGAAGAACTTTTATTTGTACATTTTCTGTAAATGACAATTGAATGACAGCTTCTTAATTGCTTTTCCAAAGTTGCATTTGGCACAGTAATATTACATACCTTTTTAAAGTGATGTTATTGAGACACTCATTGAATAACAAGCAATAAAAAAACAACAACACAACCTTTTGTATTTTATAGGCATTTTTATTTGACCTCTGCTCTTTTTGCATTTAATTCTAATTTTGCAATCTTCCACCTTAAGTAATATCCACATTCCATTCCAACCTTTTAATAATATTTTATCTACATTCCTTTGCTCCAGTGTCAGTGGGCCATGCCCTTGCAATATGTGCTTTCTACTGAATATATATTGTGACAATGGATAATGAATGAAATTACTTCATTTCTGAACATGGATGGAGGTTTCTGTTGGGTTGGCAGATAAGATCACTTTCGCAATGCGAAAGTAAATACCACATGTGACCATTCATTTTGAAGGTCATTCTCATACACTCAGATTGCAAATATTTGTGATATATAGATGAGGGACCGACTGCAGCATGATGATGTCATCATGCTGCAGCCGACCCCTCAGAGGATTGGTGGGCACCCTTTGTGTGCCGGACATTGCTTTTAGTTGGGCACTACCATCCCTATCCAAAGTAGTAGGATCAGTCGGGCATTTACAGAGATGTCGGATGCCACATGTAGGAGGATCCTGGTGACCTGTGGGTGCACCCAATTTGCGACGAAGTGACCGCCGGCTATCAGCGGGAACAGGCACGGCAGTCGATCGGCCGAAAAATTGTGTCGGTCTGTGTATGCCTCCTGTTTTTCTTACTTTATATATTAAGTTGAAAAAGATTTGGCTGAACTTCGACACACTCTGGCTCACCCCTTACCATCAACCCATTTGAATTGGGGTTAATTAAGCATTTTCACATTGAAAATTTAGTTATCACTGAATAAATGTTGTAAATGTGGTGGATTTTTTAAAATAACATTTCTTTTATTAGATTTAAACAGAGTAAACAACAAGAACAAGAAAAAAAAACATATAAACAAGGTAGATGTAATGAAAACAATAGTACTAATCAGTCTATCAGAATAACAGTGTATGCCATAGCTATCGAACATCAAATCTGGGATCGGGTATAATTGTATTTGGTTCACAGGATTGTTATTTTCATTTTGTTTAAAGAAAGGAAATGCCACAGATGTGG
>CM070033.1:146250971-146281302 GCA_036250615.1 Ptychadena robeensis
CAACATGCATAAAGAGGATGATGTGGTCAAAATACTAATTTGCCTAATAATTCTGCACTGACTGTAGAGAGCAAAATTTCTAGCTCTATGGAGGCCCTATGCAAGATCACATCACACCCCCTCCCCCGGAAGATGGAAGAGAGGACACATTGCATGGTACCAACTGCCCACCCCCCTCCCCCGGGATTGCGAAGATAGTGAATGCCCACACTGCCCCAATCAGGAATTGACCTGTGCATGCAGGGCTTATGGAGCGAAGCTTGGTTCCCCCAGTGGTCCACAGGGCGCTATGCACAAACAAATTCTGCATAGCACAAGAAATGGCCCTGAGAGTAATCCAAGATGGTAGCTTTTCATATAGAACTAATTTGCATGTTCTTTCGCACTCATGAGCCATGTTAACTTATGGATTTAAGGTAATGTTGATTCTTGTTGTACTACAATTTTCTGCAAACAATTACTTATCAGTGCCAGAGGGGTACTGTTACATTCATTTATTTTATTGTATTTGGTATGTTTCTCATGCTACAAGTCATGTTTTTAGTACCTGATACAGATTTTAGTTTGTGCTGGAACTTTAAAATAAATTGAACAACAGAAAAGGGCAGAGATATGTGTTTAAAGTCAGTGCATTGCTAAACAAAAGATAAATGGAAAATTATGTATACAACTATGTCATGTATAACAACTAAAAAAACCAAAAACAAACAAATCAAAGTGTCCGCAGCATGGAAAGGAGAGGACAGGGACAGTGTCCACTCTGCGTATTCTGAGCTGCGTATTCATTGAATATCAATAGAGGTGTCCCAAAGACATGCTAAAACAGCGCCCAAAGCTGATTTTGCACATCTTTCCCCTGCTGCATAAATAGGGCGCCTTAAGCCACGGGTGAACAGCTGCAAATCTGCCTGTCAAATGTGCCGGTGCATGCCTTGACGTCCGGCGCAGGGAATCTGCAGTGGACACATGCCCTTAATTAACACATATTTTGTTGAAGCACCTTTTCATTTAATTATAGCATTTATTCTTCTGAGACTTTGATTAAGCCCAATAGAGTAAATCTGACCTAGTTTGATTTTCCTCAGTGCCTGCTACCTAAAAAGACATAATTTTAGACTGCTTCTAAACCATCATAAAAGATTGCCTTGTTAAAATGTATCAGTTAGGAAAATGGTCCAAAAAAATCAACAGCATTTAAAAATACAAATAGGGAAAAGGTTGAACAAGGATGTTGTCAGGATGGCTGCCAAGAAACCTACTAAAGCAACTGCTACTATGTGTGAAAACAGTCTGTCATATTCTCCACATGTCTGGGCTAGGCGTAACCTTCACAACCAGAATACTGTATGTTTTTTTTTTGTATTATAATGTATTTAATGGAATTGTGTTCAATTGAGTTGTACAGGTTATAGATCAAAATATGTATTATGGCCTAAATGTTTTATAGCACGAAAAAACTATAATTTTCACACATATATAATTTCAAGTAAAAGTCCTAAAACATTATGGTTACTAGAAACAAGAGAGGAGTTTGTATAAAAAGGGTCTTAGTGAAGGTGAAATACATGCATGCAAAATGAAAGTCTAGAACAGGGGCCTGATACCCATGGCTCGGAGCTGCATGCAGCTCTTCATCCTTCTTTTTGTTGCTCCCTGGCTGCCAGCAAGCCTCCTCACTTCCACCATCCCATACACACTGGAAGGGTGAGTGTGCCAGCAACCAGGATCACTGGCTGCAGAAGGATCTCCAGCTCCTCAACCTCCTCCAGGAATGGGGGGGGGGACCCCTAATCACATAGCTCATCATATCATATAACTCCCATGGAAAAAATAAACAAGGTCATATTGTGTCAGGGAAAGGGAAGTGCAAAAAAATGAGATGTTGGCCATACCCTTGTGTGCACTTTTTCACACTATATGTGCTGCGTTGTGGCACAGTACACACAGGTTAGTGGACGCACTGTTTGTGCTTCCCATACAAGTATGGGAGATGTGTTTGCTGCATGTAAAAAATGCATGTTTCAGTGTGTTAAGCGGTGTGCACAAATATGAGTGTTTTATACTTTGTGGCTCCAGGATATCAAAAAATGTCTGTTTTGATCGTGAAGATACCCCTCGTCTAGAATGTGAACTTTAATTATATCTCAACTGTGTTTGTATCAAACATGGAAGGTTTTTATATATATATATATATATATATATATATCTATATCGCAAGGTCAAGATCATTTAATTTACCCTTTTCAACATAAAATAACAATTTGTTTTTATGATTTAAATGTTTGATCCCTTTTCATCTTAGTGGACCCACCTTGGTCAACTCAGTGATTAGAATCACTTAAAGAATTGTTGTCATTTAACATCTACAGACTATATTGCTGTCATTAATAAACGTTGAACTGATTCCATCAACACAGGAATGTGTGTTTTATTTTTCTAGCAGTGTGAATATTTACTGTATCTGTACACTAAATGGTGAGATAATGGGGCTTTCCATGAACACGGGATAACAAGGCCACTTTTAATTAAGACAAGAACAACCCAGCCTGTATTGTACATTTCTGATTACAGAGGTTATTTCAAATTAACATAAGTTTTTGGAGGCTGTACTGAAGTTGGTTGTATTAAATACCAGCTGTACTGGCAGATAAGCGTGGGATGTGAAAAGAAGATAGTGTTCACATTCAAATTAGCACTTGGCACAATATAATTCTCTGATTGCAAACTATATGAAGTTGCCGGTGCTAATTGGTTGATTTTATTTGAAGCAGATGTTGTTAGCTTTCCCACTAATGATCTGGAGAGAAATTCTTTTAAAAGACATGCCATGTTAGGTTCTCTGCAGCATAATAAGCTAATTACAACTTTAAATACTTGCAGTAATTAGCACAATGTGTGTAAAGTGCCTGTGATCTTTTCACCCTGCTGCATTCTTGTTAGGGTAGTTTTTTACTTGATAAAAAAATAATCGCTTGTCCAAGACTGGTTTCCTATTGTTGTATAAATCTTTGCATAACCTATGTATTGCATAGTGCTTAATACTAAAGAAAGAAATATACCAGAATTATTGAGTGGCTTTTATTACTAGCAGCGTAGCACAATTAATGGCAGATAAATTGAACAGGACTCAATAAAAATGAAACCATTACTAGCAAACCATTTTGTTTAAATATACCCAATGTGTTTCATAAAAAAAAATAATGAGGACATTGTAGGGTGTAAACTGATTTCTAATCAACAGGAAACCCTCTTCAGACTAGGTTCAGAAAGGTGTAAAAAACAATAAACGCACAAACTCCCACCCCCACCGATGCCCTTGGATTTTTGGGGCGTTTCATTTTATTTATGTTTTTTTATTTTGCTTTGTTTTTTGGGCATTTGCCGGATCGGATCGGGAATCGATCGATGACAAATCGACCCGTGTATAGCTACCTTAATAAAGATCTACAGTCATATCTTTATTACACATTTTGAGTTTTGCATTGATTGAGCTTTCAAAGTAGCAACTTCCTTTTAATATATGGCATAAGGTTTATTGCAAATAAAAAGCCATATGCAGTGCACATGAAAATTGCAGGTGCATAAATTTGGCCACAACAACCATAATATTTCATCAATATATAGCTGAGCCATCTTTTGTAAATGAGCTACTGGATTTTTGCATAGATATTTTGACCATTGACCCATGCAAAACTGCCCTATTTTGCAAGGACACGACAGGAGGTTTTCTGCCACATCTCCTAAACCCCCTGTGCTAGTTCAGTTACATTTTTCTGCACATCCTGCTTTCCATAGTTTTCTAATGATTTTCAGGTGCGGGGACCAAGATGGCCATTGTATTTCTCCCTCTGCATTAATATTATTTTATATTGGGTTTAATTCACCCAACCCAACTTTGACAAGGGCCCCAGTCCCTGACCTAGTCACATAGCATCACATGTGATGATAGTTAGCAGTTTTTTTTCTTGGAATGTTATTAGAATGCAGCGTTCATCTTCCACCATGCAAACTGTTCTTTTACAATACAATTTTTTTTGTCTGATCATTCCAAATCTCTTTGTTCTAATGTTAATCTGGCTGATAAAATTAAATTCTTTTTTCCTGTAGCAGAAAAGGCTTCTTTCTCCTCACCCAGTCATATACATGTTCTTTGTGGAAGTTCATTCTCACCAGATACAACAATGAACTAGAGTTGGAACACAGCAATTCTATGGTAGTAAGTTACCTTATTTTTCGGACGATAGGACACACTTTTTTACCCACAAAATCGGGGGGGAAAGTTTCTGCGTCTTATGGTCCAAATGCGCAACCCTGCAGCCATGGTTGCACCTTGGCTTCCCGCCAGTTATCCCGGCAAAGAGATTAACGTGGAGCTGGAGGAGCTGTCAGATGAGAGATGCCGGCCACTGTGGGTGTCCGGATCTCCCATCTGAACTGTATTGCGTATGTCAGCAGAGCCCAGAGCCCCTACTGCTATAAGCAATGAAGCGAGAGATAGATTAACTGCCATCTATCCCTCTCTCTATCCGTGGAAACTGCATTCACTCTGCAGCTCCCACAGACACAGGCAGCCAAAGAGGAGACTGTGCAGCTGTTATGCCCTGCCCCTCCTCCCAGTCAGTGAGGAAGATGACGTTGTGCTGTGAGTGTACTGTTGCTAGTGACATCTACTGACTGAATTTGATATTGCATTCATTAAATCTATTGCATTAACCCAATTGATGTGAAAACTTTTTCTGCTCTAAAAACTGGGTGCGTCTTATGGTCCGGTGCATCTTATAGTCTAAAAAAAACAAAAACAAAAAAATACGGTATGTACGCACCTTTTGTGCCATTCACACTTGTCAGACTGAGCCCCCAGGTTCCCATTTACTGGGGTGACAGGCATGTGCAAAGTGCACACAATCCACTGGCCTTCTTTGAGGGAGTTCATTCTCACCAGATACAATGAACCAGAGTTTGAACACAGCAACTCTATGGCAGTTAGTTATGTGCGCACCTTTTGTGTCATTCACACTCGTCAGATTGAGCCCCAAGTTTCCCATTTACTTGGGAGCCAGGCCTGTGCAAAGTGCACACAATCCCCTGGCCTACCTGGAGCTAGAATCAAACCACTTGCAAGGTGTTCTAGAATCAATAAGAGGTAACCAGTCACCCAAAAGGTAATTTGGCTTTTTCTGGACCTTGTTAATCTTCAGGGGATGGTAAGCAAACCATTGTAGAAATGGTACTGGTCCAACAAACTGCTTGCCACCAACACAAAGTAAGGGCCCACAAGAATGTGTGTGGTGTGCTTCTCCAGGAGAAGGAAGGACGTGAAAAAATCTCCAAGGAAATCCAGCTCTACTGCTCCAACTGTGATGTTAGAATCTCTGCTGTTCCATTTAAAAATTTACCACACAAGGGAAATATTTCAGAAAAATATGGTACTGCACAGTATGCCGGATTATTATAATTTCTGTATTTTTGTAAAATGTGATTATTAAACTAAATATTTTTTTCCATAACTGTTTAAAACTTTATTAAATTAACATACCCCTGCTGTGGCTTTCTGTCAATATCTGGCATGGTAAAGTCCCCAATGTTTAAAACCGCTCTCTGTCATTTGTGTAGTCTCTTCCTTCAACATTGTATCATAATCTTGGGACAGTTCTGGGGGCCTATATACAACCCCAATTTTAAGAGGTTACCTCTCTGGGTTTGCAGAGAATGTTTGATACTCTCATCTACATTAAGAGCAGCATACCCTCCCACACTTTACACTTGGCAGACATTTTGGGTTGTCTGACCCTTTTTTCCTTTCCTGCCTTTTGAATTATTTTTCATATTTTTTTCTGTGGTAATACAAGTTCAATAAGTACTACAATAGCCAATAATTTTACATAATATGCCCTTCCAATAACTTTACCCATTTCACCCTCTTTTTGTCCATTATATGCCATCTTGCTTCCTCCCCAATCTTGTTTTAAATACTCCTTCAGTTTTACCATAAACCTGTCCCTTTACACAAAAGACTGCCTTTGTTTCATGTGCAAACCATCCATAGCATGAAGGTTGTACCCCAATGCTATGACAACCCAAAACCTTCCCATGCATTCTGCATTGTTCATGCTACAGGTAATTTTCCAAACACATATCCTTGGAGGCCCTTTCACTCTACTCTACTCACACTAACTTTTTCAAACAATGTTAAAAATCTTCCATGTGTTCTGTCCTGCCTTTAATAACTATGGTAACTGCAACATGTGTAAACATGCATAAAAGGAGGCAATGCGCCTGGCCCTTTTAATGCATTCACAGGAGTTACCCTATGCACATAAAGACACATTGGTGCAAATAGGGCATATTTTATTGTTTTTTCCTTGCCTTAATAAATTAACACAACAGTATTTTCTCCATCTAGGAATACATTGCTAACAGCAGAGACATAATATAAGTCATAGGTGTTGCAACGCAGTGCTTAAATGGGGCTGAGTGGTCTTTATAATGTGTTTCCTTTTTTTATTTCAAGGCCTTAAATGAAATTTAGCTACTGTTTTAAATTATAACTAGGGGTTAGTACATTGATGAACATTCACTCTTATTTTGGATCATTTGTGACTGCAGTATATCCACAGATATTTAATGTTCTATTAGATCATGTATATTAACTTTTATAAAAATGTTACGCTTAATGTTATTTGTATGAGATAGCATAGATAGCCCACATAACATTTAACATCACCTTTATAAAGGGACCTACCATTAAATTATCTCTTATTCAGGCAATGTTTTGTGCACACTTCCCATTTTTCCAAAGGTGTTATAGGGAAACGGTGACCATAATCTAATACCTTTGCTTAAAAGATTGAAACAAAAAAGAAACGTATTAGATCAACATTTATATCCACATTTCTTTCAAAATCATGAAAAAAAAGCATTAGTTGTGTGCCAATGTATAATTCTTTGAATTATATTTTGCTTTACCTTGAAGATAGTAAATCAAATTTTTGGGTTTCCATGTGCCCTCGTGTGGCAGACGCGAAAATTATCTATATTTAATTGGCGATCTGTACTGACTGGTAAATAAAACTTGGGCTCTTGGATTCAAATTAATAAAAAAAGGAGTATTGCAAGAAAACAACTACCTGTACTGCCCATTTCTCTTATTTTGTGGCACAAAAATTGTATAAGCATATTAATCATTCAAAATTTTATAAACTGGGGTTTGTCCTTCAACATATTTTACTTATTATTTTTAAATGCATGAACAAAGATCATCCACCCCATCATTTCTTTAGAAGTGCTCTAAGCCAAGCAAAAATACATTTACCTCTTTCCTCTTCATATACAGTGAGCACAGCATTCACAGCACATTTTATTCCTCTTTGAAAGGGAAGCAGGGCCTTAGTCAGGGAGGTGACCAAAAAAAAACACATGATCATTCTGTCAGAGCTCCTTCCAGAAGGGCAACCATCTCTGCAGAAATTCACCAATCAGGCCTGTATGGTAGGGTGGCAATGCGGAAGCCACTTAGAAAAAAGCACATGGCAGACCACCTTGAGTTTGCCGAAAGGCAGCTGAATGGCTTTAAGACCATAAAAAACTAAATTCTCTGGTCTGATGAGACAAAGATTGAGCTCTTCAGTGTCAATGCCAAGCGTCTTGTTAGGAAGAAACCAGGAACACATCATCACCAGTCCTACAGTGAGGCATGATTTTGGCAGCATCATGCTATGGGGATGTATTTCAGTGGAAGAAACTGTGAGACTAGTTAGGATAAAAGGAAAGATGACTGCAGCAATGTACAGACACATATTGGATAAAAAAACTGCTCTCTTGCTCAGACTGGGTTGTTGGTTCATCTTTCAGCAGCACAGCCCTAAGCACACAGATTCAAAAAAACATCTCTTGAGAGATCTTAAAATGGTTGTGCACAACACTTCACAAACAACCTGGTGGAGCATGAGCTGCTGCAAAGAGGAATGGGCAAAACTGGCTAAGGATAGGTGGCTAAAAAACCATGCCATGCTACAATTACATACTGTGATGATTTGACAGGACCACTACGTCACCTAGCAAGTGAGGACAGCGACACAAAGCCCCACTAAATTCAGCTGACCCTACAAGAAGGAATTTTATAGGGAGGTTGCCCAGTTGCAGCCCTCAGCAACACTCACTGGCAACTGCTGACAGAAGAAGGATCCAAAAAGATATCAGAAGGCAGAGATTTGCTCCAAAAGCTACAAAAGTTAGGGCAGGTGGCAAACAGTGAGTCAAGATAAGCCAAACATTACCATTAACATTTTTTTATAGAAATCCAGAGCTGGGTAACAAAGAGCAATGGACCTTTTTGTTCAAACAGCTAAAAGCTACCAGGCTCTTCTTTAAATAGGTCATGTGACAAGACTTTCAGGCAAGATTCCAAAGGAATTCAGAAGTGCAAAAGCATAACATGGTTTTAATAAGTGCTTTCTTCCTCACTGTCTCCCTGCATCAGCTTCTTGTATGGTAAATTCTGGTGCAGATGGACCTTCCTGTTCCTGATGGGACCTTTGATTAGCTGTCTCCATCCACAGGTCAACAGCTGGCTTTGGGTCAAATGTAACTCTCACAGTACAACAACATTTGAACCCCCAGATCTCATACCTCAGTAGTCAAACAGTGCTTTTCTTTTGTCAGATTTTACTTTTAGGCCCAAACTCCACGTTCCCAATTGGATCCGCTGGGTTCTGTCAAGCCTTGCGTTCCTATAGATGCAGACCAGCGGATCCAGAGTTCTAATGGACTGTGGAGACAGCCCTGTCATAGCCCCATTGCGTCACTGAGCATTGCATTAAAATTTTAGCAGACATGGAGCTAGAGCATTACATATGTCTACTCTACGCTGCGTTCCAGCTGTAATCTCAATCTCCCTGCAATACCAATTTCAGCCACAATGTCACTAGTAAGCAAGCAGCTCATAATCATCTTCTTTCACACAAATGTGGGGGACGAGGAAGATGCGAGGAGGCTGCTTTCAGCCAGCGTGCAGTGCAGGAAGCACAGGCAGCAGACCTCCGGACCCCCCTAGATGGTCGGGCCCAGGACAGGAGTACCCCTATCTACGCCTGACGGTGGCACTGAGACTATACATACAATTTATGAAACCCACAGTCAAAATCTCTTAAGTATGGGCTACTCCCATTAGAAGAAATGTCTATGATTGAGTACAACTTCAAAAAACAAGAGAAAGGGGCTCTAGGAACAAATAGCAAGCTTACTATAAATTAAAATATTTGGGGCACAACAACATCTCATATAGAATTGCCAACATCCCTATTTTATATACATAATACCAATCGATTAACAAGCTCACACATATGAGGTAGCTAGCCCCAGAGATTTTAACGGCAAAAAATGGTGCTTGTGTCATAGATAGTTTTTGAGATTAAACAAATAATTGATTCCATTATCATTAAAACATACTAAATGTTAAAAAAACATCTATCCGATTGTACTTGAAAAGATGGAAACTCCACCATAATTCATTGTATATTCTATGAAGCTTGATATAAAACCCACCTGCAAAAAGTATGGGGATCTGAAAGCCTGAAGCAAACAACTGATTTTCAATGAAGGAAAGTCTTTGTACTATTTCCAATGAAATGGACGCAATCTAGTTTTATTTACATTTTACATAACTTCTTTTTCTTGCTGTCTGAGAAGGGTTATAAGCAGGTATGCACATAACTTTTGTAGTGAGCTCCTCAGATAAGTACCAGGAGATGGTATTTGGTACTCACCCTATATGTAGGGTGGTCTTCTTTCCATCACTGTCCTCTGCAACAGCTTCCTGCATGGTAGGTTCTGCTGCAGATGGATCTCCCTGTTCCTTATTTAGCCTCTGATTAGTCTCCATCCACAGGTCACCAGCTGGCTTTGGGTTAAATGTTGTACTCTCACAGTACAACACCATTTGACCCCTTACATCTCATACCTCAGTAGTGTGACCCTGAAGTATTCTGGATTAGGAGTAACCCCTAATACTACCTGCAGTCCAAATGTCATCCTTTTATAGTCATATTCCAGCTGTCACACAGTGCTTTTCTCTTGTCCGATTTTACCATTACATATGCCTACTCTGACTTTCACCCCCCAGATCCAAGTGACATAAATTGTATACATTTTACACTTAGATGCAGCTGCCCAGGCACGGAGTGCCTCCAAGTTGTAAGTACACATATGAGATAAATAACAATAATGCAGGTATGCATAGCTAGTTTTTTGGCCGTTTTTGAGTACCACTGATGTGCACCCCAGGTTATAAGGACATTTCTGAACAACATACCTGAAGAATTGAAGGAGTCTTGTAATGATGAGTGGGTCACAGTTCATCCACCATAATGTGAAAGGATAAACAAATTAATAAAATAATAACTTCTTTAAGTTTCCTTAATAAAGTGCTTTCAATAAAAAAATTCATAAAGAAGATAAGTTCAACACATAAAAAATGCAAAGATGTTGCTTCTACCAAAAAATAAACTTTTGACACAAACTACTTTCAGACTAATAGTTAAATATCATCACAGTTGATTTCTTCTGAAAACCATACCACAAGGCAATTTGGTTACGGCATAAAAAAGTTAATGATCAGACACATTGGAAGGAAATTTGTTATTTTCCAAGTGGCAGCTGTTTCTGCTGAAAAAAATGATGATTAGTTAGGTTCTACAATCATACCTATTTGTTTATTTAATTGCTTGCACTCTTGTGGATTATTAATTACAGCATATAGTCAAATAAAAATGTTTATAATTAAAAGGAAAATACATAAGGTAATTAACACAGAAATCTAGGTGTACATTGACCTTTTTCAAGTGCTGACGCTTTGATTACACATTTGTAATTTTCAAAAAAAAAAGATTAATTATAATTACTTTTTGTTCAACATATTCGTTTTCTTTTTTAAAATATTTTACCTATAACACTTACACTAGACAGTTCACCAAACACCTTATAATATAAATTATTACTTAATGTAGTAGTGTTTGGCTTCCTGTTTTAGCATTTATATTTTGTCTCCATTACATACTTAATATTCATAAGCTAATGAGCAAATTTTGTAACGATCATTATCTCAAGGATTACATATATTAAAAAAACAGTTACTAATTACATTTAAGGTAAACCTTTGCCTAAAAGGCAGCATTCATACGCATGCTTTCCAGGCTGCTGACAGTCGGCGACCCCACACTACCTCTATCATGCAGGAACCCCAAAAGCGACCAGGGGACGCCTAATTGCGCAACTTCCCAGCTTTGTTGCTTTTCAGACTTCCGAATAAATTCAGATTAAACCTGTTTATTTAGTTCATGTACCATTGTTTTTGTACCATAGGACACACTTTTTCTCCCCAGAAATAGGAGGGGGGGGGGGGTGCCTGCATCTTATGGTCCCAATGTGCAATCACCGTTGGTTCCACCAAGCAGATTAGCCGAGGAGTTGGAGAAGCAGAGCCCTGCTCCTATAAGCAATGAAGAGGAGAGACAGATAGATGAACTCCCATCTATCTCTGCCTGTGTTGGAAGCTGCACACTCACCTGCAGCTTCCACAGACACAGCCATAAAGGACAGGACAGATGTCTGCAACCTTTCCCCCACAACCTCCCTTCCTCCCCGAAGATGATGTGATGTTACATTATACTATTGCTACTAGTGACACCCTGTGGAGGAATTTAGAATTGCATTGATCCAATTGATTTGAACGCTTCCATAGTTTTTTCTGGCTTTCCTGCTCTTAAAACTGGGTATCTTATGGTCAGGTGTGATATAAAGTACATGAATTTGAAGCATGTTGTGATATTGATTTTATTCATAGGTCATTAATGTAGTAAAACATTTTGTGCATTGATACTGCTAAATTCCTTTACATTTATTTTCTACACTGGTGCTTTCTATAACAAAATCATCTTCATGTCTGAAAATGCATAATCTCTTGCTGCAAGGAATACCTCTGCATCATTGGCTGCTATTAGCATAGCATGGTGCAGCCTGCATCCTCACCTGACCTCAATCCTATTCAGAACCTTTGGAGCACCCTCAAGTAAATGATCTATGATGGTGGGAGGCAAACTTCAGTTCTGGGAGGCTATTCTGCCACCCTGCAAAGAAATTCAAGCAGAGACTCTCTAAAAACTCACAAGTTCAATGGATTCTTTGGATGAAATTTCTTTATGTTGTAGGCCTGTAACTTCCCAAAATATGTCCGTACAAGGGTCTACTAGACATCTTGAATATAATAATGTTTGAAATCCAAAATAAAAAAAAATTACATAAAAAATAAATAAAAGGTATTATCTAAATGATCACATCTCTAAAATACTTCTTTTGAAGATTTCAAAACAGTATGTATTTATATTTATAATTTTTTTGCTAAAAGTTATGGAAAGGTTATGTTTTGTGTTTTTTTTATTTACTTTGAATTTAATTGAATACAGTTATCACTGTATCCAGTACAATTCCCTTTGGCACTCTCTCTCTTCCTTGGTGTGATGGACACACCAGGGGAGAAAGGGTTAGCGGCAAAGGGGCACATCTAGGGAAGCATACAGAGAACAGTTTTCTCCATAGAAACTACTTTTTTATCTCCTTTTTAACTACTTTTGAATCTCCTGCCGCCTCCCCGATGTGACGTCAACATGTCACTTGGGGGGTCCGCTCTCCTCCAGTAGCTTGCTCTTCAGATCAGAGCCGCCGTAGTAGCGCGGAATGCAAAATTTTTGCTGCCGGGGCACCGTTCTTCGCCGGATGGCTCCATCTCGTCCAGTGCAGTACTAACAGGAAGAGCTGGACGAGATGGTGCCTCCAGGAATGGCAGGGTGATTAACTGTCCTTTTGCTTTAAAAATGAATGTTCCCACAATAATCACTGTTCTGGGGGTGGTGGTTGTTCGCCAAACCCTTTTTAGTCCTGATGACCACAGTTTCAAGGTCAAGCAGGGTACTGTATGTCCTATTGTGCACTTTTGTGCTGCTGTGTGCTGCTTCCCAATTATCTGAGCTGTGCTGTACAGGATCTGCAGTAAGCTATCATAAAGGAAACGTACTTACACTACATGCAATAAAAATAGATACTTTTACAGGGTTATTAATGGTTACAGACCTCCATTCATTTTGTCTCAATTATCTAGAATTCAGCATTAAATACAATATTTAAATCATCCTGCTATCATTTACAGTGCTTTGCAGATGACAGTGAATTTTTGTAGGTAAGTATTCATTTCTGCAAAACGGATTGAAATATTTAATTTAGGGCCATGTACCCTGGAGATATTAGTTTTATATCACCAGAATAATATACATTTTTACGTATAGTAAATGTAATCCAGATTCTAATAAATGGCAAATTAAAGTATGCTGAATTTATCCAAACATTTAATAACAAATACATTTGATTTGCCAGATTCTATGAAACCTTCACTGGTATTCTCTGGGCACTTCCTTTATTCCTTATCTGTTTACTATAGACATGTTTATGTTTACTTAAAGAAATATTCGTAAGAATGGATGTAAGAAAATAGACGTTGTGTACATTTAATGATGTTATGGTTTTTTTTTATTTACACTCTGTATCTCTTAAACCTCTAGCTTGTCTGTCCCTGATGAAGCCTGTTCTCCGGGCGAAACACGTGGGACTATATATGACTATGAAAGAGATGTACCACACTGTACTTGGTCTTGTTTTAGGTGGTTTTAACATATGTATTATTTGTACACCATTTTATGAAACATGTCTTTGTATAAATAAAGATTGTAACATGCAAATGTAGTACTGACTTGATCCATGATTTAGGGTATTGACCTAAAAAAGTCCCATTTAGAAATTGGCAACTTCTGGTGGTAAAAGGTTTATTTCCTACACCTCCAGAATGCCGCTAGGCTATTACTTATACATATTTACTATAGAGTCTTTTGGACCCTCAACAAATTCTTGAATGTTCTGTTATGTAAATGTTTTCCAGATTTTCTGAACTAGAAGCTATGCCTTCCTCTCTCACCCCCGGCTACCCTGGCCAATCCCTGTTGGATTATTTATAAAAGAAGTACAGCCAGATTTTCAAGAAATATAAATATCCTATAAATGTTGCATATCGCAGTACCCTGGGATTTAAGGAAATTGGAGTCTCAGTGGTTCTCAACTTGAGTTCAACAGACTTCTAGTGTATATTGCCACATGTAAGGTGGAAAACCTGGGGTTTATGCAGGAGTCTTGTCCAGATCTTGAAATGGTCAAATGGTCAGATTAAAAAGCATAGAATGTACTGTCATTTATCAGCAGTATACTTTCTAGCCATTTTAAAGCCATTAACATTTGGATGGTCATTCAGGCATTAAACACCATCAATGACTAAGATGGGAACTCACTGCAAACGCGCTTTTCAGGCATTTATTGAGCAATAATTGCCTGGGTGTGAACATATCACCTTGTTCTTGTCCCAAAAGCACTCCCTGAATGCTCATCTACCCCTCCAATGGTGTTTTTCAAGCTTTTAAATTTTGTAATGAACACTAGTGCTATAGGCTTGAAACCCACATGATAAACACTTTCAGACAGAAAAGGTCACCTGGATAGCATAAACATCCTGAGCATTTTCCCTGAGTGTAGCTTTGGGTAAGTTCTCTTACCATGCATACTCACCTATCCCCAGCTGTTCTTCATATTAGACATACCATGTCTGTATGGAGCTGGGTGTGTACACAGGGGACAGGAAAGGTTTCCGTTTATCTTTTTATGTACCTTGTCTCATGTTAAGATTTGCTTATACTAGAGTATCTCAAGTTATATAGGAAACTGGAATAAGTAACTAAACAAAAATGAACTTTTGATTTTTTTCCCTATCATGTTCAAACTTGATCAAACAATGGCCACCAGATCAGGGGGAGTATAATTCTACACTGACTGACTTGATACCAGGCACTGTTCTCTATCCATAAACTGTAGTCTCTGAGTAGGTCCTTGCCATCCTCCATTTATAATACAAAACTATAAAAAAAAAACATAAACTAAAGATAAAAGAGAGCTCTGGATCAGGTATGTGAATCTTCTGTCCTGTACTAGATAAACCTAAACAGAGGATCCTTCATACGGTTTTACAAAATCAATGGTTAATTAGCGTGCTGTAAAAGTCCCGGAGTTCAGTCTCCAACCCAGAGAAGGCAGTCTAGGGTTGGCATTATGCCTTCTCTCCCCCTCTGGTTTTTTGCTTTTGGGGAATCCAAATTTTGGGGATGTTGGCACACCTAATTTTGAAAGGGGGATCAACATAATTCTGGGAAATATATTTCAATTTTGTAATCTCACACTGGCAGAAATAAGTATGGGTTGGTCAAGACGAAGCCTGTTCTGAGTGGATCCTGTCCATTTGTACTTATGTATGGTCTTGGCCACGAGCTTCAGCTCAGATTTAGGATGGTGTCATCTTCTTATAGCGAGGCCATGTTTATGTAGAGCAACAATTCTTTATAACAGATCCACAGAGAAGTGCCATGCTGAATTTCCAGTGACCAATATGAAAAAAGTCTGAGAATGATAACACCAAATTTAACATACCTGATTCCCATGCACACCTGAGGCCGTTTAAAACTAACGAGACACATGACAAATGGCTAAATGGGCACATTTTTTACTTAGGGGTATACTCACTTTTGTTGCCAGAGGTTTAGACATTAATGACTGTATGTAGAATGTACACTTACTACTTTACATTGTATTAAAGTTTCATATCTTCATAGTTGACCCAGGAAAACATATTATAAATGATTTACCCCAATGTTAAGAGTGTACTCACTTTTGTGCATACACACTTTGAAAACCTTTATTGTTTTATTTATACAGCAAGTTCAATATAAAACCAATACGCTAAATAACTATGGCTTCTGCTTAAGTTCATCATCTTTTAGGTAGATTGCATTGAATTGATACACAAAATGGAATATTAATTAGTGGCTTGAAAGACAAAAGCAGAACTGAAATGGTTGTGCAGATCTGAACCATAGATAACAAGCAATAATGCTAACCATGTTACACCTTCCACCCAGGAAGCTGTCTATCTCAGAAGCTTGGATTCTTGCCTGCTTGTGGCAGTCAGTAGGTAGAAATTGCTGATTTGAATGTCTGTTTAAGTGGAGAGATTTGCTTATCACTGTTCAGTGAGCATAATGTAGACATCAAATTTCTCCAAATTCTGCTTCTAAAATTTGTTTCTATGGATTTGGTGTTGAACCCCCACCATAATTACCAATAAAAAAGTAAAATTCACAAACAGGGACTCATGGTGCATACATTTTGTAAAGTTTATTGTGATAAAAAAAACCTTAATGAATATAATAATAATTCCATTATTGACTATTTGTCAATTAACTGAGTAAGTTTTAAATCACATTTAGGCTTTCATAGAACATAGCAATTTGTATATTTTGAGCCTCTATATATTACTCTGTCTGTCATTCTAGCTAATTGATCATCATTTAACTTTTCTATAATTAAATAAACACATGCTTGATAGGTAATTAATGGACATAAATGATTGCAGGAATTAAGATGCACCTTCGGCGACTCACTGTAAATGAAGGCACAAACATATGTAGTGTATGTTGTGTTCCCCTTATTAGAGCTGACAGTAAATTAGCCTTTGAACTTCCTGCTAGCAAATATATTGTATTTGCATAAAGGCTTAAAAATTGCATGTGTTAGTTTGTTACTGAAAGCCAATTTATGCAGTATTTGCCAGACCTGTACGATCAAAAAAAGTCCTTACCACTTATTTATTTTGTAAGAAACTTGTAGAAATTGGCAACACTAAAAATGCAAACCCCCATAGACTATGTTCACACTTTTGCATGCTATGTAACAGGCAGGTTTTGGGTGAACACAGGAACCACATGCCAAAGGTATGGTTGAACAGAAACTTTACTAAACAATTGGTGTAACAAAGGATATCAGAAATAAACCAATTTATAGGGAACAGAATCACACAGTGCTGCACCTGAGAGGAGGCAGACTTATGTTCAGCTACAGTCTTTGGACAGGTAACAGGGAACATTTCCAAGTGGTAAGGGCCATCACTCCGACATGCCAGGGTGCTGTCCCAATACTGCAAGACCATGATCAAGGGTTTCATTGGAGATTGCAGGGTGTGAAGCTCAGTAGTATTGAGTAAAATAAGTATTTGATTCTTTTCAAAAGATGTCTTAGAACATGGTGCCAAAACGTTTGTTGGCAATCACAGAGGTCAGGCATTTCTTGTAGTTGGCCACAAGGTTTACACATATCTCAGGTGGGATTTTGTCCCAATCATCTTTAAAAAAAACCTCTCCAAGTCAACAATGTTTCAAAGCTAATGTTTGGCAACTCAAACCTGCTCTCTCCACTAATTTTCTATGCATTAAGGGTCTAGAAACTGGCTTGGCAATGCCACTCCAAGACCTACGTGTTACTCCATTGTTAATTTGTCCATGGGTTTAGGTCCAGGACCCAATTTTAACTACCTGACAGAGGGAAGAAGGTGCTACCCAAAATTCGATGATACATGGTCCCATCCATCATTCTGTCAATGTGGTTAAGGTATCCTATCCCCTTAGCAGGTAACAACACCCAAATTGCAATGGGTCGACCACAATGTTTGACCTTTGGCGTTTTTGGGGTCATTAACAGCATTTCTCTTCTTCCAAAGATGGTGAGTTGATGCCAGAGAGTTCAATTGTGGTCTCCTCTGACCACAACACTGTCAAACAATCATTCAGTGTTCGTAGGCAAACTGCAGTTGGCCTCAACAGGAGGACGATGCAGACCCTGCAGGATTTCATTTTCTTCATTGTGTTATGTTTCCAATTATTTCTTGGTGACTATGGTCCCAGGTGCCCTGAGATCATTGACAAGTACCATCTTGTGTAGTTCGGAGCTTCTTCATAACTGTTCTCTTGATCATTGCAATTCCTTTAGAGGGGAGATCTTGCATGAAGCCCCAGACTGAGGCATATTGACAGTTGTATTTCTTCCATTTGCTAATTATCACTGCAACTGTCATCTTCTCATCAAACTGCTTGGCAATAGTCTTCTAGCCCAGTCCAGCCCTGTGTGGGTCTAATAAAATGGAAGTGATGTCACTGACATCACTTCCGGTACCTGGAACGCACAGTTCCCAGTTTTGATAGCCACTCATGACATCACTGATGTCACTTCTGGTTTGAGGCGGCTTCTCTCTGCGGTCTCTCATAAAAAAATTCCACTGGCTGGATCTTTCTGCTCCTGATCCAGCCAGTGGACGAATAGTAACCTTCTTTCCACCTGTGAACAAAAGCGAACATGTTATGTTCACAGCAGCCGCACCACCCTAGTTGAACCTCAGCCCTAAGGAAACCCAGAGAGTGCCAGTTAGCTTGCTGAAAAGATGTGGTTGGGGTGAGCTCAACTTAACTTACCAGCAAAATGGCTAAAGAATATAAAACACATAATACAATATATATTTCATGTATCCCATTAAAATTCATTAAATCTTATAAAATCCATGCATTAAAATTAGATGATGCTAAAAACTGTTTGTCTCAGTTAAAGAAAACTGCCAAAATAAACAAAATAATTTGGTTACATTTCTCCCTATCCACCCACAGAACTTGAACATGTAAAAAACAGGCAATTCCACATGCTAAACTATAATGCTTTTTAGAAGATCTATCCCTTCACAGCTATTTTTAATCACTGACTGTGCTATTAAGCCTTTACTTAACATAATTTAACATCTAATTAAACCTTTTCTGCCCACTCATCCATCTTGATGTTCTCTGAAGCTTCCGGATTGTATTAGTGGTTTTTGCATTGCTCAGATATAAAAGTAATGAACCTTTTGTATATACTTTTTAGAAATGTAGATTTTTTTTAAGATATCTTGGCCTCTCTTAATGCTCTAGCTGTTATCCAAAGTAAGAAATATACTATGTATACCACATCTTTATTGTAAATACTTTAAATATAAGTACTTTTGGTGGATAAATAGTTGGCTAAATGAGAATCATCAGTGTGTGGTTGTAAATGGAGTGCATTTGGAAAAGGGACCATTCACTAATGGGGTTCCACAAGACTCAGTACAGTGTGTGGTGGCTCTGGAAGCAAAGTCTTTTTTATTGCCTTGTCTTTAGTATGATAGCTCTCAGCATACCTGTACTAAAGCGGAACTATTTTCACCATTTTAACTCCAAAACCTTCATAGCCTAACCCCAATAACATTCTACAGCTGGCAAAAAACCTGATCTTATTGTTTTCAAATGGGTCATCTAACCCTTGAATGATACATTTCCAGTCCAGAAGGCACACTTCCTTGGCAGTTACTGCGCTCATTTCAGCCAAGCCAGGTCCACTGGTGTAACACTAGACAGTGCCATTTCTAGCTCTTGGGGGGCCCTATGTGAGACCGCATAGCACACATCGCAAGAGAGCACACTTCGCATTGCACACTACTGCTACCCACCCTGCAAACAGAGGAAAGAGAGGAAGATAGTGAATCCCCAAAGGGCCACAATCATGATTGTAATTTGACATGTGCATGGGGGCTTATGGAGCGGAACGTGGGGGCCATAGTGATCCCCAGAGGCCTATGTGCATTTGGGGACCTTTGGGCAAAATGTAGACATGCCACTATTTTTCTGGTATCTGCCAAACCCAGACTCATCCTCTGGATTGCCTAACATAGAAGTATGATTCCTCGCTCCAGACAAGATGTCTCCACTTTAATGTCCAATGACAGTGATGTAAAGCTAGCTAGTGATGTAAAGCTAGCCATACAAATCATTGTTGTACGTCCGATCGCACCATGCTTATGGCAAAATAAAAGAATGATCGTTCATTGCTTTGGGTGCCTGATCCCTTGCCGATACTTTGAACAGGAATCCAACATGTTGCTTAGTCCCTGTTCGATCGCCAAACAACAGGATCCTGCGGGATCAAACGCTCAAAGTGGGCAGCATTCAATTCCCAAACAATCGACCGCCGCAAATGCCCATGCTCTGATCGAGCCGTGTAGGGTGGCCTTAAGGCTTGGATGTAGTTGGTTGTCAACCCATTCCATTAGGCTCTCTTTGAACAGTCAAATCTAAAGCTGGCCATACACCTTCAGATCTTTCTGTCAGATATCCTTCAGATCTACCAACAACTATGTAGTGCTGGGTCCTCTGTGATTGAACACAGGAAGACTTGATTGTTTAGAAAGTCCCTCATATTACAAGGTTTTGGTAAAACAAAAGGGGATCTGAAGGGAATCTGACAGAGAAATCTGAAGGTGTATGGCCAGCTTTAGGGCCATATGAAGTTTGTAGGTCTGTAGCTCATACCTCTGCAAAAGAGTTTCTTCTCTGTATGTGTTGACCCTACTTTGTGGTTATATGTGGGTGTGTAAAATTTATAGAATTAATAGTGCATGTCACTCAGACCCTAGAGGGAGGGTCCCCATCCCAAATATACTTCAAAATTACAGTGGGTAGGAAGAGAGACCGTTAGTGATGGTCTCACTGCCTACCAAACAATTTCCCTTGAGTGAACAAGGCTCGGGGACTTTGAAGCGGGACCGACCTCTAATTCGCTAAAAACCTCTGGGTAGAGGATTTAAATGTTAGTGAAACCAATAATGTAAGGTAAACATGGTAGCCAAAAGTAACAACAAAATATGTTACTGCGCGGGACAACGGGGCGAACTACTTTCCACCAGCAACCACCATATTACTGGCATCGTCCACAACACCATCAGTGTTACCCTCAACCCAATTACCACTGCAGCTGGTCTATCACCCCCCGTTCCTCCTGTGACCCTCGGGAGCAGCCCCGACATACCAAGACCTACTGGACCTACTCAAGCTTGACACCTCTTTGAAGAAGAATTGTCGAAACGCGCGTCGAGATGTCCTTATTTTTCCTAACCTCACTGCATCTGAATATCCTATGAATACGGTGGCTGCCCGATTTCATCACCCCAACATCCAAGTCCTCTGACGATTTTAATCAACCATATTAAAGACGAACATTTTAAGTATATAACCTACCACCGAGGACTTTTTATTACACATCAATCTGATATTTTGTTGTTACTTTTGACTACCATGTTTACCTTACATTATTGGTTTCACTAACATTTAAATCCTCTACCCAGAGGTTTTTAGCGAATTAGAGGTCGGTCCCGCTTCAAAGTCCCCGAGCCTTGTTCACTCAAGGGAAATTGTTTGGTAGGCAGTGAGACCATCACTAACGGTCTCTCTTCCTACCCACTGTAATTTTGGTGTGTAAAATTTGGCAGCAAGTAAATTGTATTAAGTAATTTATTGCTCAGGTGGCATCTTACAATGGAATCATGCTGGAATTTACAGAGCTTATGGAAGTGGCCATTTCTTTCACAAATAAGAAATAGAAGCCATCTGAATGGCAAGGTGCTTGATTTTCTACTGGTGTGGCTGTGGTTTAGGAGGGTATCCCAAAGGTTTATCACAAAGAAAGGAAAGTCCAAATATGTTTATTATAAGACAAAATTTGTCATATCGGTGTCATGTTAAGAAAACTGCCAATATGACACAATACAATATGATCACATCTATATTTACCTAAAAACAAAACAACAATATAAATTTACTGACCTTTAGGTGGGTAAAAAATGTTGCAAGGCCAACTTTGCTATGGCAATTAGATAACCAATCAATAAAGCACAGATTAAAGTCAGGACCTCTAGCTTTGAAAAGATTGTCATAATCTGTAAAACCACCACTACTACCATTACTGTCACAAAGTAACAAATTCACTCTCACACGGGCATATTGCTTTGTATATAGCTTGCAACCACAACGTTTTATAGTACAATATACGGAAACATTTCTTCGCCGATTTGGAACCATCCACTTAGAGACATGCTGTGTACATGTATTTTTAGCACAATGTTTGTCTTTTTAATGTCCTATATTATATCGCATCTACTCTTTGATTCTGTTTTTTTTTCCTTTGCACATTTTTGCAAAGTTTGTGACCAGTTAAACTACAATTGTCAATCCAATTTAGATCTTGTTTTATTCTCCTCCAAATACACATAACTTCAGCATATCTATTTACGTGGAAATGCTTTCACAGTGGAAGAGAAAGTAGCATTGCTCAGTCTGATCGTCGAGTAAATAGCTTTGATGACTTTAGATAATCCTGTGCAGAAATAATCTATCAGTCTAACCTTTTCCTTTGTCATAAATGTCACAGATAATGGTTGAAAGTGATAGGTGATCCTTTTGCCCCAGCTGTGAAAGGAAACTCCAGGGGGTAACATTATAGTCAACAACCGAGTACGTGCAATATTATTTTTGACATCCAATTACAAAATTCCTACAACAGATATGACAGAGGCATCTTGACACTTTCTCTGTAAAGATGTACAGTATAGACTTTATAACGGAACATATAATGGTCTGTTTGATGTGCTATTTAAAGTGAAAGTGTATGGCATGAAATGTATGTACATCTGTAACCTTTAATAATAAAAGATGTCATTAAAGTCAGTTTAATTGGTCGATTGGTCTGGATTTTCCTTTTTTTGTTTTTCATTATGATGCATGCAAGGTGCTTATTATATTGTTGACATATCATATGATGGCTTTGTTAACAATTGGCTATTTAATAGTAAGCATGACATTTTTATACACGTTTTTGGAATTGAGCTATAAAGATGTATAGATAATGGACTCAAAATACCATCACCCCACCTATTGTATACTCTGTTCCCCCACCTATTAGATTGTCAGCCCGATTGGGCAGGGTCTTCTATTCATCCTGTGTCATAACCTGTACCTGTGTGTTATCTTGTGTGCTATCTGAAATCTAATTATGTATGATAATAATAGTAATACCCTATAATACCCCCCCCCCACACACACACACACACACACTTACCTGTCCATGTGTTCGCTGGACTCCCTACAGTCGCGGGCAGCCTCTGTGGGTGGTCCGATGATGTATTCGGTATTCTGGCTGCAGCATTCCCTAGCTGGACTCTACTGGGGAAATTTAAACAAACTTGAGCAGCAGCGCCATCTTGTGGACATTTGTCCATTTTTACTGGAGATGGTGGAATTTCATTTTTGAAAACTCCACTTTGAAAGTAGCTGCTGCATTTCCCACCCTAGGCTTATGCAAGAGTCAATAAGTTTTCCCAGTTTTTGTAGATAAGGTTAGGTAACATATCCGATCACAGTCCGACCGATTATTCCCAAAAGTTCGATCGAAGTTACTCGGTCGAACCATGTGGGCATTGACCGATTTTTGGAAGACCAATGCAAAAAAACGATTGTTTTTAATCGATCGGACGAAAAATCGGGGAGTGTATGGGGGCCTTTATATTCGGGTCGGCTTATACTCAAGTACACTTAATTAAGTTATATTAAATACTTACTAATAAAAATATAGCTATTGGATAGCCAGACAGTGGAACAGGGCAGGCAGCGCAGGTACAGGTCAGGTAGCAGGAGAGGATTCTCCTGCTACCTGACCTGTACCTGCGCTGCCTTCCCTGTTCCACTGTCTGGCTGAAGACGCCTGTAAGGGCAGACAGACAAGTAAGGGTTAATGGGTAGCAGAGTATCAGAATACAGACAGGAATATATAGTTGAGCCCAATTATTATTATTATTATTTTTACTTAAAGTTACTTTTATTCCACCAGCAAGTTATTTTTTAATGGGAAGTGACATAGGTGTCTCCCAAAAGATAATAAGATGATGTACATTTGGCATTGTGTCTCCACTGGTATTTTTGCCCATTCATCTTTAGCAATCTTTAGCTCCAATTCTCTTATTTTGGATGTTCTTCTTGCCATTACCCTGATCTTTAGCTACCTCCACAGATTCTCAATTGGATTCAAGTCAGGACTTTGACTGGCCCCCTCAAAACGTTAATGTTGTTGTCTTCTAACCATTCCATCAACACTTTTGCTGTGTGTTTTGGGTCATTGTCATGCTAAAATGTCCACTGATGCCCAAGGCACTGCCTAATGTTGTTGTTGAGAATCCTCATGTATTGCTTTTTTTTTCATGGTGCCGTTTACTGTGATTAGGTTCCCTGGTCCATTGGCTGAAAAACACCCCCAAAGCATTAGGTTCCCACCACTATGTTTTACAGTGGGAATGGTGTTCTTTGGGTTGAAGGTTTCTCCTTTTTTATGCCAAATGAAGGAAACATCAATGTGTCCAAACAATAAAATTTTTGTTTCATCTGACTATAACACAGAAGACCAGAAGTCTTCCTTTTTGTCCAGATAAGCCTTTGCAAAGGCCAAGCATTCACCCTGGTCTGCATCCATGGAACTCAGCAGTATGCAGTGTCCGTTGATTGTCTGCCTTGAGACATTGCTACCAGCAGAGCCCAGATTGACCAGGATGGCCTTGTTGGTGATCCTTGGATTCTTTGTCACCTCTTACTATCCTCCTGGCTAGCACAGGTGTCACTTTTGGCTTCTGACCATGTCCTCTAATAATTTCCACAGTGCGGAACATCTTGAATTTTTAATAATACTTTGCACTGTAGCCATTGGAACTTAAAAACATTTAGATATGGCCTTGTAGCCCTTTCCTGACTTGTGAGCATCCACAATGTGCAGCCACAGGTCCTCACTGAGCTCCTTTGTCTTAGCCATGACTGTCCACAAACCAACTGCAGAGAGCTGCTGTTTTTCACCAGTTGAGTTGATCAAAACAGCTGTTACTGATTAATCAGGGTAATTAGGATGCTTTAGAATAACTTGGACTATTTAGAATGGTATAGATCTTTGGATTTTCCCAGAGACTGTGACAGTTTGTAAAAGGTATGAATAGTTTTGGACATGACACTTTTTGCTCAAATGTAAATAAAATCTGAGAATTTCGGGGGGGGGGGGGGGTTCACAAAAATGCCTTGTACATTGTTCTTATTATCTTTTGGAAGACACCTATAACGTTTCCCGTCAAAAAATAACTTGCTGGTTGAATAAAAATAAGTTTAAGTCAATATTTGCTTTGGGTTTAAATATGTAGAAAAATAAATAAATAAATAAATAAATATGTAGGGGCTTAACTGTAGCAGAGGAATGCCAATGGAAGTCAGCGCTTTAGCATAATACAGAGAACCTAATACTGAGGCAAAGCAGGAAGGGTTGGGTCCTTTATATAGGTGCAGGAGGCCACTATTGGTCAGCCAGGACACATGACCAATACCTTAAATCCCAGGAAGTGACATGCGCTGGTCCTTAAGGAAGAGCTGCAGAACCATAGCTGGGAGGGAACTGAGGAGCAGATCCCAGCACAAAAGCAATCACTGCTAAACAGAGAGCCCAGAACTGCAATGGTAAGTAGGGGGGCAGGGGCGCATGGCAGCCGTCGTTACAGAAGCTATTTTTTCAATTAACACAATTAGGTGGTCTTTCCATGTCAGTTATCTTTTTGTGGATGTTTCATTATTCTACTGGACTCAAATCACCAACATTTTTAACATTGACTTAATGGTGGTTGGATTGGGAATATGAGCCATTGCCCTGTTTCCTGGAAAATAAGGCACCCTTACATTTTTGCCTTAAACTAAAATATAAGGCACCCCCTGAAAAAAAGGCACCCCCGAAGATGTAACTCTGGACAGGGGGGGTCAGAGGGGGCAATCAAAATGACACAGGAGGATCAGAAGGGGTTACTTAAATGGTAATACTACCTCCGATCATTTTAAGTGATCCCCCCCACCCTGATACCCCAGTGCTGTATTCTTTTTCATGTAGAAATAAGACATTCCCTGAAAATAAAACGTAGGGCATCTTTGGGAGCAAAAAATAAGACATAAGTCTTATTTTCAGGGAAACACTGAATTTGACTAGCATGAGGGGCTGCAGAAGACATTTTCACCACCCGTGAGGGATTCTGAGATAATTACCATCTGCATTTCCTGTTTTTGCAAATCATTTCTTTGGGGTAGTTATTTTGTTTGCATGTTGATCTAAACACCATTTCAAAATTGTTTAATTAGAAAGTAGTAGTAACGAAAAATGGAAATGATGTTTTACAAAAGTTTATGTTTACATGATAATATCTTCGGATTTTCTTGTAGAAGGTGATTAGCATATTAAACTCCTTGGAGAAATGAGAAATGCATACTTGTAAGTGCATTGCACAGGTCTTGGAATGCTCTACTACTAATTTGTCTGTACACTTTTTTGTGCTTGTAATTAGTATTCATTCCACTATGCACTTCCTAAATGATGTTAATTGGCTTGATAAAACTTCAACATACGTGCTTTTTATGTTTTTTTTAATAGCACAAAATACATTTTGAAAGTTTGTATTTGCAGTTCAGGTCCAGATGTCCAAAAATAAGTACTGCCATTTAATGTACAATATATTCATAACATAATTAGATTGCAGATAGCGTACATTAATATAACATTGCATAAATAGGACTAAAGCATCATTCTTCCAAGATGTATCTGTATCATTAGTGCTCTCCATTTCAGTAATTTGAATAATGAAGTTTAATTTGTCTCCAGTCATTACATATAATTTATGAGAGCAGAATGAAGCAGTGTTGTGTTTAAAAAGTTTGGAAGTTACTTTAGAAGTAATTCTCACAGCATGTGATTTGGTAGTAAATGTGTGCTGCAATCAAAGGGTTAGCACAAAAGTGTATTATTTACTACAACAGAGTTGATTTATTTAGAAAGAGTGTGTCAGAATAAGATCTAATTTGCTTATCCATCGTGGTGCCCCAGTACCATGGTTGGCATTGGAATGTTCACAGGTATGTCAATGACTGCATATTTATTATTATAATATGGAGAATTTTTAAGTGACAAATGTTTTTATTTTATTGTGAATTAAACTGATAAATGCTGACACTCCTGTCAGGTTACTCTTTGGTGTCCATAACCCCACTAAATTACAGTGCACCCAAACCCACCAGCCAAACTTTTTCCCCTAGCTAGCCAACCTCACATTTAAAGAGCAATATGTAAATAAAAAATTGTTACCTGTGAGGAGAGATCTGTATATTCCCCCCTGACCCCTCCTTCTCATCTCACCGGGGCCAAGGCATTCAGCTCCTCAGTGTCTGCTACTGGACTTTCTTCTGCAGCGATTCACAATTTTTTTTCCTACTTTCACTTTGTGTCCATTGACACACATTGTATCTGGTGGCCCCTGGTGGCCACCGTCGTTGCAGCCTTAACGCATTCATGCTAACACTGAATCTAAAATGGCAGCTCCCACAGACGTCAGCAGGATAGTGAAATATATTTTTTTAGGGGTTTGAGCAACTTTGAGCTATTGGGACCATTTAGAGGTCAGTAAAAATTTAATACAATTTTTTGGTGTTTTTTTATTGAGTTTAGGTGCACTTTAATAAATAAAAATACATACAAAGATATTGGCCCTGTTAATACCTTGATCTTCAAAATCTTACCTTAGAGACACATTTCACATGTATGCATTATAGCAATATACATTATTATTGTGGTTCCATTTATTGTGAAGGAATGGCGCCAAACATTGGAAATGGCACTTTGTGTTTGAAAGTTGTGTACAGTGGACCTCTGAGTTACAACCAGCTTGTTTTAAGACCATCTTGAGTTACAACCAAAATTTCAGTTTTAACTTAATTTTAAAGTCTTCACAATCAGAATTATTGGCAAGGCCAAAACATGTTTCCTCTTCTACAATTGTAAATAGAGACCTGTGGTGTCAGAGAAGCATTTGTATGCTGCACTCTAAACTCAGATACTGGAAAGTTTGAGGACTTTCAAACAGTGCATTAAACTGGATCCAAAATAGCTATAAAAGACAGAAGGATGGAAAAAAGAGAAGATAAAGGAAGCAATTAAAATTGAAAAGAAGGAAATTGTGATGATGTGAGAATGGCGATCATGTGGCAGAATGTCAAAATAGCTACAGACTCTTCCAAAGACAGAGGACACTGGAAAGCCAAAGATCTTATCAAGAAAGTAGGGATAATTCCGAATAAAAAGAAGGCTTGTACAAGGCGCCCAATGTGAGTTTATCCAATTTATTGGTGTATTAGAAAGGGTTAATACATCGACACGTTTTGTAGCTGTTAATGCCACTTCATCAGGATGCGATTTTAACAATTTGTCTCTGCTAAGATCAATTGGAACGTTCTCCTCCCCACTGTCTATCCGCCGGGGACACTTGCTTCAGAGATATTCACATTCCTTTAGAGAGATTACAGTTCATCAACAAGGTGTGTCATGGACAACAATGAATATGAAAAAATGTGCAGGAAACTTTTGAATAATCCACAAAAAGACCATGGAACCACCTGGAAGACCAATTGTTTCGGGCAATTACAGTTTTAGGGCAAGTATCCTGGTGGATGGCTACTTGAGGCCTCATGTCATAGGATAACCCATGTATATTCAGGACACCAAACATATTCTACAATTAATCGAGAACATGGAGAAAATTCACTTCTTGTTGGGGTAGATGTGGAAGCCATATATAGTTCCATTCCACATGAAAAAGGAAATATGGACCTTTTTACAAGAAAGAAATACCGAGCAACTGCAGTATAGTGAGTTTAGCTTAGGCCTACTGAGATTTATTCTTTACAATAACTTTTTCCTATTTAGGGAGGTATACCTTCAGATACAGGGCATAGCTATGGGGATCACCTGTGCCCTGAGTTACGCCAACCTGTATCTAGTGGCATGGAAGTGCCGATTGTTCGCCTGAGGAATTTGAACCATTTACCAAATTCATTAATATTTTTTACAGATATATTGATGACATTTTTGTCCTCTAGGAGGGTTCAAATGAACAGCTCAGGATCTTTGTTGAAAAGTTACACCTGAACAACTTTAATTTGAAGTTTACATACAAATAGATAGAAACCAACTAACCTTCCTGGATCTAACCATTATAAGAGGATCTGATCACAAGCTAAGGACCACACTATACAGAAAGGAGACTTCTGGCAACACTATACTACATGCCTCCAGATCCAATCCAACCCCTTTACTCAAAAGCATCCCTTATATCAAATTGAAAAGAAATTGCTCAACTACCAAGGATTTTGAAATTGTAGAGGCTAAATTAAGAGATCATCTTCTTCAGACGTGCTACAGCAAAAAGATGCAGACACAGAGCAAGGTTAATTTACTGTTTGGTCCCAAGAAAGAGAGAACTATTTCAACAACAAGGGTTATTACTACATACACAAAAGAAAATTTTGTCCAAATATTGGCCTATACTTACAAGTGATTCTAAGATCAATTCCTTCATCTGGATATTCTAACACAGAGCAATCATAGTGGCAGTAAACGTGGTGAAACCTGCAAACCTTTGGGTACTTTTAAATGCAACATGTGGAAATGTTCATGTTGTAAATATATACATATGAACTCAGAGGTCATTTTACCCAATGGTACTATTTTTAAACCTCGTCATTTTGCCAATTGTACAACTACAGGTGTGGTGTATCTTTTGCTCTGCACCTGTGGAGCATTCTACATTGGCAAAACTGAACAACAGTTACAACAACGTATATCCAATCATGTGAGATCTGGCACTACTGGGACCTTTCAAAACCCATATGACGACACCAATACAACTGTGAAAACATCTCAATCATTGTCTTGGACCGGATACATGGCCATATATGAGGGGGGGATTTCAATAAATTTCTCCTGCAGAAAGAGACCAGATGGATATTTGAACTGCGAGCCAATATCCATCCAGGCCTTACTGATCAGCATATTTTTAAATGCTTCCAATGAATGTTTTTGGCTATCCTAAAATCTTTCTTAATAGATAAGCAAGACCCATATCTGCTTATGGCAACAAATTTTTTTGCCCCTCATTTGTGCCTACTAGAGGATTAAAGATTCAATGCCATGACCACTTGACTACCAAGTATATCTTATTTTTCTTGATTACTATGACTTTAACACCATGATATGTAAATTGAAATACTGTAAAATTGTTGAATTATATGCCTAAAATTATCGGAAGATATATGTACATTAACATCATATTGCCCTCCTAATGTTTTTCATTTTTTCATTATTAATCATTAAGTTTTATTGAGTAAATAAGTATAACATACATATAAAATGAAAATCAACCGTATCCAGTACAAAGACATAGGATGTTCAAAACAAATGTACATTGGGGATAGAAAATGTTATCGTAGAAACATCAACCATTTGGATCAGTAAACAAACCGCAGGTGCATTCACCATACTACAACCGTGGCAGGGTTGAAAGGACCATGAATACCGGCAGATCTTTCCGGGAGAAATGGAAATGAAAATCCCCTGACTTCAAACTGGAGAAATG
>CM070033.1:146299310-146311242 GCA_036250615.1 Ptychadena robeensis
GTCTCATTGTCGGAGATTATGATCTCTATGTGTATGATGGATTAACTTGGGAGGAAGCCAAGGAGGTTAATAGTGATGAGCAGCACAAGCAATATTCATTTTTCGCAAAATATCACAAAGTTTTCTCCTAATATTTGCAATAAATTTGTAAATTCGAGAATTCATAATCTCCAATCATTATTACCTTAATAGCGCCTATCGGCACTTGTACATGTGCATACTGCAAACTCAATAAAAGTTCATATTCTTGATAACAAATATACAGCACTGTATTCTGTATCTTCGCAAATTTTTACAATAAAAATTCTCAATGAATATACAATTTGGAATCAGTATTCCTAAGTGGTGTGAGTCATCTCAATTATTAACTAACCTTGATCTATATTGAGTTAACCTTTGTTATCTGTTTATCCATTTCAAGAAAAAAGCGGGCTAGTAAATAAGGTAAAACTTTAAAGTTTTCATACACGGATACATTTTTTGTTCAATTCCCGAACGATCTATCAGCGACCAGCGATCGAAAGTGGCCACCCTTTTTTCGAGCGGGATCGATTGATCCTGCTCTAAGAAACTTCAATTGAACAGGGAACCAACATGTTGCTAAATCCTTGTTCATTTACCATTGCTTTAGATGGGTACCAGGGTCCCCAACCGAAGTATTAAATGGAAATTGATTGGGCAAAGAATAGAATTTCAGATTCTGCACATACCGGGGCTCCTCATTCCCTCCTTCACAATTAGGGGGGGTAGTTTGAAGCAATGGTGATGGATGGATGAATAATTGGGGTGCAAGATAAGTCTCCAATGTGTTTCTCCTGTGTGGCATGTAACAATCCTTGGATGGGAAGTGTGCAAACAACACGAACAAGGTAGAGCCCAGGGTCAATGTCTGGCATCTTCCAGAGACTTCTCTATGACTTAACCTTGTCCAGGCTACAGGGTTCTCCACTAGGTCCTCCATCCCAGTTGACATCTCCCTGCTAGTCAGAGAGACCGCTAGGATTAGTCCGCTTACTGTCCCCTTGTGGCAAGACTTCAGGTCCTCCATCACAGTATGCATTCCCCTTCCATGTCAGGGATCAGCTAGGAACAGCATTGAACTATCACTTCACAGCCAGACCTGAAGAGCATAGCCCATCATCACCTGTTTGGGGCAGTGACCCAGTGCAGGGCGCTTGCACAGCTACCTTTGCAAAGTCAAGACATCATCACTGCCAGGCTGTAATAACATATATAGTGTAATATATTGTTTCATTGTTTTTCAAGAAAAACCCTTTTCTGCAGAAAATTTGGCTCCAGGTTGCCCCCCTGCCCCTCCCCACCGTGTAATAATTTGCTACACTAGAAAAAAGTGAACAAAAAACCCTATATGCTCCCTGTACTTACCTTTGTGTTCATATGATTCTCCATCCACGTCTTCTTTATTCTTCAATGCACAGGAGGTGTGCTTTTTTCTTAATTGATGTGAAAATTTCCTATTGCCATTTCATAGGGAGGATTAAAGAAAGACACACAGCTAAGGTATTATCCTAACTATTCCCTATATAGATACATGTAGCAGATGCCTTACATAGAATAGGGAGATTTCTCTTTGTAAGTGGGCCTTCCATGTTGATGAAAGTTCTACTTTAAAAAACATTCCAAGCTGCAATTTGTATTCTGAATTCATTTCTTCTCCTTGAGATGTAAACATATATTTTCTCTACAGAAAGGTCAATTACATAGTTCGCCTGCGTTAATCTGGTCATGTAATTTGTGACATGTTTAAACATTGGCAAACTTCCAAGATTACTTAGAGATATTTAATAGGCTAATGGGACAAAATAATTTTAATGAGGTAATTTGAATTACATTTTGAAAGTCAAAATAATTCAGAAATTATGCCGCTGTAAATATGATCACTGTTATTTACTTAAATTAACATTAACATAATATTCCTGTTTCATTCAAATATCCTGCTTAATCCAAATATCCGTTTATATTTAGCAGATGGATTATTTTTGTTTTACATACCTATACTTTGTTTTTAAGTACTATGAGTGAAACAGGTACAATAATGGGAGTTCTTGCAGAGGGTTTGCTATGTGTTAGGTCCATCTGCCCGGTTAATGGAAAGCCTATATATATGTGTGCCTTGCCCACCCACTGTGAGCCTATGCTATTGAAATTGAAACCTTGAAATCTAAACATTGTTTTGTAAACCCTAACCTTGCAGTAAGCCTATATCTGAACCTTGAATCCGGAACCTGATCCTGAACCCCCACTTGCGCTCTGTATATTGTGCTCTAATCCTTGAATCTGAACCCACCCTGTGACTCTCACCCAGACATTGTCCTTGATCAAGTATAAACAGCTCCAGTTCCCCCTTATTGTTCCCTGGATTGAATATAGTAGTTTTGCTTTTCATGCACTGGGTTTGTTTAGCAGATATCACTGCTAAACAAGGTCATTCAGTGTAGGTTGGCTTATCTGGTCACCCCTCTGTCCAGCAGGGAGAGTCTTGACACATGTTCAATTTGACATGTTTTAAAAAGTGTAGATTGACATGTCTACTCACAACTATTTCTGCCTAACAGATGGTCAGTTGAATATTGTAGCCCCCAGCTTTAATAATAATCAAACATAGTTACAGTGTCCACTCATTTTACAGAAAATCAGTTATACCAAAAACTAGTATGGGCCACCAGCCTCAAAAACTTCTCCAGCTCAGTGGGTACTCCCAAATAACCATGACTCCTTTGTTGAAAAGCCTCCAAAACAACTGTGCATTGACCCACTTAAGAGTTTACATTTATACTGTTTTGGTGCCTTTCCACCAGCACATCACCAAATACTATTGATCCATGCATTTTCTTATGGGCACTGCCAGGGACCTGCCGGCAGTGGCAACATATGCAAAGATTTACAACAAAAGAAAGAGAACATAACATAACATTGCAAAAGAAACAATGAGACGGGATAGGAAAAATGGAAATGTTGTATGCCCTAGCATTGTCTGATCTGACAAAAAACAGATACCCAATGAAAAGCTCCCCCCATTACAACATTGATGGTTCAAGAAAAAAACTCTATTGGCATTGTCAATTTTCTTACATTAATTTCTAGTTTAAGCAATAATCATTTATGACTGCCCGTGAGGCAAAGCACCTCCATAAATCTGTCACTTTCCAGTTCAGTCAATTCAATTAATAAAAATAGGCAGCAGTATCCATTGAATTAGCACTGCATGCTCAATGCCTGCCTCAATTAAAAGAACTGTGAATTCTGAGGGTCAGGGTCAACTCAGATATCTGTCTATACTTCAAGTTAATTGGTTGCACACAATAACATATTTGTGTTATATGATTGAATATGTTCACAGTATATCCTTTCTAAAACATTTATAAGTAAAGCAGCACACCTGTTATATATAGATAGATAGATAGATAGATAGATAGATAGATAGATAGATAGATAGATAGATAGATAGATAGATAGATAGATAGATAGATAGATAGATAGATAGATAGATAGATAGATAGATAGATAGATAGATAGATAGATAGATAGATAGATAGATAGATAGATAGATAGATAGATAGATAGATAGATAGATAGATAGATAGATAGATAGATAGATAGATAGATAGATAGATAGATAGATATACACTGTATATATAGGATTTTAGATACACTCTAAAATGCTGCATTGGTAAATAAAGGTTGACAGACCTAAAAATGTGACCATTCTTCTACGGTGCTATCTAGTTGAACCTGTAGATAAAGACAAGAGCAGGAATTTAGCAAAGTGAATCATAGCTTTTATAATGATGATTTCTAATGGTCTCAGAAAAAGAGTTATTCACGCACATAAACATTGAAAGGACTTTTCAAATTTTTTCGGACTCCTACAATCAATATTCAGAAAGATTATCCAGCCATTTAATGAAACTACATTTGCAGGGCCTCTTCTAGTCAGAGAGGCTCCAAAGGAACACAGTAACACAAGTAACTTAAGGTCTGTCTCACATTTGCAAATGTTAGTATTCATTCATTGGTAGTGTTGCTCACAAATATTCTAATATAACATTTTTATTATAAATATCAGCAGTTCGAGAATTTGCAAAGATCTAGCGGTTCTCAACTAATATCCCATTTTGGAAAAATTAAGGATTTATTCAGGATAAAAAGTGATGTCACTCCCGGTATTTGGAATGCTGAAGTATAACAGTCCACCTCATTACTTTCTCGTTTCAAATATCAGAAGTGACATCACTACCTGTCATTTTTCCCTTAACCTCCCTAGCGCTTGTGATCAGTCCAGTTCGTTCAGCACTTACTTGCTCAAAGTGCACTGGACGAGCTGGACTGTGGATGTCACACCGGGAGGCGACAGGATTTTTTAATTCAAAACGTAATGAATATCGTTTTCTGCATAGAAAAAAACTAAATGAAGCATCAGGTAAGCAAGCGGAGCCAGTGGGAGATGGGGAGATTTTTAAACAGAAACCGCATTGAGTACAGTATTTGGTGAAATGATGCTTCCTGTATGGAAGCTGACTCTCCTTTCACCGTGTCACTGATGTCACACCGGGAGGGGGGCGGGATTTTTAAACACAAAGTGCACTGACTGTCGTTTTCTGCTTAGAAAACTGTATTCAATGCCGTTAAATGTAAAATACACACAATACATACATATACATATATTTTTTTACTCTGAATTGTATTGGATACAGTTTGTATCCAATACAATTCAAAGTAAAAAAAACGCACAAATTTTTTTATCAGTTGAATTGAAATTTTATAAATGCATTCTAACAGTTTTAGGGTATGTTTACACAGCGTTATGGCTCCGTCGACCCCCCCCCCCCCTACACATTCCTTGACTAGGACGTCGACTCCATATTATATACCTACCGCACTGGCTGTTTCTATGGCGTTGAGCGGGACACTACATTAACCTTCCGACTGGCTCAAGGTCGTGGAAACAGCCGGTGTGGTAGGCATGTAATATGGAGATACATCAACATCCCCATCAAAGAATGTGCTTAACGCAGGGGGTGTCGACGGAGCCCATAACACCGTGAAAACATACTTTAACAAAGAAAATGCAAATACATTTTGTTTAGTTGCAATAAAAATAATTTAAATAATAGATTAAATAAAAATAATAAAATAAAAAATAAAATAAAATTACACCTATGCTATGCTTATCAGGATTTATTTAGTATTTAAAACTTTTGCAAGTGAGAGAAAAGGCACTTTATTGAATGCTGGATAAATACAACCCAATATAGGTAGTGTTTTTTTGGGGTAAATTTTATTAGGAAATGTCGTTTTTTTACGTAATTGTGTGTGTTTCAAAACATTCCCTTATTCAAGATATCTTCTAGAACGGAACACAGTAAAAAGAGCATACAAGTTACCTTGGAGTGCTGTGGAGAAAATGTCATGTTCATGATGATGCTGTTGATAGAAACCAAGATGAATCACATAAATAGGTATCTCTAGACTAGTGCAGTAGGGTTGGATAATCACTCACTGTTTGATGGTTGCTGCTATATGTAGTGTTGAGCTTGAATATTCAAATTGCGAATATATTCGCTACATTTTGCGAATATGGCGGCGGATATATGCAATTTCGAATAATAACCATTCATTGTGATTTTATATTTGTAATGCAAAAATGAATACCACATGTGATTCATTTTGAAGGTAATTGTGATGCGATGCATATATATACATATATAATTTATTTTCGCAATGCATGGCCATACATTCCATTGCGAATATTCATAAATATCGAATCGGATATTATTAGAATTATTTGCGAAATATCACGAATTTTAATATTGCCTATGCCACTCATCACTAGCTATATGCTGGCATATACAAGGTCAATACAGCTTGAGGTATGTCTTCATATAAAAAAGAAGCCCAATAATAGGATGACCCCATAGACGTAACATATACTCGATGAGAAAGTAAGAACCATGATGTATTATATGTTTTTAAAAATTTTGTTGTTTTATATTTCTGTAAAAACCGTTTTCTCCTGTTTGATAAATTGTTGATAAACTTTGCATTAATATGTAAATGCCAACAACAAAGGTAGGGTTATTTGTACTGGGTATGTAGAATGAGGGATTGGAACCAAATTATAATTAGGGCATGTGTCTCCATTTAAAACTCCTAAAATAGGTATGGTTTGTTGTTTGAGTATATGTTGATATTCCTACATCTAGCATCACACGAACACTAAGCATAGATGATGTGAGTGGCATGGTGTGAATCAGAAAGCTACTTCTCTCCCCCTAAACTTTTGCTAAAGGTCTACAGTTTAATGAAGAACCTGTTAAGAAACCAGGAGCACACTGGAACAATAATAAGTGGAGAGGTGAAGAGTATACTTTGGTTTAAGCATAAAAACCTTATTCCATTTTTGAAAAATTGTAATGGCGTTCTTCTTGGGTTTTGGTTTGGGTCGGTTAAGCTGCATCCGGGTCTGGATCTGGAGTGACTTGGCAATATTGACGGAACAATGAATTCTGGACTATACTAATTTACACAAATTTTTTTAAAATGTCAATACATCTTATTATGAACTGAATCTCAAGAGATTGGATAATAAAGCAAGCACATTGATCCTGACAGGGCTTGATTTTAAGTCAGGGTACAGAATCATGTCAGAATTTTGCTTTCTGTGTAAGCTAAAAAAGAATCAGCCAAAAAGCACAATACTAATGACTAAACTTCACTATGAGTTAACTTGCTGAAAAACTTTCCTAATTCCAAGCAACTCCTACGCAAGTTCTACTTCTTCTTCTCCGTCACCCTCAACACACATATCACCTCCATCCCCCGCCAGCGGCAGCTCATTCTGTTCAGATTGGCGGAGGGCGCCGGGCCCAATGGGCACACATATTCCATATAGAGAGAAATGGCCCTTGCAACAATCACAATCTTTTCTCAAATTAGACTATACCCTAAAGTATGATTAAACCCTAATATATCAATGCAAGCAATGGAGTTTTAGATGTTTGTACTATTAATGTACTATTTGACATTTGTCCAGTATGTGTGTCAATGTATCTGTTATTGTGTAAATGTATGTAGGGCAGATGTGATGGTTTAGCTGGTCTTTTTCTGCAGTCACACATGTTATATAAGCTAAAATTCAAAACATAATGTATAAGGAAGTGCTCATCTGTCTTCTAAACCCATAAAGTTATTTTTCTTGACGTCCCAATTTACTTTATATATTATAGTTGGCAGAAACTATTTTCCATTGCTAAGTCAGCTGTACAAATGAGATAAATATTTTTTGCTTACTACCAGTTTACCTGTCAGGCAGAATCTTTCTAGTTTGTCTACCTAGCACATCTTGACATCAAAGAACCATAGCAAGGATCTGAGCACACGTCTAACTACTTACAACCCTACCTTAATAAAAGGTGTTAAAGAAATGAGTAAGTTGAAGCATTTTATTTACTGTATTTATTTGTTTAAAGAAAATGATTACGATTTTACTTGAATTCCACAATTCCACATCAGAAGTTATTCTGATTAATGTTTACAGTAGAAATAGAAATGGTTCTGTGCACCTCACTTAGCACATGTTAGAGCAGGGTGACTAGCCTTGTTACTCTGCATATTCATATGATTTATTTTTAGGTTTCATTTTGAAATTGTTCCACATAAAACTTCATTTACAGCGAAGGCATTACTTGATCCTCTTTCCCATGGAAATAAGATGTTGGATTCTTTCAGACACTTTATTTCAAGAAGTTTCAGGACTCTCCATTGGAAAAAAAAGGAGAAGCAAAGGGGAAGGGCTTGCATATTCAGTTGGAATTTGGCTTGAGCTGCTAAACTAATAAAACAGCAAAGTGAAAATAAGGGGGCCATGAACATGAATGAATAAAAATAAGTAATGCCATTCACAGAAAAGTCACTATGTCAACTTAAAAGGAACAAGTTGACCCCTGAGTCTTGTGTTTTCTGTGCGCATGCTTATATATACAATTTTGTCTCTGATTAGCTTTCTCTGATTAGCTTTCTCCGATATGCGTTCCTTTGCTTAAACTATTATTATTAACACTTCATAGAGTGTAAACGTTGGCGCATGGAGGAGAATATAAACACAAGACAATAGACATGGCAGCAGAGGCAGTAGGCAGTGACAAAGCTTACCTGTCAACCATCCTGTTTTGGCCAGGAAAGTAAAAAATTGTATGCAACTTTGTAGGGAGGGGGCACTACTCTCCCTCCTAAGTTCACATCCCGCTTGTGCAGATGATGTGCCGGGTGGGAGAGAGTAATTCCCCTCCCTCCCGCCCCTCCCTCCTAAGTCAGTCAGCTAGCTGAAGGTAATAATGACTGTAGATCACAAATTCTTGAATTTACAAATTCTTAGCGAATATTATGCGAAAAATTTACAATATTTTGTGCATACGAATTTTGCCTGTGCTGCTCATCACTATTCTAAAAGATTCTACACACTGCAAGTAATATGCACCATCTCAGTTAGTCCGTATTTTTGGAAAGATGCAGTGGAAAGTAACTTTCTGGAGCAGGAATGATTTGTGGTTTGTGAGTAAAGGAAAAGTTATGAAACTAAATCTGTTCTTTAAACCCCATTTCTATAATATTCAGTCAATATTCAAAAAGTAAATAAACATATGTTTTACATATTATATACATAGATTAAGATTCTAGAGATTGTTCTATTTTTATGATCACCTTTGCAGTCAGGCAGCTAGAAATCTCAGGTTTAGTCTTCTTCCACCTTGTCACACAGCAAAAGGAAAAATCTATTGAAGCTACATCAAATTAACTTCTGAACTGTTCAGTAAGATAAGCTAGCGGAAATGAGGAACCACAACAAGGAAAAAAAGGAAGATATATAGAACTCATGTAACTAGAGCCAAAAGTGCACAACAAGATACATTACATGAAGATTAGCAGCAATTATATCTTATAGTGATAAAATGTACTATCCAATGATACCGATATATATATTTTTTATTTAACATATAGTGATGAGCAGTACAGGCAATATTCGTATTTGCAAAATATCGCAAATTTTTCACCTAATATTCAAAAAAAAATTTGCAAATGTGAGAATTCGTGATCTCCAATCATTATTCCCTTCATTGTGAAAAAGATTTTAGCAATAAAAATGCAGATAGTCACATATTTACGCAATCACATGAAAACGATTCATTTACTACCTTTCTTGCGCAAATCTGCATTTGTACATGAGCATATTCCGATCCCAATGCATGGCAGTTCAGGGTACTGATGTAAAAAAACTCAATATGAATGATGAAGGTATAGCTTTATATTTGAGATCTTCACAAATTCTCGAAGTGCCGATATTCGCAATACAAATTTGTGTTTGGAATATTCATTCATTATTAATATTTGCTGCCGTATAGGCAGCTACTCTTCTGCCAGGCACAGAGAGACTTGGGAAGGGTCACTGCTAAAATGTCACTCCCTTTCAAAAATTCCAGAAATATGATTTCAGCAAATCAGAAAATCTGATGTAATCAGGACAACAATTGCTCAACAGTGTAACTGCACTAATACTTTTTTAAATGTTTAAATGTACTTCAATTGCTTTAGTATATATACATGGTGGTAATCAACAGTATCAGTCGTTTAAAAACACCTCTTCTCTTGTAAAAAATATTCTACTTAAATGGAATACAGGTATTGATATAAAAAATTGAAGGGTATGAAGAATAGAAATGTATTTGATATCTAAACATTAATTAACAGCATTTTTAATTGTTGTTGATGATATGAAGGTATGATGGTTATACCCAGTGAGGGTAATTGAATATTATTTAGCATTATGTGATTTGATGTACTTTTTTTTTTACAAATATTCGTAAAGCAAAACATTATTTTAATAGTTTTAAGTCAACTTTTTCACAAGGCACAGTACCACAGGGCCTAAATTTGTTGTCAAGCTGTATCCAACCTTGTACAATGTGTCTAATTTGTGGATATAAAATAGTAAAATGAAGAGCCAATAAAGCAAAAATGCCTAGGTGTGAACCCTAGGCTGGCAGTAGGGGATGTCCTACATACAAATGTATAACCAAGCATACACGGACAGATGTCTATGTCTGATTACCAAGCAATCTGACTTATTTCTAAAGACAAAATTCTATCAATCAACAACAGTTGTAGCGTAGCCTTTATTTTCATTATCCACATTCACGTACCCCAATCACTGAAGTTTTCTGATTACCATATCATGTTGCATCTGCTATTTACAAATACCATTTAGAGTGTAATAGCTTATTGACTTTGCAGACGTAGTGCAAATGGGTTTTCTGCTATTTCCTATAAGATTTTGAATATTACATTTTGTCTTCTTTTTTTTTTTACTTTCAGGTAATTGGTTTTCATACCACTGAAACCTTTAAATGTTTCCTTCATACAGCCATAAAACATATTATTTCTTTCATTAGATTGACAGAATGAAGGAGGGGAAATTGTTTCAGTATGTTTACATCAGCTTTATAACTCACCTGACAACTGAACACATTTAGATTTTAATACCAAGCATCCTATAAATATAAAAATGTATTCAGATAGTGATTGGAAAACCCTGTTAAGGTCTTTGAGTTAATGATGTGTATCTATTCTAAATGTTGCTGATATATTCACTTGTATAATTGCCATGCTATTTTACACTCGCACATATGTGCGATAAACCACTATGCAGTACATCAAGTTTTTGTATTTAGCAAAAAATTTATCTTACAATAGTAAATGTATTTTAAATGATAACATATCAATGCAGCTTTCAATTGCTGAGCGTTCTGAGGGCGGCGTTTAAATTTCTGAGCCTTCTCGGGCTGAGTTTCATGCATCATGAAACTCAGCCCCAGTTAACTGGAGCGACGCTCTAGATACCGTCGGATTGCTACGGCGGTCAGAAGCATCGGCATGTATGCCCATGCTTCCGGGTCCGCCCCCCATCGAGTCACCGGTGACGCGAAGGGGGCGGGGGTAGGCAGCGCCATAGACCTTCTTGTAACTGAAGGGGCGTCGCCTTTTTTCAGCATAAGTCCGGTGTCTCCAGTGACGCCGGACTTATGTTTACATCCTCCAGCTGGGTAGGCAATCACGAAGAAGCATGTCATGCTCCACCACGATTGCCCGTGGCACGGTTATAAAAAAAAAAACTGCCACGTGCGCAATGCCCAAAGGGTTAAGGAGCAGTATCGGGCTGACCCTCTCCCTTTTCAAACACAGGTTAAGAGTCTGGGCGCACGCCCCGCTGGAATACCTTTCCATCCCCCTAAGGGTGCCCGTCACCCAGTTTGGAAACCACTGGCATACGCCAACCACTTTAATCAGAATAAACAACTAACCCAGTGGTTTCCAAACTGGGGGGGCACAGAGGTATCCGTGGGGACGGGCCTAGGGGGGCAGACTAGGTAGTACTCGGATCTCTCTGTGTGAGCCAGAGAGATGCACAGAGACAGTAGAGGATATAACTTTAGCACTCAGCTGCCTTTTGACTCTCAATCAGTTGTCCTTACCCTCCCCTACCATTCCCCTCCAATCAGAGGCCTAGAAGAGGGTCAAGCAGGAGGCAAACAATGGGGGGAACTTACTGCAAAACGTTAGTAAATTGCATGTGATTTGTGCCTGTGTGTGTGTATGTGAATAAAATTATCATTGGTGTGTGTATATGATGCATACCTCTGTATGATTGGTGTTTCTAATGATGATCTCTGCATGATTGGTGCATGTGTGTGTGTGTGTGTGTGTGTGTGTGTGTATGTATATGATCATCTCTCTGCAGGATTACATGTATGTGTATATGATGCACGTCTTTGCCTGATTATTTTGTGTTTATAATAGAGAGAAAAAGGGGATTGTATTTCAAATACAGTTTGAAGCGGATCCTGTGTAGTGTGAATGG
>CM070033.1:146311252-146348760 GCA_036250615.1 Ptychadena robeensis
TACGATAATGTTCCTATGTAGACAAGGGGAGCCCTTCAGGGAAAGTTTGGGAACCACTGAACTAACCCTACAGCAGCTTGAGTGCTTTATATTGTTTCTTTGCCAGAAGCCCCCCTAACATTTACTCTTTGCTAAGCATAATTTTGTAAAGGTCTTCTTCAACCAGGTTATTCCTTTAGAAACAATGTTAAGCCAGGATAAATAAAAGGTATTTAAAAGTTTAAAACTAGGCTTTTGGAGGTATAAAAGACAATAGAAGAAATCCTATAGAAGAAAAAATGGAAGAAAATGGGGAAAAGATGGGGATTTAGAATCTCCAAATCAAGTAGGAGGGAGCTTTAAAGTGAGGCAGATAATGAAATTAGGATGAGTGCTAGGAAAAACTCAACAACCATTAGGAAAAAGATTTTTCTCTTTCAGGTGTTCCTTTGTGGTCGGTCTCTTTTACCTTTGGGGTACCAGGGGTTAGTCAAGCAATAGTACTTGTGCTTTTCCTCAGATAGATATTTAGAGTGATTGATCTTCCCAAAAAAGAAAAAGGTCTTTTTGAGACGCCCGTGGTTTACAAACAGTATGCTGATTTTTATTGGTAAAAACACATAAAACCGAATAAAACAGCTCTTATGAACGTGTTTCATGGCTCTCGGGTCAAAATATTATGGAGGAGTCTCCTGCCTTTCTAAAATTAATCTCTGGGCTGGAGACACGCGATTCAGAGATGAATTTTAAAGAGACAGGTGACTCCTCCATAATATTTTTATCCTGAAAAAGTGGCCCGAAAGCCACGAAACACATTGATAAGAGCTGTTTTATTCAGTTTCGATGTGTTTTAACCCAAAAAATGTTTAATACTGTTTGTAAACGACGAGCAGCTCGACAAGTCCTTTTTTTTGGGGGGGAACAATCACCCTAATTTTTATTTTTTTAAGTTTTAGCCTGTCCTTGCTTACATTCGTACCCTGTCCTGCCCTAATGTAGTTTATTATGCCAACTTTATTGGATGTGTTTTTGCATTGCTAGTGATTGATATGTATTTTTGTTACTCTGGGAGCAGAATAATGCATTAGAATGGCTATCAAAAAAGAATCAATTCAACTCAAATCATCAATCTACAGATGAAAAAATTCAATTTGACTGGTAGTTTTGGGAGTTGGATGTAAAGATGGGCTGTGTGAAATCTCAACTTAAATTTGCATTGCTAGAATACTTTACTAATGTTTTTCTTTGTAATATTCCCACAGCCCTTCTCTACATCTACAACAATTTTGGTGATGATATCAAGTTTTAAAAAAATTGACCAGCTCTAAAAATGAGCCAAAAAGTTTATGGTAAATAAGTAAGATGTGGACCTAGAATTGGAGGTTTTTTCCACACTCACCTTTCCAAATGCTTCAGACACAGCATTAAGTTCATTAAAATGCAAACACCCCCACCAATTATGTTAGCAACTGTGAATGCACACCACAGCCACAATCCTGCCTTCCAGTGCCTCACTATAGAAACAAGATTTTAAAATACTGAATAAACCTGGATGTTATTGTCTACATCGAGCTGATCTCTTTTACACCAATGTCTAAAAATAATTTTAAAAATCCGATATTTTCAACAATATAACTATTTATAGCTTCGTTCCTAACCGTGTCCTTTTATATGACTTCTTTCAAGACTACACTGCTTCACAGTTTTTTTGTTTTATGTATTTTCCCACTCTTTTCTTTGTATTCTTTTTGTTGTGTCTTCACTTAGTTTAAATGTTTTCTGGTTCTTGGGGATTTTTTTCTTTTCCTTTTGTTATAGTTTGTTTTTTATAAAATGGGGGTGTGCAAAGTGTAAAAGCATTGGGCCCACAACATAGAATAATTTAATTGTAAAAATGCATGCAAAGGTACGAAAGAGCTTGATATTTTAGCTGGTTAACCCCAAACATGGGAGCAGATTCTATCAGTGTTAAAGCACAGTATAGCACATTCTTGTGATTGTATAGTGTGCAGAAATTTAAAAAAATGTCGACTATAGCTTGGTAAATTATTTAAATCTTCCAGTAGAGCTGCACCAAGCCTATGTATTAGGCTTCACAAAATGCTTATTAAAATATAAAAAATTTGAACTGAATTACATTTAAGTGCTCTTATTAGCAGCTCAAGAATGCTGACTGGACATCTTGGTGCATGCTTCGTTATTTTCATGAAAATGACATTATTTAACGAAAAATTTATATGACATGTCGCTACTTATAAGTACATGGCACTAAATAAGCTAAGTGAGAATTTTATTCAGCAGTTACTTTAAACCATTTATGTGCCCTCAAAACCTTTCAAAAAGCATTTATAAATAACCCCAAATCTAGCTGTTTTTATATGGCATGACTGTATGAATGCATTTCAAAATTTTTCTTTATACATAATCTGAATAAAAATGTATGTTAAACGAGGGAAATCTTGCTTGTGGCAAAAAATATAGAATGCCACTTTAAAGTAAAATATGTGAAAAGTAAAAATCTGTGATGGGAACTTACATAACATATAAGATATGTGACTACTCTCTTTAAGTGTGACTTTTCTATCTTTAGTAGTTTCAGAATGCCATTAAGGGAATGAAGGTGCTGCATTAAGTCAATAATGCAGAAGTTTAAGCTTCTAATGGGTAGCTTATCTAATAAATTGTGCACATTAAAAAGAGCATTACAGTTACACAAAAAAAGACAAAGTTAATGGGTCTATGGAGTTTTCTCTTGAACGGAATGTCTGATAAAAATAGATTACATCTTTAGATGTATCTATAAGAAGCAGTCCTGTAAATGCACTTTGGATAAGTAAGATGCAAGTAGGATGCATTCTATATACACAATAGAATCCATGAAGTTTATGGCAATTCAATCTAAGTAAAACATTGAATAAAATAGACCATTGCATTGCATTGAGGACCATGGGTAGTTATTGTCCCAAAGCTGCATTAATTCTGATGCAGTAAAAGGGTAGTTGGAGTCTTCAAGATAAGAACTGTATATATAAATTTGAGCAGTAAAATGTACAGATGCAGTGGGGACAACACGCATGCACAGAGACCATGCAAACCGCTAGGCAGATATTAATCTGTTCAGCATCTGAATCTTCATTTAAGCCTGCCATACACCCACCAAGTGGCAGCCGATTTTGCCGCGTTCACGGCAGTCGGTTGCGGCAAAATCGGCCGCCGATCGGGGGTGCCCACATGGGGCGACAGATCCCTGTCGCCCCACAGCTCGGCCAGCCAAAGAACGGACATGTATGATATTCTCTGGCCGATGCCAGCTGATGCCGTTACTTTCAATGAAGACCGGCGTCTTCATTGAAGGTAACGGCTGCCACACAAAGGGTGCCCGCCAATTCTGTCATCTCTGGAGAGCAGAGTGCTGATCTAAGCAACTCTGTCGGCACTCTGTATGGCAGACTTTAGTGACTGGACTTCAAGGGGCACAGATCGTCACTGGAGCTTGAGGAGGGAAGAACCCCCCCTCCCTTTGTTAGACACATGATCCTTCGTGGAACAAGAAGGATTTACAACAGTATTAAATTAACTCTTTTCAGATAGAGCAGGAAAGAGTTATATTTTTAAAACGGTCCATACAAAGAGACACACCGCAACCGCACCCCCCCCCCTCTCCTGCTCCATTCTACACATAGCTTTAAAGCAATCAAAGTATGTTGGTGGACCCATATCTCCCTATGTAGCAGTCTTTACGATTAATGGATTTTGTGGAATCTGCCATCTCCTGTCAAAATCGACCACAAATTGGATTCCAAAGTTGGTGTTTCATCAATTCCAAAATGATCGATCACCGTGAATGATCGAATCAGGAATCAATCGATGACAAATCAAGGCATCTATGAGTACCTTTAGAGACACTGAGAAACCCCACTCCATCTCCAGGCTCTGTTCTATATACAGCTGACTGGTAGATGCAAACATAAAACCTCCTCCAGGTTGGTTCTGAAGAAGTGGTTTTGTTTGCAAAGCTGTGCAAAGGCATCAAAGTGTACTAACTGTAGAACAGCTTGATTAAGTAAATACCATTAGGGGGCCTTTATTTCTGTTTTTAATTATACTTTGTGATACTATTTTTGTCCGATGTGTTTGATTTTACCCAGAATATAAAATAAAGCATTGACCCATCTCATGATCATGGATACAAAAGAGGTCATCAGTAGTCAGCTGCTTACATATACTTTATTTATCTAAGTGGTTTTGGAGTGTTTGATTTTGGAAGGTTTTTATTGTTATTGTTTCCTATGTATTTCAGTTTCCTGTAAAAGAAACCCCAGAGGCGAGAAGAATTCTCCTATAACCTGAATCTAACCACTTGCATCAGCAATGCAACATCTGTTTAATAAAAAAGGCCTAATACGCTCCAGAATCTTAGAATTTATTTTTGGCAGCTGACGGCCTTTAATGTCCATCTTCAGAAATACAACATGCAATATGGCAACTTGGCAGGTCCAAAGGAATCAAACTGAACCTTGAAGATTTGCCATTTGACAGACGATTTGGAAAAAAAACATTCCTGGTATGAAAACTTCCATAAAATGTCTGAACTATGTAAAGATTTGCATACCATTGACTAGCTAGTATGCTCAGGACAGAGTAGCCAGTTCGGATATTTGGATCTTGCACAAAAGAGAGAGCTCTGCATTCTATTAACAAAATCTACCCATTATATTTTCATTATTAGTATGCTTGAAGTGAAATGATAGTACTACTTTTATTCTAAAACCAATAATACCTTTACTTTAAATATACAAGAATGTTTTTGTTGCTCATTTTGCACATATTAAGGTCAAATTTTTTTGTTTTCTTGGTTGCAATAAAGCAGAAAGTATAGAGTAGAATATCTGAACAGGTTTAATATAAACTACATAAAAGTTAAAATAATACTGTAGATCACTATTTATATGGTTTTGATGAAAGCTGTTAAGTTCATTCCAGAGACGTGACAGAGCTCAGAATTTAGCCAGCCACATGCTCCAGGACACATGTTGAGGTCGGTAACAGGAGTGCCAGCATCCAGCTTGGTAAAGTAGAATACAGCATGTGTCATGATAACAGCAGCAATATTTCACTGCATGTGTTCAGAATTAAGCAATCGGCAGGGATAGATTGTGATTCTGGCACAATTACCAAGTGTCTAGGGATTTGTGGGAGTCAAGGGGCACCTGACTGCCAGCTGTCTCATCTGAAATAAATGATTATATAAATAAACAAGCATATTGTCATGACACAATAATACAAAGTCTATACGACAGATAATATTAGTATGTTTTAAGACATACTTTTTTATCAGCTAGAATCTCATGCAGATAGATAAACAGATTAAACAGCTTTAACATGAGATTCTACCTGAATAGTCATAGCTGGGGTCAAGTTCTAAATAAGGATCTGGTAATAAAGGCATTTGAAAAAAGGGTTTGTGTATCTGTACTGGGCTACCCAATATACCTCCTTCTCTGCTCTTAGCAGCTTGCTACTCTTTACTTAGGCTTTACAAGTTGTGGGCAGGCCCTCAGCATCCTCACTCACAATGCAAGACCAAACTGTAGTGACAACAGTGCCACTTTGAGAAGAGGTTATGGTTGACTGCTAGCACAACCTTCAGGAGCAATGCAAAAGGTCTATTAAAGTGCACCTAAACTTGTACTACTTGCAGAACTTGCATTTTTACTTACTTCAGCTATCCGAAAGGCTAAAAATCGCTCAAAACTTTACTTACCTTCTCTGCTCTCGTATGTAGCTTCCAGTCTTCTGGGGGTTAATGTTGCAGTAACACAAATGACCACCAGGGGCTGCAAGATATAATTGCTTTCAATGGGAGAAATGGAAAGTGAAACGGGGTTTTGAGCTGCAGAATAAAGCTGGCCATACATGCAGCAATCCCTGTGTGATCTTTGATGGTCAACATTTAAAGTAATGTGATTGGCCAGAGAAAAACAGACATGTCTGTTCCTTAGCTGATCTCAATTTCGGACCACGCGAACGCACATCGATCAGCCACAAAATCACCCGCACATCTATGCATGTATGGCCCGCTTAAGAACGAGCAGGCTGTTAGCCTGGCCCCCGCAGAGATTGACAGAAGAAAATAGGAGAGATATTTTTTAATAGGGGGTTGGCAAGCAAGGAACAAAATTTTATCTGGTGGGGCTAGGTGCGTCCGATTTACTTGCCCAGTCAGTTTTTAATTCAAGGTAGTTATAGTTTGCTTCCAGCAAGTGTATTTTTGCAGTTTAGTATGAAGCAAAGAAGAGCCTGCATTTTCCTTTCCATCTGGGCTCACTAAATCTATAAGTGACCTCTCTTTGGTATCTGGGACCTTCTCAGCTATGGAACTTGTGCCCATTGGCCCAGTAGACATCAGGCCCTCAAACCATCCCCATGGAGTTTCTAACAATTTGAGCAGACACATGCACATATATGGCCCACTGGAGGTAATTTTGCAGGGCCCTGGCAGTGTTCCTCCTGGCGGAGGTAGCCGTCCTGACGCTGGGTTGTTGCCCTCTTATGGCCTCCCCCATGTCTCCTGATACCCTGGCCTGTCTCCTGGTAGCGCATCCATGCTCTGGACACTACGCTGACAAAGCAAACCTTTTTTTTTGCTTTAGTACAGGTGTGGAAGGAGATCCGCACCACTTCATCAGGAGCATACCCAGGCGTCTTAGGGAGGTCATACAGAATCGTGGAGGCCACACTACTAAGCCTTTTGTTTTAGGGACATTACATCAAATTTGGATCAACCTGTAGAGTTTTTTCCACTTTAATTTTGAGCGTGACTCATTTCAGACCTCCATGGGGTGATGTATATATATATGTATAACACATGCAGGGCCTCAGAGTGGGCGTTGGGGTTCGCAATAAAAAGCGCAGATTTTTGCAATATTTTGGCAATCAACACTATCATGAAAACTAATAATTTTTTACATATTATAAAAAAAGGACTTAAAAAAATTAAGAATGTATCATTTGAATGCTAAAATCTCTTGAATACTTATTTGGTATGAAACATTTCAAAACAGTATTTATGTTTGTTTATAATAAGATTTTTATTACAATTGGAAATGTGTTTTGTTTTTGTTTTACTTTGAATTGTATTGGATACAGCTATCACTGTATTCAATACAATGGCATTTGGCACCCTCTGAAAGGGTTAACTTCAAAGACCACATCTGGAAATGACAATGGGGGTGATATTCCAGGTGTGCTCTTTGAAGATAGCCCAATTGCATATGAATGTCCCGCGGGGGGCACGGGACATTCATATGCAAATTGGGCTGGGAGAAGCCGGCTTGCTTCAGATCCCCGGCAAGCTTCAGATCCCCCGGACAGCACAGAGCAGAATCTGAGTTTAGCTGGCTGGCTCCATCTCCTCAGCTGCAATACAAGACAAGAAAGTGCAGGACGAGATGGAGCCGTCAGAAGTGCTAGGGGGGTTAACTATCATATGTCAGTTATTTACATTTGGAAATTTCTATGTAATCTTTAAAGTAGTCACATTCATAAATAGAGTTAGATGGGAGGTTAGGTTTTCACCTTGTCTGGATCATTGGTTGGGGGATGTTTTGAAGGACATAACCTGATTGATTGGTTCAGTGATTGGTCAAAGCAAAGAGAAGTCCTAAAGTGAAACAATTAGGACTACTCTCTGTATCTTTTTGGGTATGCACCACTGTAAGTAATCAACATAAGCAAAGAAAACATTTCCAGTCAAAATAGACCACAGTTGTGAAATAGTAAACCAAATAAGCACTACATTCAGTCAACCCAGTAAATCTATGGTCATGTGAATCATAAAGGTAGATTTGGTTTTTTTCTGGTTATTTCCACTGTATTTTTCTGATTTAATATACAAAACTTCATTTTCCAAGTTAGATACCACCATCATATGTGTATGTGTGACAAGTTTTACAGTATAGTTGGGATTCAGCACGGCAAATGACATGAATGAGATGAGTTATCTCTATGTAATGCAGGCAGGTTTTGAATCTTTTGATAGATCTGAATGCAATAATGTATATGGTGATAGTGGTAGAGATCTGAGCATCACTTAGAAAACACTGCACTTAAAGGAATGTCATTGAGTTAAACTCAAGGAAAAGACAATGCTTCACACAACAAAGCATTTACATTTAAAATATTTCCTAAAATACATATATGAATGTACCGTTCATGTGTCAGTAACAGAGAAAAGTAATCACAGGAAGGGATAAGTAGCCTGTCTATGCATTGTTCAGCTATTGTTATTATCACATATAATCATTGATTATTGCTCTCTCTTGACAAGCACTATGCACAATGTACGTGTGGAACTTATTTTTGTGTTTGAAACAATTTGCAGTTTTCCTTTAGAAGATAAGTTAACATAATTTTCAATAGGGCAGTGTGTATTGATCCAAGAACAAGAGGAAAAGATTATAGCCAACGATGTGGAAACATCATTGATGTGTGTAGGGAAAAAATGTGTTTGTAAAAGACATTTTATTGATGAGGAAACGTGATTGAAAATGTAAACGCAAACTGCAGAATGCATTATAGAGAAACACAATTCTGATATGTGGGTTTAAATTTTTTTATTTTTTATGATTAATGGATAATTATGGATTTAAAGAAGGACCCCAAATTTGCAATGGGACTTATCAATAGAAAAAAAAGTGCTTTGACTTCATCTATAGGACATCTTCTTAAGGTGGCCATACATGGCTTGATTTTTGCGTTAGATCAACGTAAAACGATAAATTTTTAAGTCGATCAAATGGAAATTTGCCCACCTTGTGTGATCAACCAAAAGTGATAGAATTCTAACATAAAATAGTTTGGACATGTTGGTAAATTTTGGTTGATCAAGTGGAATTGATTCCTATAAACCAGTGTTTTTCAACCTTTTTTGGGCAAAGGCACACTTGTTTCATGAAAAAAAATCGAAGGGCATCGACGATACGCATAATCGCGACGCACTTCCGGTCCCCGCCAGAAGTACGTCATCAGCAGGTGCCCCGCTGGAACGCAGATGCATACCAGCAGAGCAAAAACACTGCCCCTGGTTTGTGGGGACGCGTGTTGCTAAGCAACCGCATCATTACAGAGAGTATAACACGGATCGGCTGTATACGTCTTATAGTATATTATACACGGACTGGCTCTGTGAGGATGCGGTTGCTTAGCCCTCCAACTAGCTGCCTCTTATAGTATAAGACTTATTATATAAGAGGCAGCTAGATGGGAGGGCCGAGGGTGGGGTCAAAAACCGACGGCACACCAGGCAACATCCCACGGCACACTAGTGTGCCGCGGAACAGTGGTTGAAAAACACTGCTATAAAGGATGTGAAGGAATTGATTCCTTTAAATGAATAGATCTGTTTTAAATTAACAATCAGAAGAAAATCGAATTGATGGTCGAATCGCAAAATAATCGAACCGCGTATGGCCACCTTTAATCTGCCATGTCACTCCTATCAGTGAGTGCTCAAAACTGTAGACAAATGAGTCGACAATCAGTTGGCCTTTTCTGCAGTTGTGGACACAGTGGCTATGAACACCTAGTATTTGCAACCCACGGCAGTCTCATGTTAGCATAAAAGTACATCTAAACAAAATAACACAAGTATATGCTGTATTTTGTATATAAATGTAAAAAAAAAGTGTATGTATGTAAAAAGAAAAGACAAATTGGGGCGAAGAGTGTTACTAAAGCTGGCCACACACCTTTAGATTTCTCTGTCAGATATCCCTAAGATGTAGTAAAGGGTCCTCTGCAATATTTCCAACCTCGAATCCACAGAATAATCTCCTCAGCAAACATATTGCCTTATTGATGGTGTCCCAATGCATCTCCTGGCTTAATGAACTGAACTTTAATCTTAAATGATATAATTCTCTGCTTTATGGTTATACTGTGATAATACTAATTGGCAAAACCGTGTGCATTTCAGTGACTCTGACTGACTTGACAGAACCATATAAATATATATACATAGAACAGGATTCATTAACAATAATTAAACATTGTCTTTATAAATTTATTAGTATCAGTTTCCAGATTTGTACTGTATTAAACTTGAGTAAACGTTACATGAAATCAAATCACATGCATTTGTTAAAACAATTCTATCTTTATTCAAATATACGTTTATCGCATCTATATATTAACTCTCAAGACCTTAATAGCCACTTATTACTCTTTCCTAGAAATGTTAAATATGTTATCTTGTAATTATTTCCACTTTGCTGATTTGATGCCTGTCAGCTGCTTTGATCCTCTGCGTATGGCCTACTTGCAGTTACCAGCATAAATCATTATTTATAGCTACTGTCTTTCAGTGTAATAATGATATCTATTCAAAAGCATTTTATCAAAATGACACTTCACTATTCCTTTGCATTCCCACTTTTCATTTTTAGAGTCTTCTACATACACCCCTTCTGTCAGCAGAGGGCAGAGCACGCTCATGTTACTGATGAAGGATTCCGTCTAAAGAGAATCCCTTGTAAACTGGTGTTTTCATGATAACTAATAAATGAGTAATAACTAATAAGTACCAAGGGCTTAAATGGCCATGCTAAAATTATTCTTTCTATATTTATAAAGGTCAGTGTAGGAATATTACCTGCACTCCTCCAAATGCAAGAATGCACACAAAATGGTCAAATGCTCTATTTTTAACTAGATATTATCTTATAATAAAGAAGTCCAGATAGCTATTCTATATATGTAAGTACATTAGTTATTTGTAGCATGCATTGAATCTAAAGAAAGTAACCATTCTGTAATTCAATTTTTACAGTTTTTGGAATTAAGGCAGGTACAAAAAATATAATGTAAACAGATTAAATTCTATTAAAGGTTTGGAATTTTTGATGTTACATTTTATAATGTATTGTAACTGAAAGAAAATATTTGAAATCAAATATAAAAACAAGGCACGGAAGAAGAGAGCAAAGCTAAGAGAGCTAAGCTGTAGGCACCGACAGTGATTTACTAGAATAACTTTTCCTTTAAATCTTTTTTTTAAATACAGCCCCCCAAAACACCTCATGGACAGAGCAGACATCCCTCAACATTTTTACTCTTATGTATAGCGCTCAGTGCCAAGCCTAAGTATTGTGAAGGAGTTAAAGAGAACAGTTATTGTTTGTTTTGTTCATAGTTTCACTATTTAGGACTTTTTTCTTTTCTCTTCATTTATATAACTAAAGCTGGCCAAAGACGTTTAGTTTTCTTCTTTCTTTCTTCTTCCACTGTATGGGATGACGTCATCATGCACGGCCGATCGTGCAGAGAATCGGCCAGTCACCTTTTGTGTGCCGGACATTACTTTGGATGTCTGTAATTTCTTCTCGATTTACCAGCTGATATACGGTCAAATTTTGATTTTAAGCATTAGATTTGTGGCATATTTTGCGGCAGATCAACCATTATAAGCTGGCACGGCAGTCGATCTGCAGCAAAATCGGCCGCAAATCTAAACGTCTATGACCAGCTTTAGAAATTGGGCTTATTAATACTGTAATAGGAATTGTTGTGTTTTGAAATGAGGAGGTTGGGCTTTAGAATGTTTTGTATAATTTACAATATGTCTTTTGCTCCTTTGTTTCAAAGAGCCTATTGTTTACAGAGCTCAATAATTTAAATTTTACGAACACAAGGTAAGCAGGCAGAAAAGTTTATTTAGCTCCCTTCTTGCTATCCGGTTTTGTTAAAATTTTGACAGCTAAAAGGTTAGCCTGGAAGGGAATAATTTCTCATGTATTCAATGCTTATTTAGAAAAATAACAAATTTGTTAACAAGTTGGCAAACTTTCTAAATATTCAAATTATAAATAGGTATAGACTGACTTTAAGATACTCTAGAGCAGTGGTCGCCCAAATGGTAGATCCCGATCTACCGGTAGATCTCAATGGCAATGAGTAGATCATACAGCCCTGCTATTTAGTTTGTAAAGTAATGGCTACTAATTTACAGAATTGTATTGGTCTATACATGTTCATGCTCCTATGCAAGGTGAACAATACATATTTTAAATATAAAGTGTACTTGGCGTACATATATCATATTTTTTTGACCTGGTCATTTTAAAAAGTAGCTTCTAAGCCAAAAATGTGTGAGCACCCCTAAGAAGAGATTTGCAGGTATGATGGAGCTGCAAATGAGAATATTATGGAGTGGTCTGTTAAGCTGGGCATAGACGGTTCAATTCTTGCCTGACCCGCCGATCAGATGCTGTGCGTGTTTCCGCATCCGATCTAGATCAAGTCGGCAAGAAATCGGGTGCACCAACTTGCAGGATTGGACTAAAATCAGCCGTCATGTCGGATCCCACAGTGATCCCGCACACAAAGGGTGCCGGGCGATTCTCGGCACGAGTGGGCGTGCGTGATGGCGTCATCACACCCGCTAGGTCGGGTCAGGTATCGACGAGAAATCATCCCGTCTATGCCCAGCTTTATGAATGTTCATTAGTTTGCAATATATCTCTACAACAGGTGTGCTTCATATGACTAAAGCTAGGCACACACGGGTAAATTTGTAAAAAGATTTGAGTACAATCAATCAACGTGCGCGGTCACGGTGATTGATTGTACTCTAATCTGCTTAAAATCCTACCAGTGTGTGCTTTTCTTCGAGCAGGCTCTATTGAACCTTGATTGAATGGGTTTCCAACATATTGTAAAACCCTGTTCAATCACCAATACTTTACATGAAGAAGAATCTTCATGTAAAGTATAGGAAAAACCGACTCTGCCTTCACACAGCCATCTGTCAGCTCTGACTCCACCCAGGCTCAGTGTGAAGGGGGAGGAGTCATCACTCTTCACAAGCTGGTGTAAGAGGCTGAATGATTTCTTCCCAGCTTCTATTCTGTGTGAATGAATTCTGATTCACACGGGCTAGAGCCCATGTGGTGCACATTGAAGAACAACTTTTGTTCTACCAAAACCATGTAATATGAGGACCTTTCTAAACCTTCCAATCACTATGTATTCTATCAGGGAGGACCTGGCACTACATAGGTGTTGGTAGATCTAATGGAAATTGTATGGAGTGCTCTAAAGGTGTGGAGGGGGTTAAACATTTGCAAAACCCAAAGCAATGATGGTTTAATGCATTGATGGTCTTCAGTCAACTTTAAACATTGGTTTCTTTAGAATTCAGTACATTGTACTCCATATGTTTCATCCAGTGTCTTATGAATTTGAATTTTGTTTATTCTGTATGATTGGTAGTCATACTATATGTAAAAGAAACCATCTAGATGCGTAGCTATTGTTAGCATTTTTGTACAATCATTAGGTATATCACATACCATATTTATGTGTTGAAACAAATACTGATGAGGATTCGTCTAAGCTCAACAGACTCTTAGCTCATTATGTGTTGACTCTTTCTGACCTTAAAACAGTTTAAGACAGGTGCAATGTAATGTGTGCTTGCCTTTGCTGACCTCAGATTTAAAAGCATTCTAATGAAACTTCCCTGCATATGTTTTTAGAATGTTCTGTTTCCTTATTATTGCCTACAGACAGACAACACCAACAAAAAGTATAGATTCATAAAGATTAAAACAAAAGATCATTTTATTGTGACCTAGCTTCTTGGACTTTGCAGTCAACCTTACAGAAGACTTTCTGTGATGTTGTGTTATTACGCCTAAACAGGATTATCTTCAGTGTGATGTAGTTACTGTGAGTCAATTGACTTCAGTCCAGGCTCTTGATTCCAATCCACCAGACTGCAGGGGTTCATGGTGTTACAATCACTGACAGTAATTTGGTAGAGATCAAGATATCTCCGAGGAGTAAAGGCAGCAGAGCAATAATAAAATGTCAGAATACCTTAGACTTACAAATGCTTTAGCGCAAAAACTCAGCATGCACAGCACAACCAAGCATTTGACAACCAAGAAACAAAGATATCTCATGAACACCAAACTTTACCTTTTTTAAGTTTCTTGTTTCTCTTCTACAGGTGGAAGACAGGTCAGCCATTTCATTCAAGTTTGGTTTTCTGGGAAGTATCAAGAAGCCCCTTGTGTGAGCTGTGGTCTACACTACATAAGCATGATCAAGCCATTGGGCCATCTCCTCTTCACTCCTCAGATGATTAACTATTATATAAAAGTATACAACTATTATGTTACTGTATTATTATTATTATTATTATTATTGTTATTATTTTGTTTAATTTTGTAAAATTAAATGAAACATGTAAGTGTATGTTAGCCTTTGATGGTGTACAAAAACATTTTATTAGGTCAATATCAACCACATTAAATAATGTTGTTGTTTACTCCAGTTTCCTCCCACACACCAAAGACATTATGGTAGGTAAATTAGCTTAGAATGTGTTATGCCTGCCATACACACACCGATTAGCAGACAATTTTGATCCCTGTCGCCCCAAAGCTCAGCCGGTCAGAGAACGGACATGTCCGATGTAGTGATGAGCGGCATAGGCAATATTCTAATTCGCGATATTTTGCGAATAATTCTACTAATATTCGATTCTATATTCGCAATCGCGATCTAGATTCGCAATTATAATCGCCTTATTATTACCTTTAAAATGAATGATCACATGTGCTATCTATTTTCGCATTGCAAATATATATTCACAATCCATGCCCATAAGCATCCCAATGCAAATATTCGAGATTGCGAATATCCGCCGCCATATTCGCGAATTTTGCGAATTCTCGAATAGCTGATATTCGCCGAATATATTCGAAATTCGAATATTCAAGCTCAACACTAGTCCGATGTTCTCTGGCCGATGCCAGCCAATGCCGTTACTTTTAATGAAGACCGGCGTCTTCATTGAAGGTAACAGCAAGCACACAAAGGGTGCCCGCCGATGCAGTCAGTTCTGGAATGCAGCGTGATAATCAACCGTTCGCACAAAACTTTGATCAGCCAGAGAACAAACGTTTTTCTCTGGTCGATCACAACCGCTGGCTCTCTGTGTGCCTGCAGCATTTCTACAAAGCTGCAGGCACACAGAGCCTTTCCGCCCCCATCGGCGTCATCGGTGACGCCGATAGGGGCGGAAAGGCAAAACACTGTATCACTTTTGGTACAGAAATCTGCACCTCAGTGAACCGCCAGGGAGGTTAAAGATCTTTGCAAATTCTCGAGGTGATGACATTCCCAAAAAAATTGCGATCAACACTACTCCAAGTTTACATGGAGTAATTTCTCATATCTAACCTCTCTCTATCGTCTATTGTTCACAGAGTCGTTCATATTGTGTTGTCATAATTCTACCTGTTATAAGTGACAGACATCCTTGAAATTCTACATCTTTTTTTTTTCTTAAGATATATTTAATTACTTATGGTATACACTTATGATTATTTTATCACGGAAAGCTTTCAATATGGGTACTTTCAATAAGTAAAATTTAGTTCACACTGTTTAACAAAAATTAGCTATAATGCTGCAGTAATAACTCAGATAATTGAGTTCTAATTGCTAGATTGCAGCTGACAATTATCTTAATACTTTGACAGCTTACAGTGCATGTAGTATGCACAACTATGAGCCAATCAAATTAACCCCTTGTCACTTGAAAGAACTGAGATGACAACACTGTTCTTGCTAACTCACAAAAGCGTACAAAGGTCAAAATTACCTGTAATTTTGTTGATTAATTACCTTATATCAAAAAGCAGCTTCTATATGTTGAAATGAAAACCTCCTGCAAGCACAGAGAATCGGGTAGCTGCGTTTACCACTTGTTCCTCAATCATCTTACCTTCAACAAGACATTTAAGGCCTGATTTACTAAAGTGTGAACTGAGGTGATGTGAACTTAAATGCTTACAAATACCCAATTATCTAGGGTATGTTTAAAAATGAAAATAGATTTTCTTATTAATGGCTAGATGCTTGAAGTGAACATATTAAGTGTAATTCTGCAAGCAACTGCTAATAGAAAAATATCCTAAAAAATAAAACTTGCATACCCTTTCTTTATTTGTGCCATCACATCAGGGATTCTATCTTACTTCCTCCAGTGGTGGTAAGTGGACTGGTCCTTACTTCTGTACTGTGCTGAGTGCAGTAGTACTTCTATGCCCAGAGCTGTGTATTGACACATCCCCAAGGGCCTGGAGTCATTTGAAGACAAGTGCCATCTAGTGGCAGAAGGGTTTTCCTGCAAGTGCTATTGCTAGATTGAAGGCAAGTGTTGCAGTTGAAGCTCCTTCCTTACTTTTAGTACTCTCGGTCAATAGATTTACTGGTGACAGTTTAAACCTAGGGTATACTTTACCCCTATTACCATCTAATCAAATATATGCATTTGGTTAGTTAAGTATTATTTTTATGGTTGTTGCGAAATCAACACCTACTGCTAATGCATAACCTATTGGTTAAAAGCTTGCTTTGCCTACAACTGCTGGGTTTTCTGCCACAAAAAAACAGAAAGAGTTAAATATTCTATAATGTTTTCTCAGGTTGTAGCAGGCAGCTGTGAGACAATGAGGCAAGCTGAAAATAGTATATAATATATATGAAAATGTGCCCAAGGGTGGGGGATGCTGATCAACACAGCATTTTTTATAACAATAGAACTTCTTTTATATTTTATACATTGATGTAATTTACTAAAGGCATTTAGGCTGTTCACATAGCAAAGTGAATAATCACCCTGCAAGGGCTCATTCATTTAGGTTAGTGAATACGTTGACAATTCGGTTTGCAATAAATTATCAAGTAAATACAAGAAAATGTAAAAACATGATTTTACATTACACATGATTGTAGAGCTCAGCATAACTTCAACTTTTTTTGTTAACTAAATGAATTTCCCCTTGTGAACAGCCTAAACTTCTTTTGAAAAACAGCCCTATCCTTTCAAACTTAAGTAGAAGTTTCATCATATAACATAACACTAATATTAATATTAAAATATTATTTATTGTATGTATATATATATATATATATTGTTATCATTTATACAAAGATATACTAAGACTAGGGTGTCCATTACATAGATTCGAAATTTTCCAATAGATCACAAAGGCAATGGGTGTTGATCACCTTTATTTTTCCGTCTTTATTGACACACACTGAATTAAACACAGAACATGATTTATTGCTCAGTGTATTATATATAACATTTTTATTGTTGGTAGATCATTTTAAATTGATAATTTTAATGTTCACAAAGCAAAACAAAAGTGTGGGCACCCCTGATATAGGACATGTAAAACTATTGAAGCAACTATAATAATTCACAACAGATCTTTTTCCAAATGTTATATGTATCAAGAGATTGCTTTACAACCATCACAATTTGTAGACTTTAAACTTCTTAATCTATTTAGAATACTTAAAATGAATGTGTTAGGAGCATCATGTTAGCATAGGTTGTACAACTTATGCTAGCATGTTGCTCCTAACACATTAAGTTTAAGTATTCTAAATAGATTCAGAAGAGGTAAAAGTTACATTGTTTCTGAAATTATTAAGTCCCCAGGCAAGCACAAGTAATTTTAATAGTTATTATTAATACAATGTAGCATCTGCAATATTATCCTCTCAAATATATTAACCTGAGAAAATACATGTGATACAGTCAAACATTATACTGGTCCCAAATTATGAAAAGGTAAACATTCAAGCCAAACTTTCCAAATTACAAGTGTTTTCTGTATTAGCTAAAGTACTGGTGTGTCAATGAGTAAGATTTGCTTATTATCGCCATATGATGTAGCATACAATTCCATCCCTGATTTATGAGATTGAAGCAGTAATCATTTCCCTATACATTCTACAGTTAGAAAATGAGCCCTCTTAGTACATGTATTTGGATTGCCCTAGCTGTCCTTTTCATGTTCTTGTCTCACTTGGGCATGTTTACCTGCAATATCTTTCATTGTGCCTTCCATGTGCTATGCAAGGTTAAAGCACATTAGCAGACTGACTTTTGTCTAAGTAGATCCATTATATGTAATATTTTACAATGTATTCATCTTTCACAGTGCATTAGTGCCTGTCTAACTAAAGCATTTTACATGTTATTTCATAGCATGCCTTTCATATATTTAATAGACTTTTCTGCTAGATTAACCGTCTGATGCCTGTCTAGATAAAACTAATTACATATGTGTTATACCCTTTGACTTGCATGTTGTAGGTTTAAGCTACATGGGCACAATACTAACAAATTACTAACAAACTAATGAAAAAGATATATGATTTAAGAGTACAAAGATGAGTGAAATCATTTGTGGTCCACCAATTGTTTTTGAGATGTACACAGTATACAGACTACCCCTAAATATGTCAATATTGTGAGAGATCATACCATTTACCTTATTTCGTAACAGATCTGTATCTTTGCATAAATCCCGCTGACCCTTACAGGTGAAAAGGACAGATCACATGCTAATTTATAAATTCTTTATTTGCGATTTAATTTAATGGGGACATAATTACTTTTTGTGTAAAGTGTAATATATATGTTAATCGTAAATGCAGTAACCTGGAAGGAAATTTAGATAAGATGACTTTAAAGGGGTCTACCTATAAATCAACAAATACCTTACAATAATAATTATCATGCAATGTATATGTAAGTCTTTTAAAAAAATTTGTGTTTTGGTAATGGAAGAAGGCAAAGGATATAGTTTGGCTTCTCCATGGTAAAGAGCTTCGCTGGTCTTATGTGGTTCCATATAGTATTGTTACCATGGTAATGGTAGGAAGTTAGATTGTATACATTAGATATGAATTATATTGATGGTATTTTAGAGAGCTAGATGATGCTACGAAATGGAAGTGATGTATGATCTTCTCTTTGTATTATACTTTGCATTCCTTTTGAGGCAGAGCTATACTTGCTCGGTACATCAAGCACCCTTTCCCACATATATTTATCTGAAAATCGCTTGGCAGACATTAACAATAATATCACATATATCTACATTTATTGGCGTTATTGTTGACTGTAATATTGTTATACCCGTAGCCTAAAGCAAATGTATAGAATGCATAACTAATGTCCTATTTAACCTATATCTAACTATATCTAGTATTATCATCTATCTAACTTTACCTAAAGCTGTCATGGTATTCAATATATTAAACATAGTTGGGATTTACTAGCACAGAGGGACAGTCTTTGTAGAATCTCATAACAAAAACCAGGGGTGCACATAAACTGGGGCAGAATATACTTTAGCTGTCTATAGGATCTCTCACATATAATGCAGACCTAAGTGTGTCTTTATTAACTTTTATTTATAATTCTAAAGGGAACAGTACATTTGGGGCAATATAGATACAGAAGAAAGTATAATTTTATTATATGGTATTTGAAGAGTGGTTGAGCAAAGCCAGAATGGAAATTTGACATCTCATATAGCCCAGTTGACATGCTGATGATAACCTTCGACAGCAGTTAGTTGTCAGCTAACCGATCAGTGTTAACAATACAAGAATAGTACCAGCAAGGTTTCCTTCAATTTGCAAACATAATGGTAGTTTTTATAATGATTCTATAAACTAAGGGGTATCTCTAAAGTGAGTTACTGTTGCTCAGTGGTATCACATAAAACAACCTAGGATGTAATGTTATACCAATATACCAGCAATTTACTTAACCATGAAAAATTAGGTTGTCGTTTACAGTAATAATATTTTAGGTGCATAAACCTAAATTATACATATCATTGCTATTATTTCTCCTTACTGCCTCTAACTGCTGCAATAATTTGAATGTTTGGTTTGATGAGCTATTTCTGTTATTTTACTTGAGGTTAGGGTGCGTTGGGTTGGATGTAGGGAATTAAATTCCATGGGCCATCATGCAATTAGGTCTTTTAAATTATCAAAATTAATTATCACTAACTGTGCATTTAGCTTAGTGAAAATAATGATAATTCAGTGTGCTAAATATATAAAAATCACAAATAAATTTTCCTGCACATGATTGGATAGCTGATGCCATCAGTGTTTTTCCTCTTTAACTAAAGGTAGCCATACACGGGTAAATTTGTCATAGATTGATTCCCGATCATTCCTGGCAATCGTGGAATCTGTGATCATGGGATCGAGAATCGATGGAACACCACCTTGGGAATCTGATTTGTGGTAGATTTGGACATGAGACAATCTCAATAATGTCCGTTTCCACAAAATCCATCGATCGTAAAGGTTGCTGCATGGGAAGCTATGGGTCCACCAACGTACTTCACTTGCCAAACGATCGACCAAAAAAAATCAATATGTCGGTTCAATGTCTAATTTGAATTTTAGTTGATTCCGTTTTGTTTGGTCGATCAATCAGGGTGGGCAGAACTCGATTGATAGGTCAAAAATTTTGTGAAAAATCAACCCATGTATGGGAGCCTTAAGATGAGTGAATTATCTCTTGCAGAGCAGTAATTTGCTTTACTATGTAAACATCCAAAATGCCTTTGGCTAATCATCCCCCAATTGGCCTTTCTGTAATGCTAGGCATACACATGTCGATAAGCGGCCGATTTTTTATCTGACCGACAGGTGTGCGCGCTCACGCCGTCGGTCAGGTTAAAAATCGCCCGCTAATCGGCATGTGCCCACATGGGGCGACAGATCCCTGTCGCCCCACAGCTCGGCCGGCCAGAGAACGGACATGTCCGATCTTCTCTGGCCGATGCAAGCCGAGGCAAGCCGATGCCATAAGCTGCAATGAAGACGGTGTCTTCATGCAGCTTGTGGCCGGCACACAAAGGGTGCCCGGCCGATACAAGGGGCCCCATAATGCAATGGGATGCTAACGTGATGACTGTCTGACCTGCTCGGTGTGTGTATGCCGAGCATAAGGCTGGGCATACACGATTTTTCCTTCAATCAGCCTAAAATAGGATCCTATTACATTTGGATTGTTTTCACCACCACAAAGTATGCTAGATTCCAAACAATTTCTATAGCCCTGTGCACATGCCATAGTACTATCGGATGAAAACTATCAGATAATTGAACAATCAACCGAATTTTACCAACATGTCCTATTACTGCTAGATCCACATTATGTTAATTTTCGATCAAATTTTTGTATCCCATTTCGATTTTAAACCAATAGTAGAGTGTTGTACCGTGTTAGCCATCGATAAATATAAACTCTCACCTTAATCAGTCTAGTGTGTCTTGAGAAAACATTTGTTTTTTTTACAATATTTATGTCCTTGTAACTTTTTGTGTATAAATGTGAGCTTCTAAAACCAGAATTGTATTAGCCTGAAGAAGGGATCTGCGATATCCCGAAAGCTTGCTTCTCTAATGACTTCAGTTAGCCAATAAACGGTATCACTTGAACTCCAAACTCTCTGATTTGAAACCAAAAATGGAATCGCTTTTTAAACAATTGATTTGAGATAAATAATGTTTTTATATAATATTCCACAGTGCAATGTACTAATTCATGTTATTATTGATCTCAGGCAAGTAGTAGCTCAGAGATATGTTCTGGGTACTTATTAATATCACCTTAAACCCAACTAATTACCAGTTATCCAGAAAAATTTGCATAGTTATCCTTAAACCATTAAGATAAACGAAAATACCTCCTGACTTCTAAACCTTCTATTAAATCTGTTTAATTTAATACAAGCCCGATGTATGAAATATTTCTACTACCTGGTATTTACACCAAAGATATAAGTGATCTGTGATATCTTACTGCTCCATCTGCAGTATACATTTTTATCCGTAAACGCATGTCAAGAGAATCCCACGGAAAACAGATATATCATATTTTTATTATATATTTGATGTATTTTAAATACAGAATTGTTAGTTTGATCTTAGAAGGCAGGGAAGAAAGAAAACCCATTGAGCTCCAATCAGCAAATGTGTCAACAACATGTCATCATTCAGAGGTTAAGAAAATGAAGCCTTTGTTCACCATAGCAACTAAAAGGCTTTTTATCAGAAATCCATATATTTTCAGATAATGTGTGGTTTTCATAATTATCCTTTCAGCAGTCCTTAAATGCCTTTGAAGCCATTACCAATTAAATATTCATCTTTTGTAAGTATATATTTGAGATACTGTAAAACATGATTAATTTATCATCCTGAGATCTTAAATCATGGTTCATGGGCTCTAACAATAAAATTGATCTTCTTGACCTGTCTATTCACTATGGCATTAATTAGATTTGAATATGGCCTGGCTATTGTGGAAGCATTATTAAAACAGACAAGATTTAGACACATTGAAGAAAAATACATCACAGTGTTATTTTCTGTTCTTGGTATTATTAACATTTCTTTAGCACTGAAGGCATGTTTAGCTATTTTCATTCCTAATAGGACTGCAGGTTTTACAACAACTTACCTGATGATTTAAACCCCACACATGCAGATCTCAGATTCTTAACTGGATTTTAAGTGCAATTACACTTGACAAATGTGTTTCTTCTTACCTTAATCAAGGCTTCTCACTGAATCCCATTCATAAAAGTGCCCATTAGCAACTATTCAGATTCTCTCTTTCAAAGTTAATTTGCTATATTTTAGATGAAAGGATAAAGATGATTGGCTGCTTAAGGTAATACACATATTTACTTTAGATGCTTTGATGGGGTCATTTATACCGCCCTACTTTGCAAACCAGTAGTATTTCCTTGTCTTGCTCTACAGAAAACCTGTAGAGCCCAAAAGCATGTTGAATGTATTTTACATTGTATTAATTCAACATCAAAAATACCTTTAGTCCTAAGAAGGCTTGACTGTGCTACGCACTGCTTTTTGATTCCTTCAATCCCTTCTCACAATAGCCTTCCTGGTTGTTCCTCTATGTTTGGCTCCAAAACCCTACTCCATAGAGCCATGGTTTCCACAATTACTTGGTTAGAAATATATAAGTATGGTCCTATGTTGCCCTCCCAACTCTTTTTCCAGTGTCTGTACGGAAAATGAAACACAACTTAATGAATGCTGAATTTACACACAAGCCGAGAACCAATGGCGCATTAGACATTTGATACTCTGTATTGGAACCGGCCTGCCAAAGCAAACTTTTGTTTGAAATATAGCAAAACCTCAAAAATTCAGAGAGTAATGGGGGGCACCACCATACCCCCATCGATCATCCCCCCCTATGTGGAGACTAGGGACTACACAGGACTTTAAAGGCAGCAATTATTCAACTCTGATATAAGATAGATCATTTTTATTACCATGACATCACATTAACGCAAATGTATAATAAATATTTAACAGATAAAAAATCAATGAGCATGATTACATACAGTTATCTTACATGCGATTACATTGAAAGTTCTTATTGTACAATAAATATATATCTAATGCTGGATCTTAAACACTTTCTCGAAGCTTCTTCAGGAGATATAAGTGCTCCAGGTTTCTAAACTAGAAATGGTATTATAATTCTTTTCGTCAGCATTACGATTATAATAACAGTTTAATCACATGTATACTCACAAACTACGGGTGTAGTGGGGATCAGAGAGGACTAGCCAGGAGCTCACCCCCAACATGGCTGGGACACCCAAAGCCCTGCAGGGACCACCCCTCCGAGGCGTGCCACCCCGGAGGGGGGTTGATCAAAAGACATGGAATAACGGGGGACATACATGTGATTAAACTGTCACAATTTATGAAACATTCAGAATCTAGTTGCCCAACAGAATACCCCACAAATTTTACACTCCTAGTTCTAAAGTGTTCTTCACTTCAAGTGTACATACCTATACACTAGTGATGGCAAGAACACTTGCAGAAAGGTCAATATTATTCCTGAGCTTGAATTTTCCAATTGCGAATATTTTTTACGAATATTGGCTATTCGAGAATCTGCTTATATGGTAGCAGATATTCGCAATTTAGAATATTCAAGATTATTTGCACGGGCAAGCTCATAATAAATGTGGCCATTCATTTTAATGTTGATCTCAATGTGATTATACCTTTGTATTGCATGGCCATATGCGCAAATTTCATATTTATGAATATCGAATGGAATATTAGTAGAATAAATCACAAAATATCTTGAATTCGAATATTGCCTATGCCACTCATCACTAGTCAATATTTAATAGAAAAGACTGCAGTACAGAATAACTGTAATCATTATTTGGCTAAATATAAACAAAATATTACATCACACTAGTTCATATTTGTGATGAGGCATTATATTTCTGTCATCATGTTTTATTTCTCCTTTATGTTCACATTTAAATCCTTTGCTCTTTCAATCTTAGGTTGACACTGTATCTGTAATTGGAGATAGGAATTTTATACTAGGCTGATTTCCAGTTTTGGACTACAAACGCATCTCATGGTTCCATACAACTGACCCTACTTTTTTATTGTCCAACAATATTAGCTTAAACTTAAGCAGACCTACTGAAAGAAATTCATGTTTGCAATAATGGCACTAGAACTTCCGATATCAGGGAGGAAAGCCCCTCCTCTCTCCCTAGCTCTAATGATGTGCACTTCAGTGCTCTGGAAGAGCCCGATAGAGGGCAGTGACAGCTGGGAAAGTCCCTGTTCTCAGCTCTGCATTGAAATACAGTACACCTTTAATTAACCCCTGGAAGCCTGGCAGATAAAGATGGAATCTCACTCTTATGATTCCAGGGAACAGCAGGTAAGTACCGTATAATATTTTAGGATTTTGGAGCACTACGCTACCATCGTTCCAGCTCAGAGGTAAGTCTTAAATGTTATGTATATTTTAGATTTTAATATAATTTTACATTTTATTACAAGAAATCCTTAAAACCTATGCTCACCATTGTACACTCACAATCAAATCACCCATTCAAATCTGTACAAATAAAGAATAAAAAAATCCTTACCTGTAATCAGTGTTTATGGTGTGTACCGCATTGCTTCATTCCTCCAATGATGTTGCACTGTGGCATCGGCATCCCCTTTCTGAAGAGAGACTTAGGAAGGAGCATGTCAATGCCTTAATGATGCAGTTTTTTAAATTTTGAATACAATTTTTTAGTGCTATCTAGTGACTATTTGTGACATTGCAGAAAAAGGTATACAGGAATTAATACAGGATAAAAATTAGTTGTACAAAATTTACCTAATCATGACTTATTAATTCATACTGTTCAATGTCTTTATGGTCCCACCATAAATTTCAAGAGCTGTACCTTATTTGTGTTTACATGGAAAAGATCTATTGAGTTTAGAGTTAAAAGCTTAATATATTCCTTTCTGAATTTTTCTAGGGAGGTGAAATACTCCAGTTCTTAGGGAATACTCATGGTTGTCATGAACTATCTATGAATGTGATTTTTTTTCTTTAAGAAAGCTTTCACAGTATCTGTCACTTTATATTATATGATAAAAGGTCTATAATTGGTCTAAAATAGTACTTTTTATCTGTCTCTGCCAACTCTTGCCACAATGAAACGAACTGTATGCCTTTGTGTCACAGTTGATACATTATAAAGAGATTCTTTTGTTCTGCCTGTGAAAAATGTGGCTTTCTGAAATGGTATTAGAATTTCTTAGCCAGAAGTTAACAAATTATAGAAAAGCTGCAATGATCTAAGAAACATTTCATAGAGTACATTCTGACTTCGGGATAATATGGTGCCACATTTCTTTTTAAAGTGAAATTGCTGAAAAACTATACCAGGACTAGGACATGGTCAAAATAGCTTATAAAATGTGGCCAATTTATGTAGGTTTATGCATAAAATGAAGGTTTAGGCAAATTTGAGTGAAAATTTTAATCTATATTGAAATCGTAATCAAGGTCCAGATAGTCAGCTACAAGATTGCTGCCGCTCGACTGCAGCCATGTAACCAAAAAAAATCAATATACTGGTTATCAAAGTTGAGTGAGCTGTGTCCGGGCAGGTGTTCTCACTGCCAACTGCCACCACATGCAACATACAATTTAGGATACAAAACATTTTCATAGAGGTCATTGCTCTTTAGATTGGTCATTGCTCTATGCAATTGTTACAGTTTGAGCACAGCACTCTTTATCTATGTATTTTACCCAGAACAAGGGCGTTTTAAGGATTAAGTGCTATCTGATATTTAAACTGTGTATCTTGTATCCACCCAATAACTGAAAACTTCCTAAAAAAGATGGAAAGGAGGCAGGGAAGCCAAAGAGAGCCAAAGCTTCAGATAAATTTTATTTAGTCAGCCACCAATTGTGCAAGTTCTCCCACCTAAAAAGATGACAGAGGCCTGTAATTTTCATCATAGGTATACCTCAACTATAAGTGACAGAATGGGGGGAAAGAATACAGGAATCACATTGTCTGATTTTTAAATAATTTTTTTGTAAATTATGGTGGAAAATAAATATTGGGTCAATATTAAAAGTTCAGCTCAATACTTTGTTATAACCCCTTTGTTGACAATGAAAGAGGTCAAATGTCTCTGTAAGTCTTCATTAGTGATGATCGCGAATATTCGGATTCCGAATATTAATCACGAATATCGTCAATTCGGAAATTCGCGAAGATGGTGAATATATTGCCGAATATTCGCAATTCCGGATATTCGGTATTTTTTATCCATTACACTTCCCTCTCAATGTGAGTGGACAAATGGGAAGGCTGCAACAAGAGCTTAGCAACACCATCAACAGATTTTTAAATGAATATTGGAGTGATGCGAATATTGCGAAAATCGTCACTTTTAAAATTCGCATAAAAATTCACACCATGTTAAACATATATTGCGCGCGCGAAGTTCGCAATAAACTGCCGATATTCGCAATAACAAAAAAACCCTGAATATTGCCGAATGCGAATATGTTCCGAATGTTTTCCATAAAATTCGCGGCATGCCGCGAATACGAATGTTGCCTATGCCGCTCATCACTAGTCTTCACAAGGTTTTCACATATTGTTGCAGTAAAAATCAACGGTGGGAGCAATAATTAGAAAATGGAAGATGAGCAAGACCACTGATAATCTCCCTCAATCTGGGGTCCCATGCAAGATCTCACCCTGTGGGTAAAAATTATCACGAGAACAGTGAGCAAAAATCCCAGAACCACACAGGGGGACCTAGTGAATGACCTGTAGAGAGCTGGGACTAAAGTTACAAAGGCTACCAATTAAAATTAAATTTAGTTGTAATCAGCATAACAATTATATTGCAGGTCAAATGATGAGATGAGTTTGCCAAGGGAAGGGGTGTAAAGGGAAAAAAAGGGACTTGACCAAGCACTGAACCTTGTAGGGTGACAACGGAGAGGGAAGTGGGAGAAGAGTTTTCATTGAAAGAGGTTTGGAAAGAGTGGTCAGTCAAGTAAGAAAGTGCAGATTCACAAAAACCAATAAAGTACAGGGTCTGTAGAGGAAGAGGGTGATTAACAATGTCAAAAGCAGAAGAGAGATCCAGAAGAAATATGGAAAAGTTGCATTAAGCCCACTGCAACCTAAGTGAAGGCTGTTTAAATGGAGTGAGATGATGGAATACTGGATTAGAGGGGGGCAAGGAGAGAATTCAGTTTCAGGAAGTTTCTTTAAACAAGCCATTTAAGCAGTTGAGAAGTAAATGGAAGAAGATAGATTGGTCGGTAACTACAAGGAAGAGAGAAGTGAGGCATGGCTTCTTTAGTATGGGGAGAACTAATGTTTAACGTATGATGGGAAAATACCAGTATAGAGGGAGAGGTTGAATAGTTCCGTTATTGCAGAGACAATAGTTGTAAAAAGGGGCCAGAATAGATCTGAGGGTATCAGGGGAAGCGGTAGAAGAAAGGGAGGAAAGCAAGGTAACGGACCACAGGGAAATAGGAAATGATTTGATTTGATCTTTGAAGTATGTGGCAAGAGAAAGTGGCAGTAAGTAAAGTATGTGGCAGTGAGTAACGTATGTGGCAAGAGAAAGTGGCAGTGAAAGCAGGAGGTGTAGGATTGAGGAGAGAGTCAAAGGTGGAGAATAGGCAATGATGGTTGATGATGTAAGCAAAGTAATGAAATGATAGAGTTTGGCATTGCAGCTGAGAAAGTCCATGGTATCAATATGGTGGTAGAATTATGTCATTTAAATAGGCCCAAAGGGTTTTTGTTTAAAGGGAGTTAATGGTGTGAAAAGGATTATTTTCCAGTTGAAGGGTTTGAAGACCACACTGTTCCTTTTTGTCGGAAAACAGTCTTTATTAAATATACCTGACTGGGTTTAAAACACATCAGATGACAAACTTATAAGTTAATTACAATATTGAATTCATTCAAATGCTGTACACTTAGCACAATTAATACACGGAAAAACTAGGAATTGCCCTGACCGTTCACCCAGCTGATGACATATTATGTTAATGCGCTATTATTACATAAGCAATTAGTGTTATGCATGTGCATATTGGTAGAACTGCAATACAGGTCTCTGTGGTGTCACAGTCACAATTCCTGAGAGAGTGAACTTAATGAACTTTGTCCAAGAAGCTTATATTTTGACATTTTTATTATCCGCTTTACCCAAGTTAAGTTACAGACAACTACAAGAAATTTGTTATATAAAAAATGAAAAGTAGCAATTTATTATTGAACATCAAGGTCATTGTTAGTCAAATTAATTAACATTTCATGCCACATACTTTGCAAAATAAAGCTCTTAGACTAAGGTTCCTGATACATACATACTTTATATTCATGGTTTCAGTATACCTTATATAGGATATCTAATACATGTTTGTGTTTTTATCATTTTTATATAGAGGAACAACCATGAAGGTTATGGTGAGAAGGAATTAAAGGAATAGAAAAGCCCTCAACTTGAGCGGTGTGTAGCACAGTAAAGCACAGAAGGTATTCACATGATATAAAAACCATCACAATTCACAAAAGTTAAGGGAAAAATCCTCACTTCAAGGGTGGAGGTGGAGCCATGCAAATCTTTCCTTTACACCATATCAGCCAAATGCACATGCAGAACCGTTGGTGCACAGTGCAAATATACCGTTATGGTACAGAACCATTATTTCTAAACTGCACTCAGATGTTTCAGGCTTGTTGGCCATCATCAGTGCAGTACACCAGAGGTTCTTATGTGCATTTGGCTGATGATGGCCAACAAGCCTGCAACAGCTGTATGCAGTTTGGAATAAATGGCTCTGTACTATAGGACTGTATTTATACTGTACGCCAGCAGTTCTGGATGTGCATTTCACTGATGGGGTGTAAGGAATTATTTGCATAGCTCCACACACTGTCCTAAAGTGAGGATTTTTCCCTTAACTTTTTCCTTGCCAGTCTTTTTTTATTTCTCCACTCTCCCTTGTGCTGAAAAAATCCGGCGCAGCTTCCATAACATGGAGATCAATGGCACCACCCCCCACCTTTTCAGCGTCATCCATGAAGAAACCAGCCCGGAATAGTTTGGCAAGTCCGCGGATAAGCTCCTTCCCTGCGCTCTAGCTGGGGATAGGTGAGTATCCCCTAGTGTAGCCTGGGGTGAGTTTGCTGGGTGAGCAAACTTACTCCGAGCTACACTCAGTGTAAATGATCAGGAGGTTAAACCAATATATTACTAAAGCCAAGTGTGTAGTGTCCACAGTGTAGTGTATTTTCAAATACAACTTTGTTTAATTTTTTCAACTTTTCACCATTCTGTATATGCAATACATATCAGGTTTTGGTTTTAGAAAGCAGACCACTGTCAAATTTATTTGCCTTGAAGGAAAGTTCAGCAATTTTTGGAATGTTTCCTTTTTGAAACACTTAACTACATGTAACGTGGTATACATCCATGATGAGTAACAACCAACTGGACATAAAGGATTGTTATATTCTAGCTATAACTATAAGTTAGCTGAATTTTTGCAGAAATTACTGTTTATTCAGAGACAATGTAAAATCTATACAGCGTCCATGGATAACTAAAGGGGCAAACTGTGTCCCATTCAGAAAATTTTCCTTTTTGTTTCCTATAACAATAAAAATATAACAATATCTGGCAAACCTACAGGGTGACCTTTAAGGAGACATATGATTATTTAGAAATCATGTATTGGTACTGTTTTTTGTATGTTGCTTATTGATTTTGATCCAATGTGTACTGATAAAGAACTTTTAATAGACCTTATTTAAGCTCCGCCTGCGTGCCGTCACTGAATGACCGATATTGTCTAGCCATGCACAGAAGCGCAGGAAAACAAACATGGCCAGACATGCACAGAGGCATGGTAAAATGTTTCCCTCACTACTGCGCATGCCCAAGAGCTTTCCGGTCATTTAGCAACAGGTAGAGCAGGAGCTTCGCTCCAAAGACAGGCAGATAGCACTAGAGGATCTACTTCAAGCAAGAGAGGATATTCTACAAGCAAGATGAACATTTAGAAAGGAGATTCTACAATCAAGTTATCGAGATGACTTACTTCTATCAAAAAAGAATAAAGCGAGAGAGGATTTACAATAATGAAGATGGGAACGAAAATGATAGATGAAGGGGAAGAAAATGATGAAGATGAAGACAGAAAAGGCCCATTGCAGTTCTGTAAGTACACAACTTTTGGTTTTTGTATTTATTTAGTGTAAAAAGTTATTAAATGTTGTAGGATGTTGTAATTGTCTTTGTGTAGGTGTTTTTTTATTGTCTAGTTGCACTTTTATCTGTAATAATTGATGAGTGATGAGCAGCACAGGCAGAATTTGCAACATTTCACAAATTATTCTCCAAATATTCTAAGGAGATTCAAAAATTCGAGCTCTGTTGTTATTATTATGTAATGTGAATATTGGTACTTTTACATATAAATTTTTAGGTGTATAAAGTGTTTCTTTTTTGTTTAGCACTTATTGCCATGCTGGTGTTGATTGTTTTAGAATGGCTAAGGGATTCATATTACCCCAATACTCGTTCTATATTATCTGTAATCATTTATTAAATGATTACAGATAACACTTTTGGGGGGATATTTTATATGTGTTTAGTTTTAATATGTTTTCAGGACCATGTTTAACCCTGTTGGATTGTGTAAGAGGTCCAAGAGACTATATGCATTCCATAGGGTGGGCAATGAGGATAAAGGTACTGTATTTTTCAAGGTATAAGACACACCCAAGGTTTTGGAGAGAAAATTAGGAGAAAAAAACAGAAACACCGCCATTCAAATATCAAGTAAATATACCAAATGGACTGAAAACATGCATTTTTCACTCTGTATTCCTCCAGCCAAAAGGCCAGTGCCAGGAGGGAGGTTTTCACTGCAGCAGAGTGTCAGGGCTGAAACTTTACCATGTTTCTATACACTAGCAGTACCCATTCACTGAACCCCCCGACCAACTTACGAAGAGACACTTTTTACAATCTGGCACTGAACAAATTACCCATGAGTAGCTACATATGAGAGGAGATATGAGTCTTTGTTACAAAATTTATTTATTGCTGTGCAGGATGTTAAGGAAAATGCACAACTCATGCTATCTAATTGTAAAATGTCTCTCTCCATATGTTGGTCAGTGTGTTGAGAGAATGGGTACTGCTATTGCAGATAAGATCTTTTCTTGGCTGGAGGGAATAGAACACATTTCCGTCTCTTTGCTCCCAGGATGGTTGGGACAAATTTATTTTTTGTGTTACATATTCGGACCATAAGATACAGGGACATTTTCCCATTGATTTTAATTGTAAAAAAAAGTGCAACTTACAGTCCGAAAAATAAGGTATATTTATTTTTAAATATAAGCATTTTTCTGTAATATTTACATTTAAAAATAAATATGTTTTCTTAAGTTGAAATTGCTTTTAAGTCAAAATTTTACAGGAGAATTTTTACTTTTCTATGAAAGCTTGTGGAATTTAATTGAATCTAAAATCTCGTCGGATATTTAAAATTTTCACAATATCTAATAGTTAGGCATGTAAAAAATCTTTAAAACAGTTTTGATCCGGGTGATTAATGGGGAAGTCCCCTAGCTTCAAAGTCACTATGTATCAGAAAGAGTCTGAACCTTTAAGTATAGTGGTGTGTATTAAGACTATTACATACAAATGTTGATCTTCATCTAGTTTTGTAGACTATAACTATACGTTTAGTGACATTGATATGTAGTGACAGATATGTTCAAAACAAGTTATTTTATTAGCTAGTTTTGTATTTGCTAGATCTTGTTTTGTATTTGCTTTGTGAGCCATTGTCTTATTTGCATGTATCGGAGAAAATGTACATTTCATGCATTTGATTTTTATTCAATACCAACATGAGATTACCTATCTATCTGATGGGGAATTGACATTTAAATAACTGTTTACTTTTTCTCTAACATGCCATTCTGAAAATGTATGTTAGAGCAGGTTACTATATTTAAATCTAAAAACATCTCTTCCATAATGTATCATAGTTGCCAACATCTTAATATACAAATACACCAAAAAAAAGTGGAAAGGGAAGACAGACCCAAATCTGTTCCAAGTTTTCCCATTTTCAGAGGAGGTGTGGGACTTTAACTGCAAGAAATACATTTGATGTCATATTCAGCTTCATCAAGATTTATACATTTGTTCAGTGTATTTACAGACTTTTACAGCAAATATAAAATTATGTACATGATTACAAAGTGCTGGCGTGCCAATCATCATAATACATATAGACATGGAAGTTCAAAATTCTTGCTGACGTTTCTCAACGTGTTTAGCCCTAACTGGGCTTCATCAGGAGGCAGCACAAACTAAAATCTAACAAAATACAAGTCACTGTATGATTGGTTATCCATAGATGATTAGTTGATATCAGTTGCACCTTGTAGAGTCAATACTCACAAATTGTAAGTCTAATTTGCAGTTTGACTGGTTTGTCCAACAACATTCTGTAGCCATGGACCAGTGGCTGTTGTGATGCCCTTGTAAGTCCCCTGCTGTCTTCCCCCCCCTCTTTTTGGGGTGTGCCACATTGGGCTCCTGGGTGGCTGTTGTGATGTGTGCTCTTGCAAGTCCCCTGTTGTCCTCCCACGCCACATTGGGCTCCACTTTCTGGACAGGTCCATGACTGCAGAATGTTGTTGGACAAACCAGTCAAATAAATCTTGTTAGTATTGATTCTACAAGGTGCGTCTCAGGATCCGAACCCAGGGACACTCCGGTGTCTGGCTGCAGCTCTATGCCATGAGCCACCGGAATGTTTGTTCAGTACCTTGTCTGATACCTTATACAAAAGGCACCTTCTTACCTTGTACTCATTGAACCCTGAACCCTTAGTCCCTCCCATGGACTTCCTATAAAAGCCAGGTCCTTGCTTAGCTTTAATGCCAGATTATTGTGCTTCCAGCCAGTGTCTAGCTTCCTGTTTATGACTGCTCCTGCTTATGATCATCTTCGTGTACCGACCCTTGCTTGAACAACCCAACAACTCTTTATCTTGCTCCTTTGTGACTCGACACCACCGGCTTTAGACCCGCGCTTGTTTTTGACCACGCTCCTGCTTGCTCCCTCTCGATACCTGTTGATCCTGCCATTACTGTTTCAGCAACTGGACTCCGAGCCTGCCCGCAGATCGTTACAGTGCGACTGATATCAACTAATCATCTATGGATACCAAATCATACAGTGACTTGTATTTTGTAAAAATTTTGCTTGTGCTGCGCAAACCTCCTGATACAGCCCAGTAAGGGTGAAACTCATTGAGAAATGTCAGCAAGAGTTTTTAACTACCATGTCTATATGTAATATGATAATTGGCACGTCAGCACTTTGTAATTATGTACATACTTTTATATATGCTGTAAAAGTCTGTAAATACACTGAATTAATGTATAAATCTTGATGAAGCTGAATATAACATCAAATGTATTTGTTGCCGGTAAAGTCACACACCTCCTCTGGAAATGGGAAAACTTGGGACAGATTTTTGTGTAAGAGTGGGTTACAAGGGTGAAGGAGTAGTCCCTCTAGTTGTACAGATAATAGTTTTCTAAAGTAGTCAGAATTGTCTCAAACCCTTAACATATACAAAATTCAGGGACTTAATGTTATTGGGGAGGCAATCTGAAAGGATTTACCAATCTGCCCTGAAATGCAAATGACTTGTTTAGGAATGAAGGATTTCCAATTATTACACATAAATGACATGAGCAATTTACAACGAAATGTGATGTTGCCTTGTAAACCCAAGTGTCTCAATTTGGTCCTATTTTAATCATAATTATTTAGTCTCATGATTGGCAAATACAAATCGACTAGGTTAAACTGTGAAACTGTGTATCTTCAATCTATAAGAAAAACATAAAGATGTGTTAAGCTGTGGCCTGCCTATTTATTGTGAATGTTAAAAATGGAACACTTCAATAAAACCTCATAATCAAAGAACAAGGGAAGAAAGACGTTTTTGACATTACAGAAACAAAATCTACAATGCGTTTCATATTAATATATTACAAAGAATGAAGATATAATTATTCTGAAATACAGATTCCAAAAGATATAATCTTTCAAAACATTGAATTAAATAATTAGTTGGTTTGAATCTTTTAAAATATAAGTTTTTAATAAAAAAGAGTTATTTCATATTTAAAGCAAGTGCAGAATATTTTTTATAATAAAAGATCCTTTCGTCCATAGTGTCTTGCTTGTCTTTTGTAGAAAGTCAGTGATAGAAGCCCCCATATTTTATTATCATTGGTATTTCTTTGTTATCCATAGGTTCTACACCTATTAGTATATCATCCAACTTATGTCCATCAGCAACTTGGGTTTCCAGAATGAAAGGGTCCATATCCCATAAACAAGTATAGCATCTGTCACAGAAGCATCCACATTAGCATCCATAGTAACTTGCACTTCTACTTTACTGTAACACAATACTGTGAAGAACCCCTTAAAATTGTTTTTCCAAATTGCTGCTAAATGAATAGTATAAATTATGTGAGGTGAAGGATAAAACTATAACCTAGGACTCCCATACACCATTTAATTTCTTTGTCAGATTTCCCTTAGATCTCCTTTTGTTTTACCAAAACCATGTAATATGAGGGACTTTCTAAACCATCAAGTCTGCCTGTGTTCAATTGCAAAGGACCCTGCACTACATAGTTGTTGGTAGATCTAAAGTATATCTGACAAAGAGATCTAAGGGCTTGTTTCCATTATACGTCGGGACCCCCTCTGCTAAGCGTATTGCTTGGTGTAGATCCCGGCGGAGCACATGGACTAACCTGCTTGGCAGATGCTATATTAGACATCCGCCGATGCAGAGGCTCAACGTACTTGACTACGTTCAGCCTTGCATTGGCGGAATGGCTCGGCGCAGTGAAGACACAGCATCCGCTAAGCAGGTAAGTCTATGTGCTCAGTCGGGACCCCCGGCTTAGCAATATGCTTAGCGGAGCGGGTCCCGATGTATAGTAGAAACATAGCCTAAAGGTGTATGGGCAGCTTTAACAGTTCCCTTTATATCGTGAGTTCTGTTCATATGCGTATTGCCTTCCTTGGTCAGGCTATTTTTTTCAAAATAAAACAGTTATAGTTTTTGTAAAAAAAAAAAAAGACATTTGTCCTAAAAAATGATGTACACATTTCTCTGGTTACTGAAGTTAAATGAATAAACAACTACTTCAATAAATGTCTCTCTTGTCTACTCGTTTTTAACTGTATTTTGTTTGCCCCTGGTCATTGCAACTGTTGTTTATATAATCTTAAATTTAGGTTTAATTCAAACAACACAACAACTTAAATATATAAAAGGAACAGTACAAGTCGTAACTCAGTTGTGGGGTGTGCAAAATATGAGTACAATACATTTGAGATGACCAACTAATATTGCTACTGTAATATATCTTAGTGAAATGGAAACCACAGATTTCTATTAACTTCCCTGACAATGTAATTTTCCACTAGGACACACCTTAGCCTCACATTCTCAGCATCATTAATGATGTTGAGTATGCGATGGTGGGAGGGCATCAGTGGAGGACTCAATGGGCAGCCGGACGGACCCTCTGGATCAGGTAGGTAATCCAGAATCTAGCTCGAAATTAGGACAGTTAATGGAAATCAAGCCACACTCTGGATAACCACAATGGAAGTTATTTAAAAGAAAGAAAAGGGAAAGTAGCAGTGCAAGCAATACTACAGATGCTAAATGAGAAGTGTTGAAAATTGCATGCAGACTGAATTTGAGCCAAACTCTCCAGCTTGTGCTGTGTTTGATTGGCTCAACTTTAGTATGCATCTCTCCCTAATGCACATTTTTGTTTTCTTAAAATTTCTCCAGGTACATATGAAATATTGCATACTGTTTATTACCTTGGACTTACCCTTGGACTACAAAAGAAGAATTTTACAAACTACCGGCTGTTTGATTGTCTTCCTGTGGGTGCCGCAGCCATTCCTGGCTAATTGTTATTTCTTCGATATTCGTATTCTATCTGCCATATTCCTGGCTGGACTCCACTGGTAAAATATAAACTTGGGCATCAGCGCCATCTTGTGGTCATATTGTTACTTTTTACTGGAGATGGTGAAATACCATTTTGAAAACTCCACTATCTGACTTATCTGCTGCATTGCCCCCCTAGGTTTATACTTGAGTCAGTAAGTTTTCCCAGTTTTTTTTAGATAAAATAAGGTACCTTGGCTTATATTTTGGTCAGCTTATATTCGAGTATTTACGGTAGATAAAAAGTTTTTGTATATTTTATTTAAACATCCATGATTTACAAAAACACAAGGTAAAAACTATAATTGTCCACATTACTCAAAACTAAAAACTCAAGCCCATATTATTGCTATGTACATACAGAAATACTTCAAATTGTAAGGGGCATTATACCCCAAGATGGAATAATTTCAAGGTGTTTCGATCTATACAGGGCTTCTTCAGGATATTCCAACCCCCTAACAGTTTGTCTAAAAGGGATCCTAGGAGGGTGGCTACTTTTGAGCTCTGGCCAGGAGGAAAAATGTGAATGTGAGTAAAATGATAATTAAAGAGCAAATGGGCATAAGCACAACTTAATAAACATATCAAATCATTCAGTCATTTCATTTATCAAAATTCGTCTAGTTTACTGGAGTCAATATATCCAGTCATAAATCAACTCATAATAATACTAAAACAGGAAGTGTTAAGTTGAAAATGTTTACTATTTAAATCAGCAATATAAAGTAAGTAATGCAAGCTAACAACCATGGCTGTGCTACCCAGTGTTTGCTTTAACTTATAACTGCACAGTTATAATTGGCTAATGGCTGTTATGAATTGCTCCCTGTTTCATCAGTACTGCTTGTCATTGGATGTACAATTGATCAAGAAAACTATTAATATCAGGCAGAAACCAATCATGTGTATGGTTTTCCATCTAAAGACAATGCATTTAATTCTGTCATTTAAAAAAATGCTTCTCCCATTCAATGGTTATACTAAATGCTGATATTTGTAAACATCTTTTTCCCTTTGTGTACATTCAACCTATTATGTATCTAAGCTGTTTTGTGTATAACAATTAGTGATGTCCCGAACTGTTCGCCCACGAATAATTCGCAGCGAACATCGCATGTTCGCGCATTTTCGCGAACATATGGCGAGTTCGGTTCGC
>CM070033.1:146348860-146364162 GCA_036250615.1 Ptychadena robeensis
CTTGAAATAACTTTCCCAACACTATTGTGTCCAGAAAGGGTCCCTTTGTTTTTTAAAGTTTGCCTGCCCATTAAAGTCTATGGCGGTTCGCCGGGTTCGCAAACTTTTGCGAATGTTCGCGTCTGCCATTCGCGAACATCAAATTCGGGCCATCACTAGTAACAATATATCCCTGAGTAGGGGACATTTTGGGGGTTGCTGGGGAGCCTGTCTCCATACCCAGCAATCCTGGACTCTTCACCTTTTTGGTGGGCTTTTACTATACTGCACCCAATACATCTATTGGCAGAGGGCCATCTCAATCCATAGGGACCTAAAAGCTTTTTAGCAGTACGTTTATGTCCAGGCCTCTGTACAGTAAGCTAGAACCCACGCACTGATCCAAGTTAATATGGGGTCTTTACTAAAGATAGGTGTTATATAAAAGCTTTATCTCTGTTTCTGAGCCCAGAGACAGAGTACAGTTCTTACGAGTGCTTATGCTGTTTTTGATTCTCATGCTGTTTCATTGCCTTTCTACTACACTTCTACTACATGTTTTTTAAATCAGCATCAATAAATTAATACTTGAAAAGGAAAAAACACTGTACCAAATGTACAGGACACCAGGGATGGGTCCTGAATTATATATATGTGTCACCCATTTTGGGGCTGTATAATGTAACCCCTAGGATGCTGGATGGACACAGTTTAGGATTCTTATAGCAGTCTGGGGACTGCAACATTTTTATGCTGCAGAAGGGCCTGGACTGTGGAATAGGTAGGAAGGATGGGAGGGCCTCCTATTCACACCACCCATGGGGATGTGTTTGGCTGCACAGCAGCATTATAACCAGGTGAGGTGACTTAATTAGTGAAAAGAGTAATTGTCATGCTTAGACACTTTCTGGAGCAAAAGAAAGCTGGACTGCTTCCCTCTGAGAAAGCAATAGACTGTGGTTGTGGGAAAAACCTCTCCAGAAGTCAACTGTGAGGAATATATTACACTAGTCACAAATGTATAAATGCTACAACCCCTCATGCTGACTTTCAGTATTCAGGACACACTCTGGGTGCCCCAATTCAACTATGCAATAGAGATATTAATAGTTGTCTGACATATAAGGTAATATTTTAAATGCTATAAAAAAATTAAAATGGATACAACTTACGGTAGCAGTCAGAACATTTGGTCAGAACATTTGATCTGACTGATTGCCATAACCATTATATTATCCTCTGGGGGTTTTATATGAACAATAAACTACCTCCAGAATACAAATTGTATTCTTATTGTCCTAATAGTTATAAAAGCATAGTATTCCACACACTGAGATAATTATAGGTTAGCCGGCAAGTAAGTGCTGAAACTAATGGATAAATAATAATGATGGAAAAAGCTAAACTTGTATTAAATATTTTATAAATTATGGATATTGCATGGTAAGTATATTACTTCTTTTTCATTTATATTTAGCAGCAAATCTCATGTGTTTTTGTGCAATGTATCTTGTGTGTGTTCATCAATGTATGTAAAAATGCAATGATTTACACCCAACATAATGTATTTCGCCAATAGTATTTAACAATTTTCCAGTTAGAATTGAAGTCTGCAAATAATGCTACCAATTCATTGCCATTGCTTGCCACCTGCCACCAAGTGTCCTGAATGATCTTCAATATCAAAGCCATTGAAGTAGAATGCAGTCGAGCAGCCTTCTCAGATCCTTCTTCATCTTAAGTGCCTGGGAGAAATGTAATGGTTTCACAATGAGAAAAAAAATATTAAAAGTACATAATGTAACTTGTCTTAATATACTTTTCCAAGTCTAAAAATATGCCAGACCAAAAGAAACATATTTACATAAAAAGCAGACAAGGTCAAATAACAAAGAAAGCCCTTAATTAGTTGTAATCAACTTTAATTTGCATACCGTATATAATTCCTAAATGATTGTTAATAATAACTTTATATAATGGACTTCCAATTTTCATGAAAATGGCACATTTTGATAAGCAGACACAGAACCCTAGTACTAATAAGGTTTAATTTGCATACATTAGTCTGATTATCCAAACAAAAGGATTACAGTATTACTTCTCCGTACCTTTATGTCCTTATTATGCACACTGATTAACCTCACAAAAGCTAGCTCTTATTAACAAACAATAGCCACGGTTGAAAGAAATTCTTCAGAACTGAAATGGGTACATTATACTTTATATTCTAGGAATGTTTAATTTAACAGTGTCTGTCAAAATGCACTATTCTTTTCTATTTTGATTCAAGTTTTAAATGACTGGTTGGTAAGTCTGTGAAACACGAGGTTGAATGTATCAGGCATTTTTCTTCTTTACCATAGTACTTTCAGACTTCAAAGTAGAACTATGGTCAATGAGCTAATAGACAGGTAAAAATAATATTAGTAAATTGTAATAGCTGCCATGGATTTAAAATTCTTTCAAATTCATTCCTACTAAGTTCTTGTACTAACTATTTTTTACTGAAATTAAACAAATGCACTTTTGTTAGCAATTGTGACTGGACAGTAAGAAAACACCATCAACGGATAATGTATCCTGTACTGTGTCCTCCTATTAACAAACTATCTTTGTACGATTGACAGCACTAGGTGGGTTGTAATAGAGTGATGTGTCCATCTCTAATCTGCTTACATAGCTTGAGTTGCTAATAGGCAGCAAGTAAAGTAAAGTAAAGAATGCTTCGAAAGAGATTATTTATGTCAAAAGCTGGCCTCTCTGTGGCCCTCGAGGAATACAGTCAAGGTGGCAGTTTGATTTTAACATTTGATGAACTCAATAGTTTGAAAATTTATCCCATTTTACCTGGATCTATCAACAAAAAGCAATCAGAATGGAAACGTAAACTCAGTTGAGCCGAGATCGGACTTGTTTGATGAATTTCACATATCTGGTGGGTTTTATTGGTATTTTCATAGATTTTGGATCCAATGGTTTTACAGAGCATGCACACAGGGCTCTGGAAAGAAATCATATGCTGGTACGATCGATCAATGTTACACGGATTTCACAAGTCGATCAAATCTAAGATTTCTTAAGCAAAAATTGATGCCTGTATGGCTAGTTGTAGACAACCATGTCGTGGAGTAATATAATATAGATCATAATATGTTACAATGGCTTTGACTTTCTCTTCTAGTCTACTGTTAGGGTGATGCTTTTAACTTTTATTTAGGAATATCTTCTTCCATAGAAGATTCCTGTTTTTGCTTTTGTAATTCCACAAATACCACAAGACTGGTGCTAATAATGAGTGTCTAATAGAAAGTGGGGGTAGGGGGTTAATTTTATTTTTACACATTCATCGTATATTATATATTTGAATGAAACAGAACCCAGCAATCAATGGGTATGTGTATTTAGAATAAAATATGTATTTATATACTTAAATTATTTTTATACCATGAACAAGTTTGAAATATGAAGATATTTAGTGGCAATATTTTATGATTTTTTTTTCTGAAATAAAGAAAGTGATGGAAATTTTAAAATGTTACAGTCAAACTCATCAAAACATTACTTAATTTAAACCATTAAATTGACTCATCTGGCATTAGACATACTTTATTCCTCCAGGTTTGCTAAGAATAACGTTATAATGTAATTAATTAAAAATGTCTCTGGGATTTTAAATTTGGTGACCTGAGGCTATATTTGAAAATATATGACACATATTGTTAGGGCAAATTCAAAAAACACGGTACTTGTTTTTGAACAAGAAAATTAATCATCTAAGCTATACGATTGTGACAACTTAAACAACAGTTGACAGTGAAAGTATTATTATGCATGCAATAACGTCCACAAAAGGTTTATTTATTGCTCAGTAGGGCTGTATGGAAATAAAAGTCAAAGTGATAAGGCAGGGAGATAAGTTAACACTACCGCACCAATTGCCATTCATTTTGTAGCTATATAATTAGTAAATATTGTTTGTAGCACAAAAGTAATTGGTGGGTTTTTGTGCTCCATTCACAGTGTGCAACACTCTGGTTTGACAATCTGTGTACATTGTTAGCACATACCCAGGCGATACAAACCTTAAATGTCTAATGTGCACATCACTGTAAACTGACAGCCTATGGCGTATACCTTGTCAAATGTATGATGCATTGATTGTAGTGTGCAGATACATAATGTACATAACAAATAATAGGAATGTAGATATTAACCAAAGCTTTTCAGTTTCTTGGAGGAAGCAAAAAAAGAGCCTAAAGCATGATTCCAAGAAAAAATATGATCGTCATATCTGGACATATATGAGTAACTCATTTGCTTGACAAGATGTACATTTATTATCAACTGTTCATTACATAACTATTTATTCAAAGAACATGGCATTTTTAAAAGATGGTATCAACAGCCACCCTTGCCAAAGGGTACCCAATGTTGGAGGCCATGCAAGGTTTTAAATTGGATTACATATCTAGAGATGAATGATTTAGCTTGTTTCCCTTGCAAAAAATTATATTCTATTGACTGAATTAATTATTTATTCAGTCAATCAACTCTATAAAATCAGAGGCAGCAGAGGTCTGGGAGTTGTCCATAGAGGGAATTACTTCCTTAGAAATGATAGCAATAAGGAGTAATAACCATGATGATTCAACAGTAACAGAACGCCATAAGAATGCGTATTATTGAATCATATCTTCATGGACTAAAATCCCTGGTAAATCATTTTTGGAGCTTAATTTAGAACCCAGAAAAGTATCAAGAGGCTGCACAGAAATGTTAATGGATAACACTTCAACATCTGTAAGAGAACGCTACAAGGATTGTCATAGTCACAGCATTTTGTGACTATGAGATGACAATAAAAGAGCACATTTCAGGAACAACACAGAGCAGTCACAGAGTCATTATGAAATATGAACTGTATGTGGAGTGTAAGAACTTTTATGGCAGAATCACAAGGTAAGGGCCACTATTGCCAAAATTGAAAAAGCCCAAGCATAATATCACCAAATCATTGATGTAAAAAGGATGTATGGTTAAGTTGATAAAAACTTTAGCAGCAGTACTGGCTGCAGTCAAATCCCAGGTCTAAACATTGTTCAATGAAGAAAATACAACGATATTATATAACTGTAGTGTAATTAAATGTTCCAGAACTCTACTGTTCGATTGGCAATGAGACAGTTCATGTTTTCGAGTACAATTTGGAAATCCCCTGTACAGTGTGGTATCTGCCCAGTAACCGGGAAGGTGCTGAGCACTGTATAAATGTGATTGATAGGAGAGGCTCCAGGCGTTTGCCATCTTCCAGCTCTGGTGCATTTAGTCAAATTTCCATAGGAAACCAATATGTTGGCCGCCTATTAAACATCATGGCAGCCAATGCAAACTTATGCAACATTATTGAAAAAACAACGCCAACATGTTGAAACTTAAAAACTGTATTGTTTGTAATGTTTGAGAAATATATGCATATTCTGAATTAAATGTAATAATTTTAAATTTGGCACCAGGAAACAAAAGACTAAAAGGTTGAGTTTGATAAAAAAATATACTTTCTGGAACATCTCATAACTAATTCAGTCAATTGGCAGAATGTCAATTACATGCTTGGGTAGAAAAGACCATACAGGAATGAGATATACAACATGGTTAAAGAGTGCATGGGCAAATAGTGTAAAGATTTGACACATAAACCAATTTTTCAACATCTGCAGCCCCTCATATTGCTCTCAATTAAAACCAGATGTAATTATCTACAACAAACAAACACTTCCAAAAACAATTACCTAAAGGAAGATGCAAGTGAACAATGGCAATCATCTAGCATGCAAAGAGGAAACCATATATAGACATGAAATTTTGCATTGCGTTCCTGAGTGTTGCAGTCCTGAGTGTTGTGAAAATCATGTTGGAAATCATGGATGTTGTGTTCTCTGGACTAAGGCTATGTCTCCATTGCATTGTGTAATCCGTTGCGACCCTTAAGCACAGTGCTTGGTGGGGGTCCCGATGGAGCACATACACATTACCTGCCCGGCGGATCCTCTCACGGCATTCTGACGATCCACTGGCCAGAGGTTGACGTACTGCAACACGTTGACCTTCCACCAAGCAAATCTGCAGTAGGAAGTGATCACAGTTGGTGCCTGAGGCAGGTAATGTGAATCTGCTCCAACAGAGCCAATAACGCAGTGGAGACATACCCTCAAGGAATCTATCCAGCTTAATTAGACACGACCCTAGGGTGTAGAGAGATCACTCTCACCCCAGGTGCAGGTATCCACTGTCTAAACAGAGGCAAGGGGACTTTGAAGCTTTACTTATCTAAAGTTCATAGATCAAAAAAAGGTGTATCCACAATCAATAACGTTAAATAAAAAAAGAAATTATTTAATTGTCCATAAAAACAATTCCAGAATCCAATTGAGGTACAAAATATAAAGTTGACAGGGCGCCTGTAGATCACCAGATGGTATTTTCATCACCTCTCCATATAGACAGGGGAAAGATAAATAAGGTGACCAACTTCAATAACAATCAGTCGAGCCACCCCAACGTACGTTTCGTCTGAACTGACTTGAACAGCGGGTAACACCGAGGCAGAGATGTTTTTATAACAAGTACCACAACAAGATATCTTGACAAGGCAGCGGCATCAACCAGGGATTGCCTAGAGAATGGAGAGTCCATGGAGCATAGACCAACCAGACTCATATAGGACAACGATAAAGGTGTGAGTATATCTGAGGGTATACAATCGCAAGTAAATCTGAATCCATTGGTAGAATTAGGTGTAGTCCATGCAGTCTGTGTTAGAAGCTCCTGCAGCTCTTGCTCTATCCTGGTCCAGCTGATGAAAATACCATCTGGTGATCTACAGGCGCCGTGTCAACTTTATATATTGTACCTCGATTGGATTCTGGAATTGTTTTATGGACAATTAAATATTTTCTTTTTTTATTTTACGTTATTGATTGTGGATGCACCTTTTTTTGATCCAAGAACTTTGGATAACTAAAGCCTTAAAAGTCCCTTGCCTCTGTTTAGACAGTGGATACCTACACCTGAGGTGAGAGTGATCTCTCTACACCCTAGAGTCTCATCTCATTAGTTTATTCTGGGATGTTGGCTTCTCACCTTATGTAGGAAGCACCATTATTGTTCGGAATCTATCCAGCTTGTTTTTAGACCACAGTTCAAAAGCCTCTCTGGTACTGGCACATGGTATTGGTAGCTAATACATCTAGAAGGACCATATGTATTTAGAGCAGCATATGCTCCCATGTAGAGAAGGTGGTTTTTGGGAAGGCCTTCTTTACTTCAGCGAAACAATGGCCAACCAAATTCCCTCGTCAACTCACAGACCTGTCAAGCCTCCCGTTTTGGCCGGGAAAGTCACGTTTTTATGTGGCTTTCCCGGCCAAATCCCGATTTCAAGAAATCCTGGATTTTTCACGGGTTCTTGAAATCGAGCTTATCTAGCAGGGAGGGGGCGTAACTCTCCCTGCTAAAGTCCCAACTCGCACATTAGCACAACAAGCGGGTGGGACATTAGCAGGGAGAGTAAAGCCCTCACCCTTCTAGATCAGCCAAAAGGCCGGCGTCTTCCTTTGGAGAATTGGCACCACCAGCAGAATTATTCATGATATAATGTCTAACAACCAAATTCTAGTGATAAATAAAATAATAAAAATGAAATCTTTAAGACAACAAACAGTCAGCATAACGTCATGATGTTTTTGAGAAAATTGCAATATAAAAACCAGTATCCTGCAATCATATCATGAACTTAGTTATGCTAACATTGTCCATGAATATTAAATTAATACCATTTAAATGATTTGGGTATGATCAGTTCACACGCATGCTGCTGCTTGTATCATGATAACGTGTTACATTAGCACTGTATACAGTGAGTTACTATGGTAACGGCCTGATTAATCATGGAGAGGAAGATAAATACAGTTGTAAATGGTTTCCTAAAGCAAGGTCAATATGTTTTATATTAAAGAAGAACAAGTACTAGTATACTAATCACTTTAAAATCAATGCAAATGAATACTCTGTTTTAGTGGTTTCATGTAGCCTGCTGTGTTTTTTTCCCTACCTGCCTTGAAAAACAATGATCTATGACATAATGTCTCAACTAGGTATACTGGTATTTGAGCGCAGTAAATTAGAACATATATCACATGAGATATAGCATAGTGGTAGACCTAAAACAGATTAATAGTAATAGTAGAAGACCTAAAACAGATTAATAGTAATAGTAGAAGACCTAAAACAGAATTTTTATTAAACTGCCCAACCTTTACAAAAATACAGGTCTTGGCTCCATTAAAGCTCTATTCTAAGATTGGTCACATAAACAAGGCTTCTTGACCTACTTTTCCTGAGCCTTCTTTATGAGCATCACCATTTCAAATAAAACACTGAAGAGCATGGTGGTGACATTATAACATGACCATGGTAGAGTATGGAAAAATATCCACCAAGACGCAGAGAAAAATAGGAAGAGTGTACAAAGGCAAATAACCAGCCAGAAGACTACTGCTAGGAAAGTATTCATAACGGCTGTGTATTTGAAGCAAGTGAAGGACATATTAGAGACTGGAGTGGAAGAGTCTAAAAGAACAAGGGTTTTTCATGTAAAGTTATATATATATATATATATATATATATATATATATATATATATATATATAATAAAAACCTTGGCAGGCGGGCAAACTTTTTCCTAAGTACAGTCAAACCACTTATTAAATATACAATCTGCCATTAAAAGGATCATTAAATCCCCATAGTTCTGCAACACTCCTCTCCTGGATGATGTGCCTCCACAGTGGTGGCATGTCCTCATTTTTCTAGCGCAGAAAGATAAGGGAAGGAAGATGTCACTGCTAGAATGACACTCCCTTCACAATTCCCGGGAGATATGTTCTTAGCATTGAAAATTACAATCCAGCTCCATCTTGTGTCCATTCACTGTAAAGAAGGTGAATTTAATGAACTGTGTGATTTTCACCTGCATTTTAGGATTAGACAAGGTAGGCACAACTAGGTTATAACCTAATCACAAGCCCAGTGGTTTCCCCTGGGGGGCAAGAAGGCATTGCAGGGGGCACAGGCCCTTATTCTGAACGTGTGTTTCAATGGGGAGGAAGGGCTCGAAAATGTTCCTAAATCAAAAAGGGGGGCACTGCAAAGAAAGTTTGGGAACCGCTGCACTAGCCAGTGTGTGTGCAGCTATAGGTCTGAGATTTCCACCAGCAGTAAAATGTAATGTATAGAAAACTATTTGAGATGTTACTAATGGATTTATAAATTGATGTACACTCAGGAAACCACAGAAGAACATTAAGAATTAACTTACAAAAGACTTCATTCCTGTAGACTAGTCTTTTAATGGTATCCAGAAATACTAATGGTGAATGTTCAGGAAACAAATGAGGATATCCAGAAGCTACAGTTTTGAACTATTTCATGTCAATAAAATGCAATGCATGTGATTATAACCCCTGACATTGCATTGTCATTGTAAAGATTAACTTCAATGTCCACAGTGTTTACATGGAGCAGTAGGAATAAAAATTTAGAGAGAAGACAGTCCATGGTAACTGCTTATATTAATGATTTGGTGATGAGAACTAAACCCAGAGGGGGTGGCCAACCCCTACAGACTTTAAAGGTGATAGAATAATGAAAAAGAGTTCCAAACTGTATTTTAAAATTCTTTCACCTTTAAAGTCCGTAGTGGTTGGCCACCCCCCTCTGGGTTTAGTCCTCCACATCAAATAATTTATATATCTTAATGTGATGTGGTGATTAGGCTGCCGATTTCGGAATCCCTTTTTTCTATACAGGGTAACTGCTTGTTCATTAAAGCGGAATTCTACCACATCAGTCCAATTTGTGTACACCAACTTTACAAGCACAAATATTTCTATATAATAGTAGCAATAAAAAGCAGTGATATTATCTGATGATGATGATACAGAGAGGCCCACCTTCTACAGACTGTATGCGGAGAACTACCCAAGATGGATGGATAGAAGACCAGTCACTCTACTCAAGGTAAGAGAGCAGCAGCAATTGGTCTTAAATCTCCTGCACAAGGGCAAACCTTCACATTGGATCTCGCAGAAATATAGAAACTCCGTCACAAATAAAAATGGTTTCTATATTAAAATTATAAAGCTTGTCTTGGAGGTCCAACTTATGGGTGGAACAAGGTATAATTACATAAAAGTACTATAGCATATATAAGTTAGAGATACTTTGTGAGCTGCTTGCAAAGACTCTGAAAATGGTTTCATCATCAAATTTGCTAGAGATGTAGAGAAGGGTTGTGTGAACATTGGGAAAAAAAGTTTTGCTCCAGCACATGTAGTTTTGTTCAAGTCAAAGTTGAAATTTTTACTTTACTTTGAATTTATGCAAAAACTATTTTTGTTAGAACCATACCTTTTTTGCAGTATACCCTCATCCCTTCTCTACATCTCCAGCAAGTTCGGTGGCTTTGCAATTAAATTGAAATGGTTTAATTGTAAAAAAAAACACTGGAATACTGGAATAGGAATACTGCTAGTGGCTAGATAGCAAGAATCAAACAATTACAAAAAAACATAACAAATTATGGCTGACCTTCATGGAACACTAGCTATGAACATTTTATCAACCCAATTTAACATACTAATAGCATATCAAGCTATTTAAAATTAATGATTTGTGTACTTACTTTCCGGCGCCCCGATGGAATAGCCGCACCTCGCCTGAGCTCCGTCTGCTCGCCGCTCCTCCGGGGCACTCTGTTTACAGGCACACGGCTACAGCGCCCCATCCATGCCGTGGGACCCTTCTGGGGACAAGATGGACCGTTTTCTGACGAAACCGGGAGCCAGTAAGCGCGTATCCCGCCGCAAGGGACGGAACCGCGCCAACCGCAGCATAGCTGCTCCCGGCCACATGTCGGCTGATGAAGGTAAGGGTGACTCTGACGGAGCAGCATCATCTGCTTCAGTGCACACTGTGGACTACAAACAGCTAGCCAGCAAGATGGTGAAGCTTATTAACCCTAATATTACAAGAGCCATAGCTGAGGCGATGGAGAGTCGTCTGGCCCCATTACAAAACACCCCTACCTGAACCACGCGTCCAGATGGCTACTGTGCAAACCAGGACATGTCGCGCAGGCGGAAGACATTGCTGAGATAGCGTCCACAAACTCGCATGACAAAAGGAAAACTTCATACCTGCGCGCTAAAGTGGACGATTGGAGAACAGTTCAGGAGGAAACAATTTGCGGTTTGTAGGATCCTGAGTCCACACCTGCACCGCTTTGCGCAACTATGCGCGCGTCTCTATCCCCAAAGAACTGAGACTTCCCCCCTGCTAGATGGAGAGGGACGCACAGGTGGGTCACCCGGCCCGGTACCGTAGGCCAGAGCAGTCCTGCCCGCTACTTGGATTCTCCGAACGAGACCAACTCTCGTTCGTCGCGTAGCCGCCGTATGAGGTGGATGGCCACAGCATTTTAATATTCGGATATACTCCCCAAGGCTGCGAAGAAACGTAAGGCGTTCTCGACGGTGTTGCCAGACCTGGTGCGCATGGCCTGAGTTTGTCCTATGATCCAGCTACGCTACGGATCAACGCTCCGGGCGGTAAAAAACCGTTTCTTTTCAAACCGGGGATGCCAAGACCATGTGGAGGATTTCCTACCGTGCGGCGTTGGAAACCCCGTTAAAAGGTGCCCCGCTCCTGCCCATCCCGAAGCCCACACCCCCCCTGCGACTTGTCTCCCCCGCAATGCACTCTCAAGGAGTCGTCGGTTGGTGCGGTGGAATGAGGCGGCCTGTCAATTTTTCTTATTTCAGGTTTGGTCGGCTGGACCGGGGGACAAGCACTGCTGAGAGCGCGGCTCTTGGAGTTGACATGGCTGCTGATGCCCTGGACGACCGACTAGACAACGATTGGCAAGTTATTATAATTTCGTTTTGTAGTGTGTGCACTAGCCCGGGTACTGTTTTTCACCTATATTACCTTAGACTGTAATATTTGTTTCGCTTGGGTCCTGAGTCTCTACACTTAGCCTGATTTACTGTGCGGGGGGTTATTTGACGTCAATGTTTATTTCTCTTGCGTATATAGCCTCACACTTGTTATAGTACAATGGGGGTACTCATTCAAGGCTTAGATCACTTATGCAGACCGGAGGGACAGAACGTCACATCATACCACATAACTTCAGCACACCCTGCAGTAGCTATCATTAATATTCCACGAGATAACACTGCAGGTGGGGGGGGGGGGTTGTTTCATGGGTGGACCAGGGGGGGGACATTCAGCCTAGACCCTTGGGAGAGACGGCGCGGGCTGTCTCGCTACTGGCTTGGGTGGTGGGGGCGCATTTCCGTGGGGGAAAAAAAGAGGTCACAAAATGATAACTATGCGGGGGGGGGGGTTGTTACATCGATAGGGTTATGTGGTGGTTCTTTTTTGGTTGGGGGTCAGTTGGGTTTCAGGGGGTGGGGTTTTGTCAGGTTCACTTTTTCTCTCCCCAATTGATTGGCCTGGGCGGAAGCTACGGGGCTCCTCAGTCCTGGCGAAGCTATGCTCTAGTCGTATCCTGTGTTCATGTTTGGGGGAGACGGATGGATCTCGGGACACCCATTTTGCGGCACCAGCACAAGGAATACGGCCGGGGTGTGTCTACTTATCCGTAGGTTTTACCTTACTCTGTATCGCACCGTGCGTGCTAGGGGGGAGGTGGACGTATACCGAACTCACGGTGTACTCGCTAAATGGATATTTTGAACGATACGGCCCAATTCCCAGAATGCGATTTTTTGCATCCTTGCTTTCTTTATGCCCTGAACAGGGATCTAGTGCCACTATTGGTCGGGGGGACTTCAATTGGTCTTGACCCCCAGGAGATAGGAGGAGGATGGGAATCGCATCCTAGCCCACTCAAACACAGGACAGTAGCCTTCTGGCCTGAGTGTTCTGGGGATGTTTCCGGCACGCACACAGACCACACCACAAACCGGCTCCACCCCTGACAGACAGGGACATTCACCATCACTTTCCCCAATTCCCACAATCCTTTTCCCGACTCGACACTTTCTCACCCCTGCTTCCTCCTTGGGACATTTTCGCGGGGAAACATAGGGATTTGGTTATTTCGGATCATGCTCCGGTGACTAGCAGAAAATCAGGGTCTGGGCGTTCCCAAACCCCGTGGTGTGCGCCGCTTCACGCACATTAGAAACGACAAAACTTTTCTACGCTAATCACAGAGCTGGTGGTTTCATACTCTACAGACAATGACAACAAGGGCCAATAGTACCTTTTTTGGGATAAACTGCAAGCGGTGCTGAGAGCCATATCCTGGAATACTCACGTCCATGAAGAAGCGCATCATCATCCAATATCAGGAGGCTAGCAAACGGTGAGAAGCCTACAGGGAGTACCAGTCAGCGGATCAGAAAGTACCAGGATGAGTGGCTGAAAACAGGATGTATTCGATCACTGGCTGAGCCATACACTAATCATGTCCCCGGACTACTAGGGGTTGATTTTCCGGTTTGGAAATACGCGGGGCGGCTATTAGCAAAATTGGCAAGGGGAGACAGCCCAAAGTCTCACATCCACGTTTTAAAAGACGGACGAGCAATAACACACCTCGCCGCAAAACAGATAGCGGCCGTTTTGAGGGATTATATGAGGCGTTATACGCCTCATGGGGAGCCCCGCAGCTGGGCAGGAGTTCTCGGAAAATCAAACTGGATCGCCTGACGGAGACCAGATGGAAGCACGAGGCTGCGTGTCTGAAGGAGGTCCTGCAGGCACATTAACCGCCCTAGCGTGCGGGACGCAGCCCTCGTCCAGCGCTGCAGCTGCTACTATAGCACTGGACGAGGTGCGCCGTCCACGTACAGAATCGGGGCTCCAGGAGCAGCTACTCACGCTGTCCTGGTGTCCCGTGTCCCCGTGCCTCTTCGGATGCCTCTGATTCTTGTGACTTCCTCCCCCCCCGCTCCGAGTGACGTGATGACGTCACTCGGGGAGGCGGCGGATATTTGAACTGTAAACAGTAAATTAATGTTATTACATAGGGAGTTGGAAGCAGTTTCTACATAAAGCTTTCCAAAATCCCCCCTAGTAATAACAATCGCCAAAAAAGTCACGATACCCAGATTGCCCATTGCTGTAACCCTTTCTTTCCCTGGTGTGATTTTATCCACACCAGGTTAGAAAGGTTAAGTCCAAATGAGAACCATTGGGGCATCAAGGGACTTTTTATTTTGGCGATATTATACAACACAGCATAGTTTTGTGTCCTAATTTTGGGTTTTTTTCATTTTTTTTATTACAATTTTTTTTTATTTTTTTTACATAATTGTTTGTATTCAAACATTCTTATATAGGATGTCTATTGACCCTTGTACGGACAATCTTTGGGAAGTACAGCATAGACATAAAGAAAAATTTACAATTGAGTCATGGTGCGATTTTGGTACCAGAAATTGGACCTCAGCATGGCTAGGGAGGCTTAAAAAATCTGCACGGTAAAGCGCCGCCCCGACGGATTCTCGAACAGACTTTTTAAGTTATTGGCCACTGAGCTGTGCCCTCCCTCTGCAAGTTGTTTGGACATTCTATCAAGGCTCCTTCCACCTACCGCAAACGAGGCCTCTCATCCGCTCTGCCCAAACCAATAAAGAACCGTTATTGACGGAGTTCTTACCGACCCATTTCCTACGAAACCAGGACATAAAGCTCTTGTCAAAAATCATGCCAATCGGTTGTATAGTATCTACCCCTATTATTTCTGACTCGCAGCAGGCTTTGTACGGGCCGGATGGACGGGCAACACCGCACAAGTATTGGCCGATATGGACTATTACTCTCGCGTACAACCAGCCCCTCCGTGGGCCTTGCTTTCAATGACGCCCGAAAAAAACAATTGACAACGTGGCATGCCTTTGTACCATCATGGCTCCTGGGGTTTCAGCCAGGCCTAGGTATGTTCCAGGCTCGTACACTCCCAGAGCGCTGGATATTCAATCGTGGCTTTGTCGTCCCCCTTTCGCTCCACAGAGGCACACCCAGGATGCCCGCTGTCCCCCTTCTTTTAATATTTCTCCGAACCACCTCTGTAGAGCCTTGAGGGGGGGTAAAACTTAGGGGTTGGAGTGGGGGACAAGACGATCTCGTAGGCCCAATTTTGGCCGATGAATGTCCTCTTGATTGCCTACTGAATCCAGCTTCTTGACTGGAACCCCTCGTTAATCTGTTCACGCAGATCATTGGTTGAT
>CM070033.1:146367804-146390941 GCA_036250615.1 Ptychadena robeensis
ACATATATGTTTGGGATGTTGGCCAGAACACCTTGGTTTGTGCATCTCTTGTGTCTCATAATAAAAGTTTACTTGATGTTTTGGAAAATTTAAAAAGAAAAAATTTATAAAGCATATGTACAGTGGATATAATAAGTCTTCACACCCCTGGTAAAATATCAGGTTCCTGTGCTGTACAAAAATGAGACAAAGATAAATCATTTCAGAACTTTTTGCCCCTTTATTGTGACCTGTAAACTGTACCACTCAAATGAAAAACAACAACAAAGATGAAATCTTTAAGGTGGAGGGAAAAAAACTAAAAAAGCTAAAATAATTTTGTTGCATAAGTGTACAGCTAGCTGGGGATGTAGCAGAGTTCAGAATTAAGCAATCACATTCAAAATGATGTTAATAGAAGTCAGCATAAACCTGCCATCATTTAAATGGCCTCTGATTAACCCCAAATAAAGTTCAGCTGTTCTAGTTGGTCTTTCCTGAAATGTTTTTAGTTGCATCCCACAGCAAAAGCCATGGTCCCCAGAGAGCTTCCAAGGCATCAGAGGGATCTCAATGTTAAAAGATATCAGTCAGGAGAAGGGGACAAAAGAATTTCCAAGCATTAGATATATCATGGAAGACAGTCATCAAGTGGAGAAAATTTGGCACAACAGTGACATTACCAAGAACTGGACGTCCCTCTAACATGGCTGAAGAGACGAGAAGAAAACTGGTCAGGGAGACTACCAAGAGGCCTTCAGCAATATTAAAGGAGCTGCAGGAATATCTGGCAAGTACTGGCTGTATGGTACGTGACAACAATCTCCAGTATTCTTGGAGGTACTCTGTGAAGAGTGAGAGAGAACCTTCCAGAAGGACAACCATCTCTGTAGCAATCCACCAATCAGGCCTGTATAATACAGTGGCTGTATGGTTGAGTGGCCTTTGTAAAAGGCACATGGCAGAACACCTGAAGTTGGCCCAAAGGCACCTAATGGATTCTCAAATCATGAGAAACAAAATGATATGTTCTGATTAGACCAATATTGGGTTCTCTGGTATAAATGCGAAGGCGTCATTTTAATCCTATTGAACATCTCTGGAGAGATCTGAAAATGGCTGTGCACCGACGTTTTACATCCAACCTGATGGCGCTTAAGAGGTGCTGCAAAGAGCAATGGACAAAGCTGGACAAGGATAGGTTCCAAGCTTGTAGCATCATATTCAAAAATACTTGACGCTGTAATTGCTGCCAAAGGTGCATCAGCAAAATATCAGCAAAGGCTGTGAATACTTATGTACATGTGATGTCTCAGTTATTTTTATCTTTAATACATTTGCCAACATTTCAAGTAAACTTTTTCACATTGTCATTACATCATTATGGGCTGTTGTGTGCAGGATTCTGAGAAAAAAAATTATGATTTAATCTGTAACACACCAAAATGTGGAAGTGATGTACTGTGAAAACTTTCCATATGCACTGTACATCTAATATTATATTTCTTAATTATTATAACAATTTATCTTCATCAAGCCATTGCTCAGTAGCTATCAACATAACACATCATTGGCAAATATCAGATAACAATTATCCCAGGCTTTGAACAGTAGAGCAGGACACAGATAATGACCTTACTTATCGGATATAATAAAATATGAAATTTGAAACCATCTATATAAATATAATCAAGATTCAGGAAATACTTATGATGTTGCCAATACTTTCCTGCCAGCAGTGCCTGCAATGCCTATGCATAGAAACATCTTCAGGGAACGTAACTGATCATTAAACACAAGTGTTTATTTACTCAGATGGAAAGTTTATACTGTTCTTTGGAATTAATGGAATAATCCTTTCAACATGATGTAAAAGTTTGTATTTTCAACATGATGTCAAAGTTCATATTTTTAAGAGCAAACTACTCCACTATACAAGAGTGCATTGTTAATGTATTTGTACACAAACATCTTATTGAAAAAGAGCATTCAATGCTTACATCCGAGAAAAGGATACTTGCTGATCCTTTTGGCCTGCATTGTACTAGGCCCCATGCAAAAGTAAGGTCTGGTTAAAACTTAACACTTTGTTCTGGCCAAAGCATGGTGGTCTGGTACCCCCACGGTTGCTCAAGTAAAAGCCAAAGTGGCTTGGTTTTTCACCAATGAAAAAATTAATGCGCAACTCCAGGACACCATGTTCAAGTTTGAAAAAGTTTGGAACCCATGGTTGGAGTATTGCCATGACCAGAATCTAGATTCCCATCTCCTGACTATCTAGGGCTCATGTAAAGCCTACCATGGGTACTTGTCGGGTGGTCCACCCCAGGGTTCTTTCTTCCCACGCTTCCCAACCCCCCCCCCCCCTATGGCCCCCCTTTTAGTTTCCAAAGAGCTTTATTGAATAATTACAATAAAAAAATACAAAGAGTACAGGTAGGGATTGTAAGCATTAAGGACATAATAACATACATAAATTCTTGAAAGGATCTGCGCGCAACATTGAGGTATTAATAGCTTGGCGGTGTTTAAGAGATGTGGAAGTAGAGAACATTTGTATCTATGCACTGGGAGATGTGAGTGATGGAGGAGGAAGAGTGCTGGGTCCAGGGGTACCTGGTCATAAAGGATGAGTGCTACATGTGTGTGGATAGAGGCCCAGAATGTTTGTATGTGGGGACAGCTCCACCATATATGAAGAAAGGTGCCCGGTGCCGCGTTACAACGCCAACACATGGGTGAAGCGTCTGGGTATATTTTGCTGAGCAAGGTGGGAACTCTATACCATCTAGAGCATATTTTGAAGCAGTTCTCCTGTGTGCGTACATTGACCGACGTTTGTGAGGTTAGGAGGCAGACCCTTTCCCATTCTGGGTCAGAGAAGCGGGTAGTGAGATCTCGTTCCCACTGTCTGCGTGTGTCAGGCGTGGGTTTAAGGGAAGTGGGTGAGTCAGCTAGCATGGCATATAGAAGGGACATCAGGTGTCGCCTGGGGGTGTTGGAAGTGCATAGCCGCTCAAACTCTGTGAGTTCCCTAGTAGCGGCCGAGTGGATCGTTGATGTGTTGAGAAAGTGGCGTAGTTGAAGATAGGCCCACCACGGGATGTGGGAGTGGCTAGGGCTATCGATGAAGATTTGAGTCCTGTCCCTGAAGGAATCCCTGTAAAAGAAATGGCTGATTCTAGAGAGTTTTGCGGGGCCCCAGAGGTTAGAGAAGGGGTACGGCCCCCCTTTTAATCTCTTCCCTCTTTCTATACTGCTACTTCTCCTTTCTTTGTTCTATTTCTCATTTAGTTGTGGAATGCTGATTTGTTGTTATTTTTTTACAATGGCGTCATTCGGACACGTTTATACATGTATTTTTTGTTCGTGCCATGCATACCGACTGTGTAGCGGGTATTATCTCCTGAGGTCACCGGCCTCTATGCTATGTACCAACGATGTCTTTTATGCCTGCTACTGTGCACACTTTGGTACGACTGTACACTTATTTTGTTATTGTTCAAAAACTAATAAAAATTTATTGAAACGAAAACTTAACACTTTGTTTCAAAATTCTTGAAAAAGAACCACAAATACCGTTTTAGGGCATTTACCGACTATTTTATTTATTAGATTTCAAAAGTTGTCCTTTAAGCTGTCATAAAAAGCCCTTCTCACTGCTGGCTGGGCATTGCTTTCAAACATCCCCACTGCCTGCCTGTCCGTAAATGTTTACAGTAGTTTGCCAATTTCAATTGACAGAACTGGACTTCATGTGTTTCTCAATGTACTTCTCCATAAGTTTGGGTTTGTCAGATATTGGGTTTATTTTTGACCAATACCATTGGACATTCTGTATTCAAATACATTATTTTAGTATGACTATGTAAAGGAATAGTTTACACCATGCTTTTGCATTTGCAGATTGCAGAATCGGGATATTATTGCTGTTGCTCCATATTTTTTCAGTGGAACGCTATTTGTTCTTTGGTATTATGGTCGCCAAGTCTACTGTTGCTTTCATAGTAGACCTATTTCCTAATTTTTTCGGAGATCTGTAGACAAAGGTAGATGTGTTGGTCCTCTTAACAGTATGCACTTTGCAGAGACTGGCGACAGTGCTGGCAACACGTAGCAACAGAATACATCTAATAAATCATCAGGCAGATCCCTGATTAGTAGTGTAGCTGACTTTGTCGTGTATTTGTGGAGGGCAATGATTACATGGCATACAATTTAAAACGCATTTACCCTTTATCAAATCACGAGTTGCTTTCTAAATAAAGCTTTTGTCATTGTGTGTTATTTAAAAGTTAGTACTCAATTAATTCAAATTCATCCAAAACTGCCATACTGTCACCTTTCACCCTAATGTACTATAATTGTCTTGTACTTTGTCTCTGCTTCCTGAGAGTCATCTTCATCTTATGACTTCATTCCAAGACATTGATGTGCTCAGCTACTCTGCATTCCTCTGCATTGCCTTACATAAACATTGCCACATCAAATGGTTTAACATCTGAACTCTCCCCAGTACAGTACATATATGTGTTAAAAATAATTGATGTACACATAATCAGGTGCTAAATATGCAGCCCCATTGATGTTATGGCTAGAATGGCCAGAATCCAGGTCCAAGCAGTTCATAGGCTTTGTAACAGAACAGGTGTATCATGACCTTGATATTTCTATGTTCTCCCTGGGATGGTGTCAGTTTCACAAAAAAACAAACCACAGTAATAATAGTCAGTAATTGGAGTTACAGTTGCTGTCGTTTCCAGAAAAAGGAAAGGAATGGCAGGATTATCCTTCCGCAAAACAAACTGAACAAAGATAACAGGAATCACAGAATGACACGCATTCTAAGTTCATAATAATAGAACTGTGAACATGGTACTCAATGCAGGGTGACATACATTCTACTCTCTGGAAACTGGAGAATGACCTCAACAAATAAAAAAACTCAAAGCAAATATAATAATGTGCTGGTGTATTTATTTTAATTAAGTATTAGTATCTATGTTTAGATTTTACAATATTGCATTTTGGATTCTCTTAATTACTAAAACCTTCTATTGTTTCAGATTAGAGAAGACAATTTGGCAAGTATAACCTTCTGAGCGTTTTGCACATGGCACACTGTTTAAAAAGTAATCCGCCAGGATTTTGCGCTCTTCTTCTACCCCCACAAAAAGAGATCAGCTGGTCCGCCGATACTCAGACTCAAGTTTGAGTCAGGTGCATAAATATTGGGACATTGACATAATTCAAAAATTGTTGGCTCTACATACCACCACAATGGATTTGGAATGAAACAAACACAATATGCGTTAACTGCAGACTATCAGCTTAAATTTGAGTGTATTTACAAATCATGTGAATGGTATAGGAATTACAACAGTTTGCATATGTGTCTCCTACTTGTTAAGGGACCAAAAGTAATGGGACACTTGGGTTCTCAGCTGTTCCATGGCCAGCTGTGTGATATTCCCTCATTATCCCAATTACAATGTGCAGATAAAATGTCCAGAGTTCATTTCAAGTGTGTTATTTGCATTTGGAATCTGTTGTTAACTCTCCAGATGATATCCAAAGAGATGTCACTATCAGTGAAGCAAGCCATCATTTGGCTGAAAAACCCAAGCAAAGCCCTCAGATAGATAGCAAAAACATTAGGCGTGTTTAAAACAACAAACATTCTTAAAAAGAAGGAATGCACCAGTGAGCTCAGTAACACCAAAAGACCCGGAAGACCATGGCAAACAATTGTGGTGGATGACTGAAGAATTCTTTCACAGCCTTCACAACAGTTGGCCAGATCACGAACGCTCTCCAGGAAGTAGGTGTATGTGTGTCAAAGTCAACAATCAAGAGAAGACACCAGAGAGAATACAGAGGGTTCACCACAAGATGTAAACCATTGGTAAACCTCAAAAACCGGAAGGCCAGATTAGAGTTTGCCAAACGGCATGTAAAAAGCCTTCACAGTTCTGAAACAACATCCTATGGACTGATGAGACCAAGATCAACTTGTACCAGAGTGATGGGGAAAGAAGAGCATGGAGAAGGAAATTAACTGCTGATGATCCTTATCATACCACCAAGTGAAGTATGGTGGTGGTAGTGTCATGGTATGGGCATGTATGGCTGCCATTGGAACTGGTTCTCTTGTATTTATTGATGATTCGTGATAAGCGGCATAGGCAATATTCAAATTGGCGAAAAGTCTACTAATATTCGATTCGATATTCGAATGAAAACGAAATTTGAGCGTATGGCCATGTATTGCAAAAATATATTCACAATTATAAACATCGCTATTATCTGTTAAATGAATGGTCACATGTGGCATTTGATGATGTGACTGCTAACAAAAGCAGCAGGATGAATTCTGCAGTGTTTCAGGCAATATTATCTGCTCATATTGAACTCATTGGACGGTGCTTCACAGTTCAGATGCACAATGACCCAAAGCATACTGCAAAAACAACAGAAGAGTTTTTTTAAGGAAAAGAAATGGAATGTTATGCAATGGCCAAGTCAATCACCTGACCTGATCTGATTGAGCATGTATTTCACTTGCTGAAGACAAAACTGAAGGGAAAATGCCCCAAGAACAACCAGGAACTGAAGACAGTTGCAGTAGAGGCCTGGCAGAGCATCACCAGGAATGAAACCAGCACCTGGTCTATGCGTTCCAGACTTCAGGCTGTAATTGCCTGCAAAGGATTTGCAACCAAGTATTAAACTGCCCCATTACTTTTGGTCCCTTAACAAATGGAAGACACATATGCAAACTGTTATAATTCCTCCACCTGTCAGGATTCAGGACAAGGAGGCGACCAGGCAAATTGCACACACAGACATCCAGACAAATGGTGGTGACAAAACGAAACAGGTAAGAAGACAAACAGGTGCAAGGGTCCAGGAGTATCAGGGCAAAGTCCAGGGGTATCACAAGGTTCAGACAAGCACAAAGAAACAGCAACAGACAGAGATCCAGATACAAGCAACAATGAACAGCAAGCATGGCCTGGCTGGAGCACACCTAAATAGCACTAAGCTAACGAGGGAGGAGTGAGCTCCACCCAGCCCATGCCTGCAGGGAGCCACCTGCTGGTGATGACCGGTACAGCCAGGGTCCTAACACCACCCTTCACCTGATTTGAATGCAAATAACCTCAATTCAAACTGCAGTTTGTGCTTGTTTCATTCCAAATCCGTTGTGGTGGTGTAAAGAGCCAAAAATGTTAGAATTGGTTGATGTCCCAATATTTATAGACTTCACTGTAGCCTTGCCAAGTGTTTGGGGAACAAGCAAACTTACCCCAAGCTGGGTTTAGGGTAAACGCTCAGGAGGTTAATATAGCTTATTACTGCTGACAGCATACATTCTGTCTACTAATGGCTCTTGTAGCCAATCTATGTAGTATGGTGTGGGCAAATTTTTTACTCGTTGGGCCGTAACGGTAATCGGTTCTTAAATTTTACAGAAGTGCTGGATAAATACATTTCCCATATGCTGAACTTGGAAATTAAGCATTCAGCATGCTTTGTGTTGCAATCCTATTCTCAATATTTTTAGGACACAATATTACTGAAACTTATTTTGTAGAGCGTAGAAGACAAAAATACAGACATACAAAATACAGAGTGGGCCATTTATATGGATACACCTTAATAAAATGGGAATGGTTGGTGATATTAACTTCCTGTTTGTGGCACATTAGTATATGTGAGGGGGGAAACTTTTCAAGATGGGTGGTGACCATGGCCGCCATTTTGAAGTCAGCCATTTTGAATCCAACTTTTGTTTTTTCAATAGGAAGAGGGTCATGACACATCAAACTTATTGGGAATTTTAACGTAACTTTATTCTTTCATGAGTTATTTACAAGTTTCTGTCCACTTATAAAATGTGTTCAATGTGCTGCTATTGTGTTGGATTGTCAATGCAACCCTCTTCTCCCACTCTTCACACACTGATAACAACACCACAGGAGAAATGCTAGCACAGGCTTCCAGTATCCATAGTTTCAGGTGCTGCACATCTAGTATCTTTACAGCATAGACAATTGGCTTCAGATGACTCCAAAGATAAAAGTCTAAGGGGGTCAGATCAGGAGACCTTGAAATTGTTACATGATTATGTGTTTCCCTCTCTTTATGCACATTTATCTTTGGGGTCACTTTTATCTTTAGGGCCCCTGTGTCTGAGTCTCACAGATGTGACGTCAGCATCATGTCTGTGAGACTTTGTGAAGAGGGGAGAGAGAAGCCTCTCTTCACACAGCTAGATGGATCCAGCCGAGTCCCCCCCCCCCATACGGAGCTGCAGAGGAGTCTCTGTCAGTGTAGGAGTGCGGGGAGGGGGGTGGCAGGTTGTTGTCAGCTGCTGGCTGCCCGGAGAAGAATGGATCTGGAAGTGGCTTCTCTGCCCTTAATCAACATGCTACCATCATCAGATAAAACATAAAGTAGGTAAGTAAGTTTTATTTGTTTTTGTGTAGCAGTTTTCCAGGATCTGAACTGCTGACAGGTAAGTAATGTGTCTATTTTATGTATGTATTTTGTTTTAGTTTAAAGCCACTTTAAAGTCACACAGAAACATCTATGTTTATTTGGGACCCTGTAATGAAAATAATAGATTTTGGTTTACTGGCACATTAAGATATGTAGTTCTAATGTGAAATGTATATTATACTTAATAAGGATGAAGAAAATGCACTTACAAAATAAAGTTTCATTTGTCACTTGTCTGTTTGTAATACTAGGTGTCAGCTGTGGCTGAGGTGCGTTTTTTTACTGGTAACAAACTGATTGGTGATAACGCTATTGTGTCCGTTACCAATAATAAAACCCAGCATTTCAGCATGTAACTCTATGAGAGTTGCTTGCCCTGCAGCCCCAAAATGGCATGGTGCATGGTGTTTGCGGTGTTGCATTGGAAGTAAACGCAAAATGCGAACATGGGGCCAGTGTAAAAGGTATAACAGGTGTCTTATGGACCCTGTGTACCAAGGAGCACTGCGTTGCGATACTGCAATGCAAACACAGCCTTCTGCTTCCTTATTCTGGACCAGCGAGGCTGCTGTGTGTTCCCATATCCATCATTCCTTCTCAGATTTGCTGTTTATTTTTTTGAGACTTACAATTAATGTTTATAAACTACACATTTTACACTATAAACAGTGGTGCCATTCACCTCTAGGTTATGGAGGCAATGGCGGTTTTCCACTCCACATCTCTGGCTCACTGATGATGCTGGGGATGTGAAGGGAGGAGGAGGGAGGGCAGGGAATCAAAGCAGATTACATAATTATCTGCCAAGAGTACCAACATATTGCTTTATAAAAAGTGTGTTACTGGCAAAATGCCTAGAGTATCAAGCATTTAGATTTTTTAGTCCAGACCATTGTGGTTAAATGCAATTCAATTTAAACAAAATCAAATACGTTTCAGCTTTTACTCAATATCGTTTATTTTATTTCAACAGATGTTTTGGTTTAACCTATGAAGCTGCATAGTTGCTGAAGTCCAAATAGCATCTTTCAGTCCGCAACTGGCGCTGTGTGTCAGCTGCTTGCAACTGCAGTCAACCATGTCAAGGAGCATAGGTTGTTATGGGTATTAGTGCTGTTCACACATTCCAGTGGTTTTAATATTGGTTTATTTGCACATGCGGGGATTAACCGCCACAAAGAATCCTAATCTGCTAACAACCTGTGTTTCTATAAAGTGGCTGAAATCCTCACACTCTTGTCATGGTCTTGGAGTGGACCCTACTGTTAGCTTAAAAGCTTTTTAGGTTAAAATAGGAGAACATTTTAAGCTCCCATTAGCAGGAAACACATGGTGCCATTTACTAATTGCCTCCATCTGTAAACTTGGTTAGCATAAAAAAATATATATTTTCCACTTCTAACAACAAGTCTTTTTCAGTGTTATTGTTGTGTTGCTGCAAACCAACATTTTGAGGCTTTTGAGTGCTTTAAACACTGTAATGTATAATGTACATTGTGTTAAATGGAATGGGAATTTCAGGATTGCTATATGATTTATGTTCTGCGCCGATAAGCATTGCCGTGTACATATTGGCAAATGCTAATATAATTTGTTGAAAGAGAGCCTTGATTTCACAACAAATAAAATTCTTTTTTTTTTCTTCTTGGGTTTGGTTTACTTAAGGTAAATGGCAACAAATTACAAAGTAGAGTTACATTTACAAAGATTACCGAAATGTTTCTAACAACAGTAGGTTGAGCTCTGCTCTATGGAAGTTACAGTGGAAGGAGGTAAGTGTTATAGGGAAAGTGTTTTGTATTTATAATGAGATCATATTTTGTTATGTTTGCAATGCTTAAACTAGATTAATTTTCATATGCCATCACATTATCATCATTTGATCTATTCATATGTGATTGTATTACAGACATTTTAAGGAGAGGGGGGATTTAGCATTTCAGATTTCTAAATTTTTTTTATGTACGTCCTAATATTACCCAAGTTTATTTTCCTCTTTCCCCCTTTAGAACATGAACACGGTATTCATTTGTGACTTTTATCAATGTATTTATGTGGAAAATCATAAAATATTGTAATATTAGATGAGCTAGTTGAATGAATCTAAAATTAATAAAAATTATCCTATTTCCATTTAAACTTCTAAATTCTGAATTGAATTGTTAAACAAGAATTGAGTGGTTAGTGCTTTTTTTAGCTTTGTGATTTAAATTTAAATTACTTTTTATGTATTACAATCTACAGTATATTTCAATTATATATAGTGGTGAAAACAATTGTAATATTAATTGATGCAACCAAATACATTGATTATTGCATACTTATCCTAATATCTGTTGAAATTAAGACAGGATTATATATTTCATAACAAGCAGCACACTTTAATACCTGTCAGGAATAAATAAAATATATTTAGAGATATATTATTTGCGTTTGGAATATATAAGTATTATGAAGAGGGGAATAAAGCACAGAAAGTTCACTACTAGAAAGTGCTGAGCTTGCATATGTAGCATGCAAATATGGCATTATGTATATTAGGGTCCCCATACACCTTTAGATTTCTCTGTCAGATTTCCTTTAGATCTCCTTTTGTTCTACAGGAGGATTGGGGTTACCCTCAGTGGGGACTTTAAATTGGCAAACCCAACTAGATAATTGAATACAAGATAATAGAGGTCATTGGCGTTTTTATGTACAATGAGTTATACAAAAAGGGATCTAAAATTAAAAAAAAAAGGGGAAAAAAAATTCCCATTTGGGTACAACCAACTGTTAAAGATCCTATATCAAAAGATATACAATATCAGTCACAGTATAGTTACGAAAAGACCATATTGTACATGCAAAAAAGAAAAAAACATTTTTAATTATTATTGATTATCACATTTGCAAATATATATCAAATCATGAGTACCAATGAGAACCAATTTTTGTTGTTTACAATTTACCATTGTGACTCCTTTTGTTCTACCAAATCCATGTGATATGAAGACCTTTCTAAACCTTCCAATCACTATGTATTCTATCAGGGAGGACACTATACTACATCGTTGTTGGTAGATCTAAAGGAAATTGTATGGAGTAATCAAAAGGTGTGTGGGAGGCTTTAGTGTTTTGACCAATAGATATCAATAACAAGCATTTGTGCTAATCAGAGGTATTCATCATTAACGTTTATAGTACTGCTGGGGGTCCTTATACTTGTTAGCTGCTTTGGCCACCCAATGGCTTAGCTCTATTAACAAGTAATGCTGCGTCTACATGCCGGAAATGACTGCGTGGTTTTCCTGCGCGTAGACCAGCAGCGCAGCCTTCACAACGGGATTCACATTCACCACTGGCATTCACAACGCCCGCCCAGGCGCAGGGGATCCAGGGGGCATCCAGCGGCCGCATGGGGGCACATGCCGCATTGTTTGTGACGCGAGCAAACCGCGCCCCATGGGCACGGCAATACTGCATCCTAAACACACGCCGACATGCTCATAACACCTCCCCCTGCGGTTGCAGGGGTGCTGCAGTGTAGACTCAGCCTTACTTTCATTAACTCACCATGTGTTGAAGATGACATCTATGCTGGGATGGTAATTGCTGTACTGCACTTACATGGCCTATTGCTAATGGAACTTTAAGTTAAAATTAGGGTGTTAGGAGAAAAGCAATGGCTTAATTGACTCAGGAAAGGAGTTGAGTACCATACGGCACAGACACTTGCAACAGCAACTGGTCACCCACAGATGTGAGGTATATGCAAGGAAGAATATTTAATCAACGCGAAACCTCCAGTTTTTGTTTGCAGTAAACAAATATCCAATGTGGCTATTGAGGAATATATAAAAGGTTTTTTCCCTGAAGTTCAGCTTTCAGTTGTGTTCTTGTCAGTTCAATAAAAGTTTTTTCTGCAAATGTCCCTAAGTTAAATTTGATTAAAACACAATTAACGCATGCACAAAACTTTCAATGAAAATAACAAATGCCTCCATATGGCACTCCCAAAAACCTGGGAACTTAAAAAGCACATTGCCTCTAATCTGTCCTATACCTAATTGACCACAACTGGCTTTTTTTTTTCTTTTTTTTTTATCCCAGTGGAAGATCTTGTATACAGTCATCGGATTTAGAAATGCACTTGAGAATGCTTTGTACTGGTCTTGGATGTATTTGTATGAAGTAATCTTATCCCCCTCTTGGGTGCCATGACATTTGAATAAACAAGCCTAATTTGGTTAGTCTTTTTCACAAATAAGATTCTTCCGTCTGCTTAATTTGTCCAATGTCTTTGAAGTCTTTTTAATTATGGAGTTAAAATGTACTATAGAAGTAACTGGTAGTGTTTTAATCTCATGTTATGAGATATGTGCAATTCATTTAGGGGTAGGGGAATGTTCAAAAAATATCAAAACAAGAAATAGTAGGTTTGGGTTGGTTTAGGTTTGATTTTGGTTGTAATTGGTGGACCTGTGTCAATCTTTTTGTTGATTTTTGAACGATCATCACGGGTGTCAAAATCGGGCAAAAATTTGATCGAACCTTGATCCGACATGATGGTTTTTTTGGTTGATCATTTGATGATCAAAGTACATTGGTGGAGACCCTCGATCGCTTCCTGTGTGATCGACCCATATTTGCATAATCCAGCTCCCTTTCCTGCAGCCATTACAATTGATTTATTCTGAGGAATCAATCTTTTTGGGCCACAGGTGATCCTCTCTAAATCAGTTTTCCAAGGTGGCGTGGTCATCAATTGCAGTACAATCAATCGCCGATTCTTCAATCGCTGCAAATGATCGGATTGAGAATCAATGTGTATTGTAGTTATGACAATATCATATTACAATATTTTTATATATAGTTAACATTACATTTTGTCATGGTGTACAGTACATATTGTACTGACATCTCAGGATAGTGATGAGCAACATATGAAATTTTCGTATTTTTGGCTTAATATTCGTGATAAATTGGTAAATTTGAGAATTTGTGATCTCCATTATTATCTTCATTGCATGTGGATATTGCCAACACAATGCATGTTAGTTATGTACTGTTGTAAAAAAAATCTTGAATATTCTCAATTACGAAGATATAACACTAGAATATCATTAAGAATATCATTGCGATCAACACAACTCAGGGATAGTAAGCGAGAAACCTTACAGAGATTTTTACTCTCCTATTTAAGCCAAACTATAAAAAAAACTGTCTCCAGTTAGCATATCTATTTCCATTTATTGTTTTATTCAATCCAAGTCATAAAGCTAAAAAAGCTAATATGGTTACCGCCATTAATGGAATTATTAAAGCACAGTTACTCTTAACATTTCCATAAATACTGAATTTAGATATGATAGTATCATAGGTACCTTATATTTAAGACAAACAGTTAAATATTTAGATTAAATACATGACAACCTATCAAAGATTTTGTAGTCCTAGTACTCCTGTATGACGTGTAGCTCTTATGGTCTGTATGGGCACACTGGTGGCCTAAACCTTCTATGCTACTGTAGAGAAATTAGGTAAGGTTGGCCAATATATGGGCAGCTTTAAATGAGGACTTGTTCACTATGCTTTGTCCTACTGTTCACATGAGTCCTTGCCATCACATGAGCATTGCAGCACACCTGCTTGGCTACTAAAGCTGCTGCTATACACATGATTGTTAGCCTGATACCTGTCAGATACATATAAGCTCCTACACTCCTGCATTAAAAAAACATCAATTGCTCATGGTGCTAAACTCTCACATTGTTTGCACTTCATCAAACTCAAATATATTTTCTGAGCTTTATTAGATATTATTGGTCTATGTGCAGTTTCTTTAAATTAGGGGTTGCCCCCTCTTTGTAGTACATGTTATATGTTAGCAATGTAACATAAGGATACTTTCTAATTAAAATAAGGATAAAGGGTACTTACCTTTTCGGTTGCTGGGCCACGAGTTGTTTTCTCATGTACCAGCAACCGTGATGTATAGAAGGCCTTTAAAAAGGTTTCAGTTTTCTGTGAAACTGAACTTTGATCTGGGCTCTATTTCTTCCCTTATCGTCGCTCTCGAATGCCTTTTTGGGATGCCGAAGACTGTTTGGGCTGAAGCGCCTGGTCAACTTCTTTGGTTAAGTTAGATTTTTGAGGTACTAACAGGTTTCCTATAAAATAGGGACTTTGAGATGCCCATTAATTGTAAAATATTTTCCATTGTTGGTATAAGCAAATGATACAGTTAGAGTCAACGCGTTTTCATGGTTACTCTCACCACTCAGGACGGACTCCCTTTCTCTTTCAATTGTCAAAAGATACTGGAGACCAAACTAAATAGATACTGTCCTGAAGAAGTTGTAAGAGTGACCACGAAATGCGCCGACTCTAACTGTATCATCTGCTTATACCAATGAAGCAAAATATCTTACAATTTACTGATGCCTCAAAGCAAGTCCTTATTTTTATGGGAAACCCTTAGTACCTCAAAAATCTAGCCGATTGGTGCGTTCCCTAAATTACTTAGTGGCCTTCCTCCAAGTGGAGGGCTGGGAACCTTAAGCCAGTGGACCAAATTAAAGCTTTCAAGATAGGGAGAGGTTTCATAGCACTGACTCACTGATTTTGTACCTTTACACATTTTCCTGGCAGCTCACCACCACAGAGGAGGTTGGTAGAGAAATACCTCCTTATAGGTGTCTTCTTAATAAATTAATTGACCATTTCTTAGAAGCAACTTAAAATACACAGAGATACAATTTCTTTAACGGAACTGTCATCTTATCTGGCTTTTTCCAACTTCAGATTCTTCAGTCATCTTTATTGGCGAGCTCAGAAAGATGTAATTCCAGCAGATGTACACTTGAGTTAGTTCTACCCACCACCCAGTAGTTGGTGAAATTGCACATAAATTTAATGATTTCATTACTATCACCTTGTCTATCCCTACAAAAAAATAATATACTTACAAATGTGCTATTGAATATAGGAGCAAATCATCAAATCCAGAGATGAACTGGAAAAATAGGTCCAGCCCATGATAAAAAAAAACAACTGTTACTACTTGAACAATTAACACATTTTTTATGATACAAAATTTCTTCCTGTAAAGATCAGCTTTATAAATTAATATTATTAACAACTATGATACTAATTCACTTAGCAATGATTACAGACCAAAACACACAACTTTATTCTTTCCACATCAGTAGAAGCAATAACCTATCTTATGCTTGTACAGCAATAGAGCAATGTTCTTTAGCGGCTATGGCGCTAATTAGCACTAACTGATCCAATTAGTGCTTGAAATGCAGGACATAATCTTGTAAAAACTGATAAAGCAGTGCTTGCTTGGTCAATTGTCTTTTATCACCTCCAATAAACGCTCTAGGACAGAAACCAACTTATGCAAACAGACAGGGATTTCTTTTACCATTTTTAAAGCTAAGCTTAAATTTTTTTTGTTGACGATGATAATTATTTTTGGATTATAGGTTACTGATTTTTTCTATAATATATATTTTTTTCAAAAGAACTTTTTATTATTTTTAATTAACAATACAATAAAGCAAAATAAGTTGTAAAACAGAGCATCAGCAATGCACAGGCATAGACGGGCACAGGCAGGTGACGAGGGGGCACTGCTGTGTCTCCCATGTCATTTAGTGTAGTTGGGGGGCTTAAATTGAGGGAGCATACCAGCCTGACTGCGCAGGCCATGGGGGACCAGGCCAACCCAGTCAGGCTGGTGTAGCCCCTCAACTGAGGGCAACCCACCTACACTTAATGAAGTGCCCATCAATATCTTTTGAATGGCTTTACTCTCAAAAAAGCTTCCAAAGCAATGTAAGAAGTCTTCCTCATCTGGACAATGGAAACATTCTGAGGACTGCCTCATAACCAGTGTATACATTTTGGAGGGGGTATAGTAAACTCTGTTGAAAATCGGAGAGGTCATATATTGTGAATTCAAATTCCTCCCTGTTATCCCATTCTTTGTTTGTTTCAATATCTTGCAACATTAAACTTTTTCAAAGAAGTTGAAGGCTGATAGCCCATTGGTTACTAAAGCAAACATTTCCTCTTTGCAGTATCTAACTATCTCCAAACCCAAAATATATAATCATAGTAGAGCCTATGTGCTTAAAGCCTGGTAAATTAAAATAAGGGCTTATGGTAGGTTATTTCAGGGGGCTCTAGTCAATGAGATGGTCAGTCGGATGAAAAGGGAAAAATCGTGTGCTACAGGTGCTAAGCATGATTGGCTCAGTTTTAGTCTGCATACAATTTGCATTTAAATGTCAAAATGTCATCATCTCATTGATCATTTCTACACAAAAAATTGGCATTGCTATCTGCAGATGATTTACGTTTATTTCTTTAATTACAATTGAATGGTCTCCTTTAGGGAGAATTCAGTCTTTCAGTCTAAGGGCTTGTGTCCACTGTGGAACAATCCCTGCATTCGGCAAAGTCAGGGATTCGCATGGAACAGGATCCACTGGTGCGCCGCTTTGTTTTAAAAGTGGGGCCTCCTATTGCATTGCAATGACATGCAAAGTTTCTATTAAACATCATGGTAATGCACCCTAAAATGCGGGCAACCCACAGGTGATCAGTTGCATTAGGCCTAACAGATTTATTCTAATTCCACTTATTCTAACTCATTCAGCATAGAATAAGGTACTGATGTCATTTTGCAGATTTTCCACACATATTGCACTCTTTCAGTTTTGGGGTGAAATTAATATTTAAAGTGCCATGCCCTGCCCTTGTATGTGAAGCTATTCACTTATTTATAAAACTAGTTAATTTGTTCCCTTATTTAACCATTGTTGTTCTGTATGTGTATGTAGTCCTGCAAAAACATGACTAGGATATCTCTTACACTGTACTGTATCTATGGAAAAGCTATAATGCCACCCTAGGATAGGGAGTTTGCAATACAGAGCACCTGACCCTCATCATCTCCATTACATAGATAGGAGTTGTTTTTCAGATCACAGATAATGAAAATGCTAATGACATTACCATATTTACCTAATTACCATATTTCTGTCAGGATCATCAATAGGTTTTCCATACTTTCAGAAATGTACCCAAAAAAGAGCTAATGCAGACATAATTTATATCTTTCATGTATCACATATTTTATGTTGAGATATAATTTAGCTTTTGTTCTGTTGTAAATAAAATATATATATATTAAAATATATTTTTATACATTTTAAAATTTATCCATTTTACTGTAGATCATCTGCAATCCTTTCCACCAGTGGATCCTACCCATACAATTCTTATTATAATGATATAACACCACACATGGAACTAAATGGAAGCAGTCATCTCAGATTTCCTAGCCATACATTAAAACTGACACACACACATTTTATATTCTCTTTAATACTTTGCAATTACCATACTTTTTCAATTTTCAATCCTTGCATTATCCGGCTTCGTGAGTCATTGGCTGTATAAGTTACCTCTTTAGCATTTTAGCCACTTGTCAGATCTGAAAATGACAAAATTGAACAGGAATTACAAGATACATTAGCATTCATGTAATGCTCTGAGATTCTGGTGAAGTACCAAGATGTTCTCAAAATGTGATCATAAAGTAGAAGTAGCAGTAAATATTTTCTTGTTCTCATAATACAGAAAATACTTAGCATATTGAAAATAATTATCATTATAAAGAAAAAAACACACAAAAAATCTTCAACATTATTCCCTTTGGTGGCAGCCAATTACAAGATACATTGTGCTATACGTTAGGAAGGTAAACAACAAATCCATATTATTTTCAGCATTCTGGCCGTACGTAGCAGATTTACCATTCTGTGAAATACTGGAAGAAAATGTGAACCACTTGAAGTTTGGACCATGGAGTTTATTCCAGGCTGATCCTATATATTGTATATATATTTGCATGCTGTCTGAATTTATCACGTTCTGTGCTCTTAAAGGGGTCTGATTATGAATACCACTGAACAGGTGTCTCTCCAGCTCATGCACAGCATGCCTAATTGCACTGTGCACATAGTAAACATAGGGCTTGGCATTTCTGAATAAGCATTTACAGCAGTTGTCACCTTGATATAAGGCAAGATTTTTCTTCCAATTAACGCCCTCTGTGAACAGCCCGAAATATAGGCCTGTCAGTTGCTAATATCCAAATTAATGGATTTGGCTGCCATGGTTGATGTTTAAATAATCCCTGAACTAGAAAACTATCAGGGTCTACGCAAAGCCTTCTCCCCCTACCCCCCTGACCATTTAATGTACATCTTTGCATCTCTGCCCCAATCACTCTTTGGCTTTGACATCTGGTATTTTGGGGGTGGCTATGCTGGAAAGAGCAGCAGTGGAAGAGTGCGACAAAGGTATGGATTATTGGATTTGGGTATGGGGATAGGAAGAGTATATCAACTGCAATGATCCTTTCCTATTTCCAACTTCCCTCCACAGTTATACTTACCAAGAGTCACTGGGTTTCTTTACATTCCAGTGAAAGGTCTGTCTGTTGCTTTTGTCGTAAGGTGCCCATACACGGGCAGCTTCTCCCTTGATAGATGAGGGACCGACTGCAGCATGATGACATCAGTGGATGTCAGAGGATCAGCGGACACCCTTTGTGTGCCAGACATTATTGGGGTCTATCATCCACATGCAAAGTAATGGGATTGGCTGCAAATTTACTGACATGTCGGATCACCGTGCAACCCGACATGCTGGAGGATCCTGGTTGATCTAAAGAAGTAAGCACCGGCAATCAGTGGGAACATGCATCAGCGGGAAGCGGCCCATGTATGCTACCTTTAACATTAAATTTCATTAGACAATGGACCATAATATAACTCTAGGTCAGGGGTGTCAAGCACACATTGGCTCAAAATTAAAAACTTCAGCTTTTTAAAAACGTTTTGCACAGGAATCGTCCTGTGTATGGCTAACTTTAGACAAACCTCAAGCCAACCTTGATATTTATTAAATATTTCCTCCATACATTTGTTTTTCCTTCTCATCAGATGTAATGATCAACCTTTCCATGTGGAACAAAACTTAAGTTTTGCTTAAACATTACATCTGGAACAAGCACCATGTGTGTAACCTTATACACATGTAATATAAAATAAAAGACACATCTGTGGCATATGTTTCTTAACCCTCTGGGCGTTACAAGCTTTTCGCACCATTTTTAATTGTGGTCTATGGTGCACCCCCCCCCCCCCCCCCCCCCCCCCCCCCCCCCCCCATTCGTCACCCACAGATGACGCCAAAGACACAAGGCCGGAAAGGCTCTTCTTTCTGCAGAGCCGCAGGCACACGGAGAGGCGCCGTTTGTGCCCGATCCCGGTATGGGCGCAGTTTGATCAGTAATCAAACTGCGCCCGAACTGAGTTCAGGCATAGCGCCAAGGAGGTTAAATTAAATTCAAAAACCATTGTAGTAACATCTTACAATATAGAATTTTATCTTTTTTACTTTTGCTACACAGTTAGATTTTTTCCCATTTAATCACCTTAAAAAATCTACCTTTAATTGGATCGTTTAAAAATCAATTCCTTTTCACCTGAATCGATGAACCACAATTGATGGACATCAAAAACATAAAATGCATCAAAAAGGGATCAGACATGTTGGTAAATTTTAGTTGATCATTTAAGTATCTGACAGGTTTTCTTGGATAGATTTGTATCCGATGGCACTATGAAGCATACACACAGGGCTTAGGGAAGGAATATAATGGTTTTGAATCGATCACACTGTGTTGTGGTAGACTGACTAAATTGAATCTAAGATTGATGGACCAAAATCAAGAGTCAAGATATGAATTGTGAGTTAACTGCAAAGCAAAGCCCCTGAGCACGGTATCATCACCAAACTTGCTGGAGATGTAGAGATGGGTAAACTACAAAAAAAGAAAGCATTGCTTTTACACATATGGGTTTTGGCTAAATAAAGTAAATTTTTACTTTGATTTTGAACCTAATTAATGCAAAAACTGCATATGCTAGAGTTCACAAAGTCAGCTAGTCAAGAAAATGTAACTATGGAGTGGGCTCACAGGCTCCCCAAGCTACAGATCGACACAAAATGATTTTTTTTAAATAAAACTGTAGAGGGGATTTGTGAAGGGGGTAAAACACTACTTCTTTGTCTCAAACCAGTCATTGCACAATATGTAATGATTAGTTTGTAATCCATCCCACTTTGTCTTCTAACTTGGAACTTGCTTTAAATGGCAGATAACTAAATACTAACATTCACTGCGAATACTTCTTTACCAGATTTAGATTTAAAAAAATGAATCACCATCCAATGTATATTCACTTGATATCTTAATGTCTGTGTCTCTATTTTTGACAAATTGTTTTGCCAAAAGGTTGGGGTGTGTCTTATAGTGCACAAATATGGTAATTGTTTCCATAAAAGTGAATTCTTTGCATAGAACTTGCCTAACAATTTTAATTCCAACTAGGCAGTTGGACATACCAACAATCCAGCATATTTTGCACATATTTGCACTCTCCACATACAGTAAATTTCTTTGGCAACAGCTCTATAATTGCAAACAAAATAAATATGAAAAGATGAAAAGATGAGATTGGGAGAGATGCCACCTAATGCCCAATCTCTAACTCCCAGCCCACTATGGAGACTTGGACTCTGTGGGACTTTAACAGCACCAAAGACCGAGTACATGATCAGTAACTGAGTAAGATTTATAAATGTAATGTACAACAACAAATCAATTACGTAATTGCATGCGATTTAAAGCAAAATCAATCTCATATACATATCTACAGAAATATCAATACATGTGCATGCAGGTCATTATGTGCTGGACATGTTCTCAAATGCGAGAACAGTTGAACTGGTGTTAATTTCATCACTATTGGGTAAATATTTATACAAAATGCAATAAAGTTTGTACGGTGTATAGCTGTATCATTAGTGGGCTAAATTCCTATAAAATTAGGCCATATTTTACAACAAAATTAGAATATAGATTATTCTACCTTGTTGCCCCGAAAATAAGACAGTGTCTTATATTGATTTTTGCTCCCAAAGATGCCCTACTTCTCTTTTTCAAGGGATGTCTTATTTGTCCATGAAGAAGAATACGGCACTAGGGTATCAGGGTGGGGGGATCACTAATAATGACACAGGGGGGATCAGAGGGAGGAATTTAAATGGCACAGGAGACTCAGGAGACTCATTTTCTGATCCTCCTGTGTCATTTTGATTGCCCCGTCTGATCCCTCCTGTCCAGAGTTTCAGAACTGTACTGTATCTTCGGGGGTGCCGTATTTTCAGGGAAACAGGGTATTGTATTGTAGGGTAATGTACTTTATTTTATTGATAGCACCATCCTGATTTGAAGATCCCCTGCAGTCCTATGAACATCACAAAATTGATTTTATAGCCACTAGATGGAGAGGTTCCGCATGGAAGATACAAAAGACTCAAATCTACAAGCATGGGGAAGAAATCACATTCATATTTCTTTTTAGGCTTATTCTTTAGTAAACTTGCTTCTGTGTGAGTCCAGCACATAATATAGAAAGATTTGATTTCATACATACAGGTTGTCCAGTAAATTATAGTGATTTTGTGTTTCCTGTTTTTGTGTTGCCTTTTTCAATCAACCCAACATAACTTCGCACAAAATCCAGTTACACACACATATACCAAGAGCAGTTATTTTCATCTGTGTGATATTTGTTGTTGCATGTGTTGTATGGTAAGCAGTCAGTAAGAAGTCATTTTGCATAAAATTTTGTAAGAGTGCTTGTAAAACTATAATCAATGTGCTCCAAATACATCTTACTCATATCTATATCAGTTCTGTCCAATATTATAGTGCAGGAGTTGTTTAAGACTAGCAGCATCTAAAGCAAATTGAAACCCCAAAAAACTGAATTTGACAGTAGGTTGGAAGCAAAGAGAATTGTGCATGGTCATTGAAACCTAAAAAAAAATTTTCATTGAGTATCTAATTGTAGGAATACAATTTTTTCCAGATTTCTGCACAGCCGAGAGCTGTGCGCGTTCAAGGCACTGAGATGTGCAGAAATCTGATAAAAAATCTACCCGTGTATGACGATCTCGCTCGGCCGAACAGGTTACTAACTTGTTGGTTAACCTTGTTCGATATCCTATACTTTGAATAGGGAACCGCGGTTCCCCATTCAAAGTATAGGACGGGCTGACAGCTGGCTCCCGATATCGGGGAAGCCTGGGAAGCAGCGTGATGACGTCATCATGCTACTGCAGAGATCTCTCTGTTGGTTAAAAAATCTAGCCGTGTATTCCAGCCTTAAGTGAAACATTTTACTGCGAGATATGTTAGAGAGAGTCCACTTACCTACTATTCCAGTGACTGTGTTTTTTGGTGGCACAAGGAATCACTCCAAAAACTATGACAAAGTGGATCAACTGGCCTTATTAGCTGGATACCTTGTTTGTTGCTTCAGAATGATGAAGAAACTGGTACATTGAGTATCCATGACCCCTCCTCCTCACTTCCAAAACAATTTGGGTTCTTTCACACTATACAACGCAGCACACTGTGCCTGTTCCTGTGTATACCCGAACCAGAATTTCCATTGAGCACCTTCCAGCTGCTGCCTGTCAGAGCGGGGATGTGGACACAGGAGAGAGGAGG
>CM070033.1:146407596-146419134 GCA_036250615.1 Ptychadena robeensis
GTAATATTTTTAGACATGACATGAGGCTGATATATGTTTGTACTTTGGGGGAGACAGAGATGACTTGTACCCTGAGTGACGTTGCCCCCTTCTGATTACAGGTATGGTTCCAGAATCGGAGAGCTAAGTGGAGGAAGAGAGAGAAGGCCGGTGCCCAGAGTCATGCCCCCGGCTTGCCTTTCCCTGGCCCATTGTCTGCCAGTCACCCTCTGAGCCCATACCTTGATGCCAGTCCCTTCCCTCCCCACCATCATGCCTTGGACTCTGCCTGGACTGCCGCAGCTGCCGCGGCCGCCGCCGCCTTCCCCAGTCTACCTCCTCCCCCCGGGTCCACGTCACTGTCGCCCGGTGGGGCCCCTCTGGGACTCAGCACCTTCCTGGGGGCGGCTGTGTTCCGGCACCCAGCCTTCATCAGCCCTGCGTTTGGCAGGTAATCACCTCATTTCTACCTTCTCATCTTACTGCATGCAGGGCAGAGAGTGGGGTGACGTCACACCCTGCCTGGCCTCATTACAGGCTGGTGATGACGTCACTATACCCACCATGGTTCTGCAGTTTGAGCCTATGTGTAATATATTGAAAACTCTGTTGAAATATAATTTCTCTAATATAAAAGTTATCATTATTTCTAAAGATTTACATCTGACAGGGTTTAGGCAGATTCAACCTGTGATATAAAACAAGTGAGCCAATTATGAGAACTGAAGTATTGTACTTTAGGGTGTTTGAATTGTACTTCTCTTACAATAACCCCCCCCCCCCAATAATTGGGATGGTTGCCAACATCAATTAATATATAATTTGTGTTTCTGGTTCCCCTCTGGTGTTACACCTGCCCCTTATTGGGCCTGCTTTATAAATGCTATCCTCTATATCCATACATACTACTGACATTTAAGAGCTCATGTTAATGGTTGTTCTCTTGCGTCTGACATGCACTCCAAACGCAGGTCAGCAAGATCCCATTGACTTAAAGTGGGTAGTACACAGGGCATTTTAGAGGTTCTTTGACCTGCTGACATATCCTACTGGTCAAAGGTAGGCTTTCCGCATCACACAGTGGGTTTATATGGGCCCCAGCAACATGAGCCTTGCCCCTGCTCCTCAATGTAAAGCTGAAATCACAACTTCAGTATATGTGTCCTTTTAAGTAATGGGATTTACTGTGTTAATATAAATGATGTCATAGACAAATCGAGTTATTAAAATTTAATTTACAAAAAATGAGTAAATTTGAATTTAGTAAATACCATGAAGCCACTACTAATATTGAAGATCCTTTGCAATGGTTCCAACCAGTTTCATGATTAAGTAGTGCAAGTTCTGTGAAGGTTCTCATTTACCCAGGTCATTGTATATCTGTAGTGTTTAAAATAAAATCAACTGGACTTGCTGTGTTTGTTTGAAGATGTTTCGCCCCCCCCCCCCCCCATACACCTTTAGATTTCTCTGTCAGATTTTTTTAAATTTCCTTTTGCTTTACCAAAACCATGTAATATGAGGGACTTTCTAACCAATCAACTCTACCTGTGTTCAATCACAGAGGACCCAGCACTACATAGTTGTTGGTAGATCTAAAGGATATCTGACAGAGAGATGGCCAGCTTCAATCACTCTGAATTGAGAAAGCCAGTCTGAAGACTAGCGAAACGTCTTCAAGAAACAAAACACAGCAAGTCCATTTGATTTGAAGTAAACACTACAGATAAGTAGTGCAAGGATTATAGGTGCTGGCCAATATAGCAACCAGAGTTAAGTGCCCTATAAATATAAGACATTTAATTGGTTGATAATACTTACTACATTTTATCAATGTAAAAAAAAACGTATTTCATATAAACTCCAGGCCAATGCGTTATTTAGCTTCTGGCAGACTTATTTCCAGTGTAGAATATTAATAATGATAACAAAAAGAAATATTGACTTCAGCCAGGACTTGAGATGAAAGTCTCATGATGCATGTCCCAATTAGCGTGTCTTTTTTATAAACTGGAATTATTTGAAAAGTGAGCTGAATGGAGAAGGATTATAACACAAGCATGGATGTTCAGATAATCACAAGCTAATTAGGCGCTGCGCAGACACTGAACATCTGGAAAGCTGAGTTAGTTGTGTTTTATTGAGGGCTGGATTACCATTTTGTAGACTTTTATCTGCAGATGAATATGTGATCATTGTAGTGTGCGGATGTTCTCCAGCATCTGATCTCACAGGGCTCAGCAATGACACTGCATACTAGAATCTCTCAGTAGCTAGGCCAAGAGTCTTCAAATATCACTGCGAGGCAACTGATGATCACAGTCACGTCTCATGGAGAGCCTATAAATTTTGTGTCTCCTGGACCTGTCACCTGTATTTTAGTGAGGAGAGCAGTAAAACATCCCTAGTAAAGTATAATGGCTCTTGTGTCACTCAGCCTAGGATGTTAGCTCGCTGATGGATATTTGACATTCGGCTTTTAGGAAAATGTACACAACTATTACTTCCTGCTCGGAAAAGGCCAGGAGTCCTGTGTATCTGGGATCTGTGTGTATTGTCACATGGAAAGACAGCTGCTGTCCATTTAACTGCTGGGCGACTATGTAAGAAATGCTGAAAGGGGCTCAGCACTATTTCTGGCTTACCATTTCAACATGAGTATTAGAGTTTAAATGACTCTGTTTTCCTTCATCCAACTTAATTATTATTTTATTAGATCCAACAGTCACGTAATGGAAATAGACATTTTAAAACTACAGTATATTAGTAGAGAGGATCATGGGTACCCTCGATGGGGACTTTTGATTGGCAAAGCCCAACCTCTTAATAGTTAAATGAATTAATAAGAAATAGCAAAAATTAGTTGGCATAATTATTCAAAAGGTACAATAAAGAATCCAGCACCAGGTATGTCCCACTTGGGTATTGTACTTCCTGGTGTAGAACTGTCTTATGTTTTCAAAGCATAGGTTTCTCTTGTCAACATGTTTCGCCATTAATTGCAGGGCTTCCTCAGGACAGAAACCATCTGTTAGAAATCATAGTTCAAAAAACATTATTAATAAGGATCTAATAAAATAATAATTGTCACGTATAAGGGCTCAGAATGTTTTGTGCTGGAACTTGTAGTCCTTCATTATTTGAAGATTACTAACCTTCCTAAGTGCAGGGAAACCATTATTTATTGTACAGCGCTGCATAATATGTTGGCGCCTTATAAATAAAAAACAGTATTATTATTGTATTATAATCATACCACTAATACGTTAAATGTATACATGGCTATAAATAACAGTGATATATATATAATAAGTATGGCAATTGGTATCATTTAGAGGATATACAGCTTTCATGAGTGAAGTGTCATGCATGGAGTAAATAAAGTACACTTTAGTTAATCACTTAATCATGTTCAATCTTTTTTTGCTTTAGTGTTTCACTTTAATAACGTCTGGAATACAGATGGAATCCTAGCAATTTGCACAGTACAGGATATGATACTATAGATTTCATACCATAGGACATATACCATAACACAGGCAGGTACAGGGACTGTGTAATAGGTCCCCAACTTGCTTTTTTTATTTCAAATACTCAACCAGGTTCATAAAATATTTTTAATTCTGAACCTAATAGGACATTAGGATTAGGAGTTATCTGTCCACTCTACTTCTTCAGAAGGTGCTTATGGTGAGGTCAGGGGGTTCAAACCAACATTTGCACAAATTAAAGGGCACTGGTAATAAAATGAACCCAAGTTAAGGGGTACTTTAAATTTGGCAACCCATGCTAGAGGATAGCAGGTAAACTGTGACCTTTATACAAGTGTTTTTTACTTGTACTGGGTTAATGTTTTTAAATTCTGGACCTGATAGGACATTAGAATTCGGAGTTATCTGTCCACTCTACTTCTTCTTCAGAAGGTGCTTATGGAGGTCAAGGGGTTGAACCCAACATTTGCACAAATTAAAGGGTACTGGTAATAAAATGAACCCAAGTTAAGGGGTGGTTTAAATTGGGCAACCCATGCTAGAGGAATCAGTGACCTTTATACAAGTGTTATTATTATTATCATTTATTTATATCGCACATATAACATATTACGCAGTGCTGTACAATACATTAGAGTGGAGATATAACACAGGATAGTAAATACAGGTACATGTTATGATACAGGAGGTGTAGAAGACCCTGCCCGTTCAGGCTTACAATTTATTATTTACCTATACTGGGTTAATGTTTAGCAAATCAGATTCAGTCATCCTACGTTTGCCATTGGGGTAAAGGATATCTTTTTTGGTTCCATTGTGAGGTTAAAGCACTGTAATAAATGTTGAAATGGAATTGTTATGTATCTCTGGTGACAGATATCTGTTTTTTATTTTGCAGGCTGTTTTCCACAATGGCCCCCTTAACTAGTGCTTCCACTGCAGCAGCCCTGCTCAGGCAACCCAGTCCCGCGGTGGAGAGCGCAGTGCAGTCCAGCGGCCTGTCGGACCCGGCCTCTGCTGCAGCAGACAGAAGGGCGTCTAGCATAGCAGCCCTCAGGCTAAAAGCTAAAGAGCACGCAGCACAACTCACACAACTGAACATCCTCCCCGGAAACAACACAGGGAAAGAGGTCTGCTAAGCAATGGCCACCTCCGCTGCAACCCCACCAAGACCAAATGGAAGCAAATGTGGACCAGAGACTCTAGAGCATTCTTGTCTGCCCAGACATGCCATGCATACCACTACAGTAATAATGAGTGTAAAAATATTATGCAGCTCCAGAGCAGTAAAACCTTGGTGTGTCATCAACTGCCACCTGCTCATTTCATCATGACATCATAGTATGCGCAAATTGATGTCATTAAAAGGCAACTCCATTTTCAAATGCATCTTTTTTATTTTTGTTTCTAGGCTACGACATTCCCAAATCTACCCCCCACCCCTGACATGTTCTAGTGTTAAACCCCTATGCTGTTAACCCCTCCTCCGCCTGAACTGCCAGCAAGCTGAACTTTTTACTTATGCAGGACTTTTGCTACAAAGATTTGATGCATACACACCTATAGTTCGGTTAGTCAGTGCACTTATAAGAGCTGTATATCTCTATACGATATTATTTTCTTTATCACACACCAACCAAGGTTTTTTTATACCAAACCAAAGGGAAAATGAACTGTCAGATTTATGGACTGTTTAAGTCACTAAACTGTGATTACTGATTCTGTACATAACATTGTTATAAAAAAAAATAATAATAATAATAAGGAAAAGAGCTTTGTATATTTGAAATGTTATAAAAAGAATTGCACTCAGTGTAGTGTTGTAAAAGTTTGTCAAACTGTAGAATTTTCTGTGTTGTAGATACCACAAGGTTCCTAGCAAAAATATTTATGTACAAACTCTTTATTTAACTTATTAACTGTAGAGGTTTCTCAGAACTTCAGAATGATGCTACCGTACCTGTGTATTGTTGTTTCATTGTCACCGCTTTCCCATGATCTCCGTTGGGAAAGTGAACCACTCAGAATAAAAAAAAATCAATTCTGTTTAACAAAATGTTGTAAAGCCCGTGACATGTATTTGTTGTACAATGAATATGTATTTAGTTTACTTGTTTATATAACATTGATGTTTATTACACACACTGTCCTTCATGTCAGTCCCTGCCCATCAATCGAATTTAAACATATACTGCACATATGGTTCGATCGGCGAAAATAGTTTGATACCGATCAAAACATTGATTGAAAAGTGAAAAATGTTTGCCGATTGTACAATGATCGAACTAAAATCATAGCATTTTGTTTGTTGGACGGGTCGGTTGTATTCGATGGACACGTCTATAAATGGCTCTTTCCTGTTTTTTGATCAAAACTAAAAATCGCCAATTTTGGTCATAATACGATCAAACCTTTCCTGTGGTACTACTTTGAATTCCATAACGATCGGTGTCCGATGAAAAGATCACAATCTAAAATCGGATCGAAGATGGAATGTGCTAAAATCGAACCGTGTATGCCTAGCTTAAGGCTAGGTTGGATTGAGGCCAATACCCTGCAGTTGAATATCCTTCAATCAGGATTTGTGGTGGCCCCAATGGATGAAGATAGTATAGAGAGCCAGTTGGTTGAGTATTAAGATGGGTTTACACATGTAGATTTTTTCTTCAATCAACTGCCAATTAGATTTTGTGTTTGATGTTGTTGTTGAACATCGTTCATTCATTTATTGAATGTAACATTAGGTTTCATTCATCACCGATATAGAATGAAAATACATTAGAAATTACATTGACAGATAAAAGTTTACCAACATGTTCGATGACCTTTAGAATGATTTTTTTGTTCGAGGTCGAACAAAATGTATCTATCGAACAAATTGGCCATTCTAGATTTTTGTTCAATCAATCAAAAAAATGTTCATCCTTCATCGATGAAATGAAAAAATCTACACATGTAAACCCACCATAAGTGTGCTTTAGGGTCAGATACTAGGGTTTTCATCTTGGTTAATGTAAGGCTTAATGAATGGGTTTGCCTAACGAATATATCCTTCACTCCAGAGCTGTCAATATTTGGTTCAGTGGTCCCCAAAGGATGAAGATAGTATAGAGAAGCAGTTGGTTAAAATTGATAGCGTGCTTAAGAGTTTTGTGTTAGGGTCCATTACTAGGGGGTATATTCCAGGTATTATTTTAGAGCTTAACGTTTAATAGATCGATTAATATATTGCTTTCTATCAATCCGTGGGTGGTGGCTGTGTTTGTTTCATATGCTTATTCCTAGTTATGTTAGCATTATCACACTTCATAGTTATTGTAACAGTGCTTACTTGCTATACTGTACACATAAAGGAGCAGTGTTGCTACCCTATGCTACAAATCACCTCTTATTATTATTATTTAGGTGTTCAGTAGTTACAGAGGTAACCTGGACACCTATTTAACCCCATTTCTGGGAGCAACAACAAGTATTTAAAGCACCTATTGAACATATATAGTGTCATAAATACTTCAATAGTACATTACCAAGCAAAAGTAAACAAGTTACTGTAATTGATGGTTGTATATGTTAAGGTAGGGTACAGGGGAATACAGGAGAGATTGAGATTGAGCACTTGGGGAGCTTTTAAGTTTACTAATATTTTCAGTAGTGAAAACTATCAGTACAGAGCTCTTCATAGGAACTCAATATTCTCAATGAATAATTTTTTAGGGCTACGGGAGGAAACTGGAGTGATACTGAATAAACACAAAAGATAAACTGGCTAGGGAGATGGGGATCTTGTGATATGAAAAGCCTAGTCATATACCAATATTCATGACAGTGGGGATTGGGTATGGGACATTTATTAACATGCAGATAAGCATAGTTATTATAGTATATCATATACTGCTCTACAGTATATGAAGGGAGCCGTGTCGGAACAACTGCAGCTCCTCAGTATTAGAGATGGTCGAATTTTTTTTTTAAAAATTCGACCATTTCGCCGGTTTCGACTTAATTGCAAAGCCCCTGAGCATGGTATCATCACCAAACTTGCTGGAGATGTAGAGAAGGGTTGGGGGTATACTACAAAAAAGAAAGTCTCTAACACAAATAGTTTTTGCACAAATTAAGTTCAAAGTCAAGTAAAAAATTCGAAAATCGGAATTTCGACTTTAACTTTGAACTTAATTTATGCAACAACTACATGTGCTAGAGCCATACTTTTTTTTTCCAAATGTTCCTCCAACCCTCCTCTACATCTTCAGCAAGTTTGGTGATGATACCATTTTCAGGGGCTTTGCAATAAGCTCACAAAGTTTGCAAGTCGAAAAATTCGACCATCTCTACTCAGTATACCGAGTATGTTGCTGAATGTTGCTGCATTAAAAGCACTCTTCCATGTCCACTTTTTAACCAATACGATGCAAAAGTAGAGTTTTTTTTACCGTGTTAGCCATTGATAAATATAGAGAGTTATGGAGTTCAAGTGATGCCGTTTATTGGCTAACTGAAATCATTTGAGAAGCAAGCTTTCGGGATATCGCAGATCCCTTCTTCAGGCTAAAGAAGGGATCTGCGATATCCCGAAAGCTTGCTTCTCTAATGATTTCAGTTAGCCAATAAACCAGTGGTGGGCAACTGAGTTAATATGGAGGGCCACAAGTGTGGCCCTCAGCATCACTAAAGGGCCGCACATAACATTTTCAATCTATACTGACTTGTATAAGCATTTTTAATGAAGCAAATTACAGCATGCATATCTAGAAGACATTATGTTTCATTTTTTAAATAACAAAATTAAAAGAAAATTATACTTCAAGCATTAGGGAGCACTGTAGTGTGGTAATGCACATTTTGTGTCATGTGTATCATCAAAGGTTATGTGCTTCAAAGCCATTGATAATATCGATGGGTCACATAACCTTCGAATTGACAGACAGTTGAGTATCTATGCCCTATGCATTAATAGTTAGGTTTCGGGGGCCTTAACGGGAATACTGAGGGGGGGGCCACCAAAGAACACCCAAAGGGCCGCATGCGGACCACAGGCCGCAGGTTGGGCACCTAGGCAATAAACGGTATCACTTGAACTCCAAACTCTCTATAAACAATAAGATTTAATGTCTTTTTTGTTTTCACAAAAAACATTAACAAACATAAGATATTAACTTTTAAAACAAAAGGAAACGATTAAAAAGGTTACACCAATACAGCAACATTAACAGTACAAGATCAGCTATTAGAGTTAAGACATCATGTAACAGGGAAAAAAATAAGTATAAAAGGCAAACATCTACTCTTTCTCTTTTTTATAGGTCATAGATAAATAAAAAGGAAGAGGGTTGGGGGAAGAGAAAAAGAGGTGAGGGGGTGATGGAAGAAAGCAGGAAGAAGGTTGGTTAAGGAAAGCAAAACTAACAAAGAAAGGGCGAGTATCTACAAACAGGGTTCAAGCAACCCATTGGGTAAAATCACCTGGGTTGTAAATAACGACCATACTACAGCCCATGTGTGTTTATTTTAGCTGTATTGTAGCTTAGGAGTAGAAGACTCAACATGTCAAATAGGTTTAATCTCTGATGTCCATTCTCTGCTAGTGGGGTTTTTGAAAAGCTATAATGAAGTAGGCCATGTTTGGCTTTTGATATGCAACCAGGGATTTAGAGACAATATGGATGTATATCTGAATGTTTGTTGTTCTGTTGAATATTTTGCTCCCAGAAACGTAATATCGGAGGTCAAGACCAGATGTGCAAAAACATACCCAGTTCCATAATGCAACATCATCATAATTCCTAAACTGATGTGACAATTCTATGCATAGTGGGAGAGCTCCTATACCAATGTATGTATGTAAATATGTATGTGCCATGAACATATATCAGAAAACCATAGTACTGTATACATTGGAAATCTAAACACATTTAGTTACATCTAAGTAGAATATTCATTTCTGTTTTTGATGCACCTGACAAATGCAGCATCAGAACTAAAAAAAGAAATAGCAACTAAAACATATTCATTCATTTTAAGTGCAAATGATTAGTGAAAACTGAATGAAAAACCCAAAGAAAGCGTAAGCCAAAGGGGCTAAAATTATAAGTTGTCAAACGTGGCTACATCTATATATAGGTTTTATACGCTAATAAGATAGGAGTTTTACATGAAATGACATTGTTTAATGCTGACCGGGAAGATTCTATGATTTGATTGACAAATATGGCAAAGCTAACAATACACAGGCTCCATATCCTAAAGCCGTACAGGATGACCTGTGATCATTTCAAGAGAATAAAGGTCCGGTATCACAATACCCACGTAAAAAATCCAAATTTAGAAAATGTGACTTTTCCTAAGTCTGTTTTGCAGAATGTTTTTTCTAGTTAATGGGTACACTAGACAGTGCGTAATACGTTAGCTTTAAAGTAAAACTTTAGGCAGGGTGTTGCTGCAAGCTGCAGGCACTGTGGAGCAATTTAACCTTCCTAGCTGTTGAGACAAGACCAGTTTGACCGGAGTTGGTTTGAAAAGCAAACTCCGAATGAATCGGGATCATAAAAACTAATCATACCCCTGGAAAGCTGCTGCAATTCTTTATGCAGCCGCTGCTATTCCGGGACCACCCCTTCTGACGCCAATGGTGGGTGCGGCATAGATAGGGGGGAGTTGGTTTTCCAGCCCACATCACTGACATCATTGATGATGCCGGCGACGTGGACAGGGGCCTGGAGAGGGGCAGGAAATTCAAGCAGCGTACTCTGGGGCTGTCACTTAGCTGCCCTTGCCAACATGCTTCTCTACAACGGCATTCTCTTGGCAGCCTTTCCAACCTTCATAATTCTAAAGGTTCCTTCTTAATATTTGAAGGTTACAGTACTTAACAAGTGCTGACAGAAGTTTACAAACTCTTCTGTGAAGTTTGCAAGAATTAATTCAGAATCTCTTCAGCTGCAGGGGAGCATAAGAAATATTTTTCGCCCCCTTTTCAGTAGTCTGTTGTGATCCCCCCTCCATTGAAGCAATTGTCAATGAACTGTGGCATACATTTTACAAAATGCCAGGAATGACCGTTGCCGTTTTGTGCCGTCCTCACAGAACATTTAGGCTGCCACCTCTAAGGGGACCACAAAGTATGCATTTTGCATTTGCTATGCTTGCATTTGCACTTCCAATTACATAGATTATAAACCCAACAGCCGCCAAAAACACTTGCATCGCACCTGAAAATGAATAGGGCGTGCTCGTAGCATAAAAGAGTCCTCATACCATACTGTAAATACATTTTACATTATTTAGAATAATGATTATTATACTGATTGATGAAAGGTACCTATAAGGTAAGAACAAGATGACTTCTGATTATATGATTTTTTGGAATAAGGGTACACCACACTACACCTTCAGTAACAGGCCATACTCTATAAGAATCCCAAATAAAACATAGCAAAAAAACCTGTTCACATGAAACAAGGTTAAGAGAAGTTAAAACATCCACTTAACCTAATTTACTGTTTAGAGTGAACAGGACCTTCTTGCTTTATTACCTGCCAAATAAAACACAACAATGTAGGAGTGCCAACAATTATTATTGCTTTAATGGCATTATACTCCATAAGAGATTTACTGCCAATAGGAAAGCTATAGAATGATGCTTGAAACAGATGTTTGATGTTATATACAGAGCATCCACAAAGTATTTACAGCACATCACTTCTTCCACATTTTGTTAAGTTACAGCCTTATTGCAAAATGGATTAAATTAATCCCCCCCCAGAATTCCACACACAACACAATAATGGCAATGTGAAAAAGCTTACTTGAGATTTTGGCAAATTTATTTAAAAAAAGAAGAGAAAGCACATGAACAGAATTGAGCTTGTGTGCACCTTTTGTCCCTGATCATCCTTGGAATAAGGCTGTAACATAGCAAACTGTGGGAAAAGTGATGCTCTGTGAATACTTTTCAGATGCACTGTATATTTATGGATATGTGTGTGTGCATGCCTTGTATGCATTTAACCTACAGGGAGTGCAGAACTATTAGGCAAGTGGTATTTTTGAGGAATAATTTTATTATTGA
>CM070033.1:146419234-146430160 GCA_036250615.1 Ptychadena robeensis
TTGGTAAATATGTCTGCAGGGGAGGGGCACCTTAGTAATGTCCAACAGAATGGGCGGAAAAGACTTCAGGTCGCCAGTACTTAAGATGGTGCCTTAGGGAATGAGGAAGTGAAGACTGTAAGTACAATTTTTTCTCTGTGTAGCAGTTTTCACAGATGTATACTGCTGACATGTGAGTATTATGTCCATGTAATGTATGTGGGGGATTTTTTTTTTTTTTAATCTACAACCACTTTAACCTCCCTGGCGGTTCACTGAGGTCCAGATTTCTGTACCAAAAGGGATACAGTGTTTTGCCTTTCAGCGGGAGCGTTTCTGCTAGCTGAATCCACTTTTGTACTGGATCAGAGAAAGACATTTCTATAATCCAGTCCAAAAGTGAAAAAAAAATATTTAAAAAAGCTTTAAGACCGGGTCCCGCCTCGGCAGCCGGATCAGGTGAGCTCCCACACTGTGCCCGACCCCAGTTCGGGCATATCGCTAGGGAGGTTAAATACTGAATCTCAAACCAGATTAACCTCCCAAGCGGTTTGCCCGAACTCAAACTGTGCCCGTGCCGGGATCGGGCACAACCGATGTAGAAGAGCCGCCGACACACGGAGCCCTTCCGGCCCCGTGTCTTCAGCGTTATCTGTGACGCCGAAGGGGGCGGAACCATAGACCTCCATGTTAATGGAGGGGGCGCTGCTCTCCTCTCCACATGCCACCGGCGTCTATTTGATGTCGGAGGTGTGTAGAGTGCTGGACGGAGAGCCGGCAAGCACGGCGGAGTACAGTGTACTCCGCCGCGATTGCCAGTAAAACAGCTTTTCGTGCCATAAAAAATGGCGCGAAAATCTCAAACCGCCCAGAGGGTTAAAAGTATGTAACCCATGTAATATCATCAGACATATCTGTGGCATTTATTTCTTAAATAAAATGTAAAAGAAAACTAACTATAATCAGACTGTGGGCCAGAGTTTGACCTGCTCTAGTGCTTGGTGTAGATAGTAATTTTACGTTTTTAATATTTTCAGGTATGATTAAACATTGGCTGTGTGGCCTACAACCAACCTGTTAAATACTAGCTTTCATTCTCTATCTGTCATTATCTGTTGTTGGCCTGGAACATTTTGGTGGCTTAAGGTCTCCACACACGTATTGAGTGGGGACTGGCAGATGACATCATCACGCTGCTCTCCATCGCCCGCATCGGTGCGCACCCTTAGTGTAGCGGACGTTAGTTTCAATGAGGATGCTGGCATCTGCCAGAGATTGACGGACATGTCCTCTCCGAGCTTTGGGCGACAGGGATCTGTCACCCCATGTGAGCAGCCGCGATTGGCAGCAAAATGGGCTGGTGCTTGTTGCGTGTGTGGGGACCCTTAGAGGGAGTACAGTTGGTCAAAAAAGATTAAAGGCCCTTTCACACTATATGCGTATTTAAAGTCATGCATTTTTTATAGGCATGCGTTTCTGCATATATACAAAAATGCATGCGTTTCTGCAAATTATATTTGCTTTTGGATTTGCGTTCTTGAACAAATAAAAAAAATCTAATGAAAAATGCAGGAAAAATTTATCAAAAATGTATACAGCAGGGCGTTTTAAAAAACACATGCAGAAACGCTGCGTTTTCTAAAACGCAACGCATGCAATGGTAACATTGCTTGTCTATGTAAAAACTTGTGCAGTAAGAAAACACATGCAGTAAAAAAAATGCGCTCGTTTTTAAAAGGCAACACAACGCCCTTATTGCTCTTGGAAACAAATGGTTACATTCCTGAGTACAGGAACCTTCATATACCTTTGTACCATGATTCATAAAGTATTTTTTTAGCTAGAACATGAGATATTCACATCTCTCTCGGGATTGGCTAAACAGGTGGATGACCATGTTTAACAGATATTGCCATTTGGCGATGGTGTTGTTTAAACTGAAATTTCCTTGCAAGGCCCAACTAGCAAATGTCAGGGCCAGTCTATGTATCTATATCATTAGACAAAAGGAACAGATGTCTGCTTGACATGTACAACAACTGTAAAAGTACAGTACCGGACAAGAAGACCTGCACAAAATGCTATATCCAATACATCTAAATTATATAGATGCATTATGTGCTTTAAACACTGTTTCTTGCAATGGTATCATTATCTGTCCTGACAGTCCCAGTGTTGTCTAGTTTAGTGCCTCCACAATGTCTATTTTCCGTCTTTCAGCAATCAGTTTCTATTTTATGGCTGGGGTTATTTTTAAGTATTCTTTTTTGTTTGTAAAGGAAAAATCACTAGAGTTTAATTTAGTCACAATGGCTGCAAAATATCGAAAATAACAAACCAGCTCAGAGAATTAGGAATCAAACTTTGTTTTAGAATAGAAGAAGCTTTTGCATCATCCTTTCACATGTTCCTGTTTAAATTAAAATGTCTTTACGAAGACAAAGATTGTAAAGTGCCTCAATGAAAAGGAACTACGAATCTTAAAGGGGAAAGATAGGCTTTATTAAAATTACATTAAAAAGTGATATTATTGCATATATCATTATCTGTGTGTGTAAATGTATAATTCATATATATTTCAACATATGTTCTTATCACAATGATAAAAGGAAATAATAACTTCTATGCAGTAATTATTGGTAGACAAAGATCATGTGATCTGGACTGCCTATGCTGATACTAAAGAGCTATTTTTTTATTTGGTTGATTTTTTTAATTATAAAACAAGACATTTTGTTAATAATAATCTCTATGCAAAAATTATTGGGTGACAAAGATCATGTGATCTAGACTGACAATGCTGACTATGCTGATACTGGGAAAAGTTTTTTTATTTAGACAATTTTTTATTTATAAAGTAAAAGAAGATTTTTTTTTTATAATAATAACCTCTATGCAGAAATCATTGAAGGACAGAGATCATGTGATCTGGAGTGCCTATGCTAATACTGGAGAACAGATGTTTTTTTAATATTTCATATAAATTCAATCAATAAATATACCAATGTAGATGAAATAACCTTCCTGGTAGTAATCCCAAGGCTGGTTTGGGGATAGATTTTCAAGGCCAAAAGTGGTCACTGAGTCAGGATTGCTCTTATCTTTTCAGATGAGCAGGTGAAGTCCCTCAGTGATATCCGTCTGGCTCCTTCTTCCTGGATGCATGTCATCTCTGAAGACAGGGGGACGAGGTGCTGCTCGTAGGGTTCATCTGTATTGCTCGACTGGTGTTCGGAGATATTTTCCTACCTCCTGAGATTTACCCTTGCCCTACCTTTTCTGAGGTACAGGGTTAAGCTTACGTGTTTCTAGTGTTAAGGTTAGGGTTTTAGGGTTAAGGTTAGGGGGAGCTGTACTTAACTGTAGGTGAGCTTTAGGGGTTGCTGGGTTGAGGTTAGGTGGGTTAAAATTAAATTAACCTCCACAATCCTGTAACCTTTAACCCTCCAATGCACCCCAACCCCAACCCTTAACAACAAAAACCCTAAAGCTTAACCCTGATACTCCAAAAAAGTAGGGCTATCTGCACATGCGGAGTTGCAAGGGTAGGAAACTCTCCCTGGTAGGGAAATATGTCAGAACACCGGCATAGGAGTCCCAAGTCATTGATGACACTAGTGAAGTGCAGAGAGGCTTGCACAGGCAGGAAATTCAAAGCTGTTTAAATGTCACATACCGCTTAGAATAAAAAAATGATAGTTAGGAAGGGTAAAAGATCCATATGAGGTCTGAATGCTAAAAAAAAATACAAAGTGCTCATCATGTTGAGCCAATAGTTGTAGTACGTGCAAAGTTTCTTGCCATGGAATACTCTTATTCCTCTGATTGGGCTTCCTGATCTGTATCTTGACATTAGCGGTATGTGGAGGAACTCAGCTCTATGTGCAGGTTTCCTTTAATAGACTAATCAGTAAGGAAAACAGATAAAATTCATAATTACACAGTACAGCAATGATTGTACCATATGTGCACACATATATTATTAAACTGAATGTTTATGAATTAGCTATATAGGTATATTAATAATATAAAATATGCTGGTTTTGATGTGTTAATGACAAGATGAAATACTGGCGTGTCAAATGTCTTTGGAACTCCAGTGATGAGATATTTCAGTAAGAAATTAGACATTTCCCACCCTCTGCAAAAACAAAGGTTAACATTTCAATCAAAAAACCTTTCAAACATAAAACAATCCCATAACCTGCAGTCCATAAAAAAGAGGTTGGGTTAGGATATTGGTCAGTAAGGCTCACCCCACATGTCTTTCAATCTCTTTACACAATTTCATTTAGATCTACCAAGAACTATGTAATGAAAGGACTTCCATGGTTGGCTACAGATTCATTGGATAGTTCAGAAAGGCCTTCATATTTAATCATATTTCATATTTAATCAAATTTCCTTCCTAGCAAACTTAAAAGTTAAGTTAAGTTGGATGTTGGGTAGTTACCCAAAATTACCCCCAAACCCATGCCAGTGAAGATTTGGACACCATCCATATTACAAACGTAAACCAGACTAATGTCTGCTGAGGGCCACACAGATATCATTTAAAGACCAAATTTGGCTCTCAGGCTACAGGTTGGATAGGGGTATATTTCACTAAGCTAAGTGAAAAAATCATATCCCAGAGCAAAACCATTTTAAAGTGAACAAAGGACTTTTATTGACTTGATTCCTTAATTTGTTATTCTTTACAAAAATTGTTCCACTGCAACCATTTTTCTTTTCTGCTTATTGTGGAAACGTGGTCTGTGATATAATCTCCTATGTAATGCCTGTAGGTAAGACCTGCCCACAGCCTGTGGTGTCAAGTAGAGGAATTGAAATCAATTGAAGTGACAGGGTTATTCAAGGCCTGGCACCCCGGTTAAAAAAAAAGGATTAAACTAGCTCTTATGCCCTTTCAGCCTTTAGAATCGAATTGATCTTTGACATTTTAGTAAACTATACCTTTTTTATTCAGATACCTATTTTTTTAAAATTCTTTAAGAGTTTCATTTCGAGAGTTTTATTTATTTGCTTAAGTAGATGTTTACTGGTTTTTGGTACATACACAGGCTAACAGAAAGGCGTTCACGTGTAGATTGTTAGCAGTGCGTCCATGAATGATTGCATGGGTAAATGCTTATTCTAAAGCCAGAAATCATTAGACTGACCCTGATATTTAAACTGAGCAATGGGCTGTAGTATCATTGTCTGATTTAGCCACACAAACAAATTTACCCCGGAGGACTGAGTTCTGGGCATTCACCACTGGCTTTATTCAGTCCTTCAAGTTGGAAGGTGAACAAATAAAATGAATTGCAGTCTATGGTTAGCTGTTTGCTGTCTATTTCATAATTTAATAGTATTAAGGTTTACTCAAGACTTGGAAGTATGTGTTGACCACAGCAATTAATCTCCTGCTTCAGTTGGTAGACATGGTTTGTATTCGGGTGTGTGCTATGGGGTCACCCTATAAATTTGTTGGGGTCTATTTAGCATGTATAACTTCATAAATATTCTGCATGTCCTAGCCACATAGCTATAAATGGGATTTCTTCATGAGTATACATTTCAATCACAGGTAGAGGGATGCTCCATCTCTTCCTCTGTAGCTACTTGTCTGTCAGGGAATCACAGTGATTTCAAAATGATGATGATGAGCTAGTATGGCAATATGGTCATCAATTTGAAAACATAGTTATAGATATAGCATATTACAGTTGCCCACATATTTGTCGTCTGTATTAGGTCTTTATCCCCATTTAAAGTTAGAGCAATGGGCAACCATGCATGGTTGGGTCATACCTTGTTCAGAGAGATTAATATGATCTATTGTCTTGGATAAGTGCAGTTGTCATCCAGGAGCAGTCCCTTTATGTAGCTTTGATTAACATTTATAAGTTATTTGCATTTATAATGCATGTGACAAATATTTTAAAGCAGCAGGGTGTGGTTGATTATAATTCTGCTTTTGTGTTTATCCATGCACCACGTCATGACTTGCTATTTTGGTAAATATACCAATGGTAAATGGTAAATACAGCAGATTATCATCCAAGAATGTTTGGATGTGAATAACTTGTAGGATGGATTTCAAGTCTTCAATAGAATCCCTAGTACCTATACTCATTCTATCTCTGGCATTATCACTAGAGATGGGCGAACACCGGCCCGGAGAGTCCGCGAACAGGGCGGGTCGAACTTTAAACAAGTCCGCCGTCCGCCCTGTTCGCGGACACATTCAAATTCCCCGCCTCTAGGCGGGGAATTTGAATCGGAAAAACCGGATGTGACGTCAGTGACGTCACATCCGATCCTTGGACCGCAACCTGGAACGCATAGTTCCTGGTTACGGGCGCAGGATGTGACGTCACTGACGTCACTTCCTGCTGCAAACCGTTTTTTTCACTACAAGACCGGCTGCACGCCCGGTCTTGTAATGAAAAGATTCATCCTCCGGCACGATCACACAGGTTCTGATCCTGCCGGAGGAAGAATTTGGATCTTCTTCTGGCCGGCGAACAGTACGGGTCGAACACCCGTACTGTCCGCCGGCTGGAGGATCGGCGAACATGCCGTGTTCGCGGCCGAACTGTTCTCCGGCGAACAGTTCGGCCCATCTCTAATTATCACCTTTTCAGTGCCTTTCATCTTTCAGCTCATCAGTGCATAGACTGGTCATCAAGCCACTCTCATTGGGCAGGAAGATGCTGTGTGGGTAAAGTCCCCCATACACGGGTCTATTGCCATCCGATTGAGGAGCCGTTCATCGCAGCATTCGAGCTTCCTCCATATCAAGCCGCAGGACTTCTGCCTCATCGATCCCTCCCAATTTCTTTCCGAGTGTCCCCATCCAACATAATGGAAGACGACCAGGGTTTACAAATATGTTGGTCGCCCGCCCTCTACTGCTGAATGTCATCTTCTTTCCACAGCCCGTCCAGTCAAGCAACCCTTTGCTGAGGGTGCCCCCTGGGCTTGAGTTGTTTATTATGAGTTTGCCTAAAGCCTTAATATACTGAACATTAATGCTTACTGAGAATGCTGTTCGGTCCTCTAGTGTGGTCGAAACATTGTATATTGGTGAAATAGTAATAATAAACATAGGTCACCTCTTATCTGTACAAATACTAATAATAATAATAAGTCCAGCTGGACATTTGTCACAAGGCACCCAAGGCTGCTTCACCAGGCCTTGGGTGCCTTGAGACAAACGTCCATCTGGACTTATTATTCAGCACACTCTCAGGAGTTCCACTGGGTACCGCTAGCAACAATCTACAGATACCCACCCAGCATTGCCCTGGGGTTTCCCTGTAATTTGGGGACCCCGCTTATTCAGAGGCTGGGACTTTACCATCTGTTGTCCCTCCACCCGGATACCCTCATGTTTTGGGCTACACCACGCTGAGATTTGCGGATCAGGACCTGCCTTGTTGGTGTCTCCTCCCACTCGTCCTCACTGGCTTATTGGTCTGGGCGAAACATGTCAGAGGGCAATCTACAGTCAACCCAGTCCATGTTCGTATGTGTATCGATGAATAGCCTGTGGTTATTGTTTTTACTGTCAACTTTGGGGGTCATCCCTATGTGTGTCCCGGCTCTGACCCCTAATCATGTATTGTTTGTGAACTAAACTTTATATCTTTTGATAATAATTAATAAACATATTTTTATCATATATGATTAGAGTGCCTAAAAAACCCCACTCTTTGATTGATCCCTGAGTTAAGAGGGTATGATTTGAACCCCCTTTCGGGTCTTATCAATCCCCTTTTCTTCTAAATAAAAATGCAGTTTCTGCAGAGGTAAACATTTCGGTACATAACATCAACAGCGTTCCTGACTTCTACATTATACCTCTCCTTGTTGGTACTTGTAAGCATTACAAACCAGAAGAGTTTAAGGCGGAGGAAAGGCAGTGCTAAGCTTGACCCAGGAAAAGTCAATATTTGCATATACTTTCAGTTACCTATATGTCTGGATCAATGGATCATTTTGACATGCAGTTTTCACTTGCTGAGTCTGCATTGCCAAGCATTTGGACAGATTTGCTTTAAGGGTGGCCAGGACTTCAGAATATCCCTGCTGTGCTGAGGAGTCTGGTCTATTGATGTAAGCTTGGGATTTGTAAGAGATTAATTAGCAAGTAAAGTCCTAGACCTGCATTATCAGATGAAGTGCCATGGTAGTTTTAGCGGGAGGCACAATAAGAATACAGCACCTTTCCTCATTGTACTCCCCCCAGTCTATGGTAGCTGGTGTAGGGACAGTAGTACATTTAACAACTTATGTAGACCAGTGGCTACTTGTATGATGTGAAGCTGCTTGGTCAATAACATGCACCTTCACTGTAGAGTAGCTCAGTAGACCTCAAACACTGATGAGCATATATGATGCTGTTATCAAAGATGGAACACATTTGGTAGGCAGTTGCCTAAACAAGAACTTCTGATATAAAAATACATGTATTTTTTTTAACCAAGCAAAATAAATGACAAAATAATATAATACAGGAAGAAGTATTTGTGTCCAGTCAGACATCTACTTTAATCATTGTGTCCAAATGCAAATTTCAGCCCAGGTAACAAGTCGAATTCTTTGGAATCAGTCTATAAAGCCCACATACTATTAAGTGTAGTGGACTCCTTGACTTTGTGTAGCCACTCATCTGCCACCACAATTTTGTTTATTAGTTCCAGCCCATAGGGTGTTTTAGACTTCCACAGGATTTTTTTTCTAAAATCTACCATAGACTTAAACAGGGGTTGCTGCTAGGGTGTTGAGGGAGGGACAAACAAACTAGCTGCAGACAGTAAGTAGAGTGTAATGTGTATCTGTGTGTATGTCTCTATGTGAATGATTCATGTGTCTACATGAGTGTAATGTGTGTGTCTCTATGTTAATGATGAATATTTCTGTATGATTGGTGTGAAATCCAAAGTTGTATGAGTTGTATTTTAACTAAAGTTTGAGGGTCACTTCACACTAGTAATAGTACATGATACTGCAATGCAAACACTAGTTAGCTAGTAGGAAATGGCTCTCAGTCTGAAACTGTGTAGTTTGACTGGTTGGGGGCTCAATAATGTTCCTATCTAGAAAAGGGAAGCCCGGCAGGGAAGGTTTGGGAAACACTGGACTAAAATATGCAATGTGGATGTATTAAACTTTAATTTTGCAGAATTACATCAATAAGTGTGACTTTGTAGTGTCTCTGTGCATCACATAACCCATTGGCCTTCAAGAGCCATTTATGTGGCCATGGCCTTGGTAGCAGAAATCATACTGCTGGACATTTAAGGCACTTCATAAAACTAAGTGGCTGTAATGAAATTGACTAAAAACTAGCAGAAAACTCAGTAAAACATTTATTGTGTTTTGTAAAATAGATTTTTTAAAAATACACCAGGCAAAGCCAATCATTCCATGCAACAAGAGCACTGAAACACTAAACCATATTAATATGAGCAAATCAATAGATTTCACTTACTAGGCATAGCTATTAACCCGAAACTTTGTGATCATTGTTCTGATGGCGCAGAGAGGAGAGAATGCTTATTTTTAATCTTTATTCCTTCCCAGAGCTCTTCCACCATCTCAAGCAATCATCACGGGGAGTTGATGTATTTTCGATTGTTTTCCAATCGCAAAGTGATATATTGAAGGTAATCTTGTTCTCCTATGAATCTCAATGAAGTTCATGGTATTGATTGCAACTTACGCGGAGCACCAGATATTTTCATTTTGTTCTGCTCTTCGCGGACCCATGCTGCTCTTCTGATCAGGCTGCGTTTTACTTTAAATAATACAAAACTTTAGGGAAGATCTTTTCGTCAATATCAGTTTTTCTGGCTCAGCCTGGTCCCAGTAGTACTATCAGTCTTATTATTACTGTTAATGAATAAGGCTTTCTTTTTACTTTTTTCTAAGTATTTTTTTTTCTTCAAATTGACCCTTTCATGGAGCAGAGGCAAACTGCGTGAAATTACCTGCAAGGATTACAAGTATTACAGGCCAATGAAAGCTCCCAGCCTTATTTTACAAACCCTTAATCCCCTGTCATTCTAAAGATACAAACAGGGCTGAGTCTATTCTTTAAATTTCACCAGCTGGATGCAGCTAATTCCTATGCTTAATATTCCCGAGAAATATCACAGGTTGAAGACCCCCAGACTTCCAGTGCGGTCATCTTAAACATTTGACATAGCACACATGAAAAACTCTGAAGGTGTCCTTTAAAAGGGCGCATTAAACCCAAAAGAAACCAATTTTCTCCTCCGTCCCGATCTGAATGTCCGGGGTTTAGAAAGAGTCACTGGAGCATACTCAGAGGATTTTATGAGATTTTCCAGAATGATTTAATCTTATTGTGATCATTATTAATGAATGGAACCCCAATTTGGACCTAATATCTAGCACAATGGAAGGGGATCCTGACCTACAACCTTAAGCAAACCTCATCCACTGCTTGTCAAACAATCTAGGAAAAATCCCACAGACTATGGATGGACAATACAACAACTCAAAGCAGATATAGCTGTCTACTTTGCTCCATCTGTAAATGCCACCCTGATTTCCGAGAGCTTTGTCCGCGGCAGATGAAGTCATTGTCTCAACAGATATTCTCACAAACTCAATAAAGTCTTTCATAAAGATTGCGTTTGAATTTGTTCTACACAGTAGAGGAGGATTTAATCTCTGCTTTTCGGGACACCAATTGTGCTGCTGCGGCTGCTCTGGCAGATGCTTCTCGGAAAAGCGAACAAGAAATGTACAACTAGTGCTGGCCGGTGTTGTCTAAATAAAGCAAGTAAAAGTTTATCTAATACTGATATCCAACAAATTAACAACAAATTTCCTCAGCCAATGTTGTTATGGCGGGGTCAATTAATAATACAGTGCAGAATTATTAGGCAAGTGGTATTTTTGAGGAATACTTTTATTATTGAACAA
>CM070033.1:146430260-146440978 GCA_036250615.1 Ptychadena robeensis
AGTTATTTTGCGCCTTTGTTGTTCCACACGCTTCTTGCGACCCTGTTGACTATTTTGTAATGAAGCGCTTGATTGTTCGATGATCACGCTTCAGAAGCTTTGCAATTTTGCAAGAGTGTTGCATCCCTCTGCAAGATATCTCACTATTTTTGACTTTTCTAAGCCTGTCAAGTCCTTCTTTTGACCCATTTTGCCAAAGGAAAGGAAGTTGCCTAATAATTATGCACACCTAATATAGGGTGTTGATGTCATTAGACCACACCCCTTCTCATTACAGAGATGCACATCACCTAATATGCTTAATTGGTAGTAGGCTTTCGAGCCTGTACAGCTTGGAGTAAGACAACATGCATAAAGAGGATGATGTGGTCAAAATACTCATTTGCCTAATAATTCTGCACTCCCTGTATACAGGCATAGGAAAAAGAAACTACTCCCTTTTTAATTCTTGTAGAAGGAGAAAATAAGAATCCTTTTAGTAAGTTCTGAAATCATTTAAATATTTTCTCAAAATATAAGCACACCTGTGAATTTGTAGTTTGCAAAACCACATTAAGCAGCAATGACATGTGATTGTTTGCTGTGTGACTCTATGGCTGGCCATACATGGCCCGATATTTCTGTTCGATCGACCTAAAGCGATTCATTTTTTCGATTCCTGTATGTAAATCAATTCCCAGTACAATGACCAAAAGTGATCAATATCGAACAATAAAAATAAAATACATCTAAAGTGATTGGACATGTTGATAAATGTTTGTTGATTATACAAGTATCTGACAGGTTTATTTCTAGGTGATGGTACTATTGAGCATAAGCACAGACCTAATGAAAGGAATTCATTACGTGTGAATAGATTGCCGTTGGTGGTATTAGACCGATCGATGTTCGATCGCCGATACGATTTTAAATCAAGGCGATATAAAATCACATAGATGTTCGAATCGCAAATTAATCGAGAGAAGGAGAACAGGGCCCTGCTTATTAAGTTTGCCATCTTACAAAAAATTATCAAGAGCCAAAACAAGCATAATAGTAATCTATTAAAATATATATATATATTCCCGCCCCCCATTTTTAGGAATCATCAATCCTGTCAAGTGATGTCACACCTTTTCTATCCTCTTCTTCCACTAGGAAGAATGCCATACCCATACCATACCATATATATACCATGCCATATCCTAAATGCCAAAACATTTTAACATTTTGAATGTTAAAATGAAACTATGGTACCCTGATCTCATTAAAATGGTACTGGACTCTATTTTACCCAGAAGAAGAATACTAAACTGGAGAGCCCGATGTGTATGTCCCTGGAAATGTTTTTCTTCACCTTTTTATCTAAGAAGAATTTAGTTGTATGTTGTTTTGTTTTTTTTGCACATTAGCTTCAAAATTATTCTGTTTCATGTGTAAACAATTTGAAAAACAAAGAAATGTTTGTAACAGGGCAGGTGACAAAAAAAATGTCAAGGTAAAAATTTGGCTTCTGTTGATATTCAAGTTAAATATTAGTTACATGACTTTAGTCTCAGTTTTCAAGTCATTACCCTGCAACAAACATGCACATTACAAAGTCTATGGCCTAATAAGGTCTGTCATGTGACAAGTCTGGTACTGGTAGAATATTCTAGTTGTTGCAAATGGTCACTTCCTTTTTCTCCCCCCTGCTTCCTTTTGCATATATATAACAATTGAACATCTATTAGGCTGTGTGCAGAACCATCTTACCATACTGTCCTAAATAGTGGCCAACAATGATTTAATTTAAATACTGCTCTGAACATGCATTATTGGAGTTCCAATTACTAACCAACATTGATATGAAATGAGTCGGGTGGTCCTCTGGGAAAGCATCTCTGGTCACTGCCGGAGTTGGGGTGGGTCCAAAAAAACATACATATAAACAGACAGGGTAATGATCATATTAGACTGGTGGCTATGATGGATTCTGCCACAGTACCCCTTCACACATAAACAAAAATTTTAAAAAATAGGTGCATGTACCACATAGAAATACCAGTACAACAATTTCCAGGGTGAAAAAAGGGGAAAGGCAGTCATCCAGAGTGCCCCCAAGGGTAAATTCAGGAGGGATCGGCCTTATCAGGAGGGATTACCACATGTTACACGTTATATTCATATAACTGACAGATAAAACCTGAAAGTATATAAAGTCATTCGGTATAGTCAAGTATGTACAGTCCAATAGTGTAAAACATTGTTCAGCCTACCAAAGTTACTGTAATTGGTGGAGGTACTTTCCAATGCGGTCCATGATGAATGTCAATACAGAAAATGCACTAATGTACAGCATAAAAAAGGACAAAACGGCGCCATCATCCAAAACAGACGTTTGTCTCTCTCTCCAGGCGACCGTGCAATTAATAGGCGGGCACGCTGGGCAACCACCACCCATGTTGCCCATGCCTATAACCACCACTGGAAATGAGAGAAGTTACAAATGTATGTGCCCCTGTCTTGTAAACTTCTAAAATAACTGGTCTGGGCCAAGACAGTTGACTATATGTTAAAAGATATAGCTTGAGGCCAATAACATGCAGCAATGGTGTTAGAATGGCGTGTGTTGTTTTAGTACATGTACAATTGTACGGGTAACAAGTACAGAAAACACAATTCTAGGTATATGTACTGATGCCCTACTAATGGGTGCACAGCCCCCCACATCTAACCTTATTATAAAACTGAACCCCACTTTAGTTCTGCTACTTGTAGTAAGCACACTATGATCGGAGATGCTATTCTGTAGAAATAAAACATGCGTTATTTGCATATTGGGCACATATTGCTTATTATCGTTTTATTCTATTCAGAGAAACTGTGGATTTTGTCTTCATGTTGATCCAATAAAGTGATTTTATTCTTTATACTTCACCCTCCCCCACTTTATTACCACATATGGGCAGCATAAATGTGTCTCTCTATTTAATAGCTGCAACTTTATTCTAATCATAGCTGGACACTTTCATGTAATCACTCCATTTTTAAACACTTCATAAATGCACTTTTTTTATCCCTGTAATTAAGAAAATGGACGCGTACAGTTTATCCCTTGCTGGGCATTGGCTGCAATGTTCAGCGCGGCTAAGCTCTATGGCCTGCGGTTCTGTAGCCCCCACAAGACGCTCACTTTATGGGTTAAATCAGTGTATTTGCTTCACCATAGCTTTGGAGCTCTGAACAACAATACAGCTAATCTGTCTCTGTGGAGTGTTATGTGTAAATTATTTCACTTGTTCTAGGCCTAGAGAGAAAAAAAAGATGGGGGGAGGGGTGGTTGCAAGTGCTGTAGAAGCTTTTCAGGAAAAAAAAGAATTAAAATATAAAACCTATGAACTTGATGTAAAAGATAACAGCAGTAGCCAAAGGGAGACCGATATGGATCAACATGGTGATGGTGCCACTTCATTTGTTATGGACAGATAACATTGCCTCTGTATACATGCAGGACAAAAACAAACTTCTAGATTTTAGGTTAAAGTCCAACTCTAGAAAATTTGTTAAAGTTAAGTTAAAGTTTTGGATAGAGTAAAGCAGGGTACAGAAGGCTCGACATTTGAGCTGTGCGATGTTTCCTGCAGCAGCGTGATGGCGTCATCATGCTGCTGTCAGATACCAGCGGAGCTGAGGACAGCTCTGTTCTCTCCCCAGCTCAGCCGATGCTTTGCCTGGAGACCCGTGGTTTCCATGTAAAGCAACAAACATCGGCTGAATTTAACGGTCATGTTCGATATGGCTGTTTTCAAGCGGGATTGATTTGTCCCGCTCGAAAACAGCGATGGTTGCATATGATATGGGCCAGATAGATGGCCATGAGCGTGCACGGTGCTCAAAACAGCCATCGATCTGGCCCATATCTTCACGTCTGTACCCTGCTTAAGGATAAGTGAACATATCTGAGTAAAGATTACTCCCCTTCTACATGCTACTCAAATACGTTTTTGTTGATCTCTTTGTACACTTTGACTTCCTGTCCTGACAATAGGAATATGAAAGGCGATAAAACATTTTTAAAAGAGACCCGTGCCTGCTCTATTGAAAATAAACTAGGATGCTCTGGCTGGAACTTGTTTACTATGTTTAATATAGGTAGACTTATGCTGGGCATACACACACCGAGATGCGTCATCACGTTAGCATCCCGTTGCATTGTGGGGCCCCTTCAATCGGCTGGGCACCCTTTGTGTGCCGGCCATAAGCTGCGATGGAGACGCCGTCTTCATTGCAGCTTATGGCATCGGCTTCCATCGGCTCGCGCCGGCCAAAGATTATCGGACATGTCCGTTCTCTGGCCGGTCGAGCTGTGGGGCGACAGGGATCTGTCGCCCCATGTGGGCACATGCCGATTAGTGGCCGATTTTTAACCTGACCGACGGCGCGAGCGCGCACGCCCGTCGGTCAGATTAAAAATCGGCCGCTTATCGGCATGTGTATGCCTAGCATTAGGGAAGAAAAAAGTTTACTTTGCAATGATAGAGTGAGGTAACTACAACATGAACAACTCCACAGGGATTAATAGGGGGAGTAGAAGCAAGGGGCCGCTAATCAAATACATTTGAATTTGATAATAATAATAATGCATCAACACCTCTAGAAGTTTTAACGGTTTGCTAGTCTGGGTTCATATGTGTGTGTTAACATGATACCCAAGAGGAAAGATACTGGCAAAGATCTAAGAGAGCAATTGTTGCTGCCCATCAAACTGGGGAGGGTTGCACTGAGCCACTATGCCATACATGCTACCTGTTTCAATGAGCAGCCCATTTCTGTGTTTAAATTAGAATCTGCATCCCCTGTAAATACTTACTTTTCCCATTGCCTTTGAGAATTTGTGGAAGTTCACTTTTCCTGGCCTATTCTGCATTCAATGGTTCATCCCACTGGCCCATGTCACTACTGTGTAGTGTGCAGTAGTAGTTCTGTAGTCATTTAAGGGTCAGTGAGAGCAACCAGTGAGGGGACATTGATACTCTGAAAGTTTTGGTTTTGGAACAGACTTCAAACACAACTCCTAGGCCTAAGGAGATAAAAAAAAGTAGCCATACGTGTTTCAATTTCCCCTGTTTCCGCTGTACAATCGATCATAGCATGCAATCACAGAATCAACGATCGATTATATAACGATCGCAGTGCACACTACCTTAGGGAATCGATTTCTGCTCAACACTTTGGATGTGAATGGAGGGTCCCAATCCAAAGTAGCGGTGAAAGAACAGAAAATAATGAAATGTTGGATGACTATTTCTTGTTGATGGTGGGCAAGCATCGATTCCTGAACCATCAATTCTCCGTGAATGTGTGCAGCGGTCAATCAATTGGGAAACAAATGAAAAATCGGCCCATGTTTGGCTGGCTTTACATACCTTATTCCCATGGACTCATCCTTAATTGGTCTGACAATCTATTCTTTTGACCACTTTATGCTGATGTGATGTAAGTGTAAAACCAATATTGCATTGTAATGAGTATTGTACAGAAGACCACACCACAACGCTTGTTGAATGGTAGAGGAGAAAAATACCATAGGATTGGTTAATGTAATTGCATTTGTTTTAACCTAAAAACATCAATGGCAATAAAGACTGCTAATCCAATAAATGTGGAGATTTTATATGAAACATATTGCACTTATTTCTCTTTGTTGGCAAAAATTCTGGTGCCCAAATAATTGCAGCGCAAACGAATGATCCCTCCAGAAAGCGGTGTGCCCACTGACATCATTCCAAGTCAGACTATCACTATCTAAAGACTTGATTTCACACATATAGAGGACAATGCTCCTACACACCCCCACACAGGGCTCCAGTGCCGTTAGTGTCGGGTAGCTGGTTATCCTGCTGATCCCTTGTTAGGATTTGCTCTACTGCTCAGCAATCCCATAACACAGTCAAATAACGTTTACCTCCCAGTAGTACAAGCAGTGGCGGTATTTATACTGTGCAATAATTAGTGTATTACTTGAATCCACTAACCAGTTCATTTTATCTCTTGACAAAACCTCCTGGCTGCTTACAGAAAGCTTGTGCCTCCTTTGGTGCTGCTAAAGTGGAGAGAGTGAATGAAGGCTCCTAGCACTCTCTTTTGCATTGCCTTAATTCCCATCTCTTTTTGCTCTCATCCAATTAGTGCAGTGTATTAAGCGGTTTATCATCTCATAGTCAGCCATTGAGAGAAACAAGGCGAACACTTTGCAATAGAGCCTGCTCTCCTTTGACACCCTCAGGTACTTACATATTCCACTGTGCTATGAATAATAGAGGAAGAATAGAGCACTAATTCCCTCATCAAAGAATGCCTTGTCTGCTGCTTTGCTCAACAACACTATTCTGATCAAAAGAAAAGCAATAAAGCTTAGCATAACAAAACGAAACCTACTTATTAGCTTAGTGGTTAAATTAATGCAGATCCGCAGCTATTCAGAGGCAAGGTTTGAAAACAGCCTCCAACAACTTGATAATGCTGAATTGGGGATGGAGGAATTTTAATCTGAAATTTGAAGCTTGAGTTAATCTATAAAACAAGGAAAAGGGGTTTGGGAAGAATGGGGTAATTAAGAAATATTTAGCCGATATACAGAGGAGGCACTAGGGTGTAAAGCAAGAGATGGAAAGTACAAACATGCCGCTCGCCACCGTCTTATCCAACCAGCCCATTCATGACTCTTTGCCTGTTATGGAGAATGGAAGATGGTAAATGTGCTGCATCCGATGGATTTCAGGCTGGCCTTTTGTGTTGTGAGCTGATGGAAGGCAATATTGGTCATCCTGGATGGTGTAATCACATTATAGGTTAGCACAAAGAAAGGGCAAACTCTTAAGCAGTGGTATCAGAACACACTATTGGTAAAAACAAGTGGTGCAATAGGGAACTGTGGCCTAAATCAGCTTTATATCCACAATTGTATTTAAAATATTATCTTTAACTAATCCCGGCCATAGATGCTTCAATCCACAGGCTATTGCGTGACAGATCAACCATCGTGCACGCTTGGGGCAATCGATCGGCTGCGGATCCTGGGTGCTCCCAAAATCGATAGGCCAAAGAACGGACATGTCTGTTTTTCTTTGGCCGATCTTGACGCTGATCCCCATCCATACTGGCACACAAAGGGTGTGCAACCGATTTTCAGAATGACCGGCAGTGCGTAATGACATCATCGCACACGGTCAATCTGGTGAGAAATCGGCCACGCATGGCACCATCTATGGCTGGCTTAACTGACTAAATTTATAACTAACATCGTTGGAAAGTATTCAGGGGAAGCTTATTATCCTACCAGTATATCTGTGTGTTTCCAGTATATCTGTGTGTGGGAGGAAACCTCCACAGTACATAGAGGAAACCCACACAGACACAGGGAGAACATCCAAAACCCTGGCAGATAGTCCCAGAAGGAGATTCAGACCTGGGACCCTAGGGCTGAATGGCCAGAGATAGCCATTGATAACCATTTTTGTGCTCAAAAGCTGGTTTGATTGGGCACAACCTGTCGCACCAGACATGATATAACTGCACTGCATAGCAAAGGAAGGTTTTACAAACTTTCATCCCATTACTGAGATTCTTCCACTTCCTAGATGGTGATTCTTCTCAACAGCATAGGGCAGACCTTCAGGCCAGCTTCTCTCTCGTAATATACATCCAGATTTGCAATAAACTTTAGAATGAAAGCCTCTAGGCAAATATAAAATACATATTTAAAGCTACATAGTCACATTTATTTCTATACACATGTATCTTCAGTATCTAGTTCTTGGCTTTTGCAGGCCACCCTACAAATGAGATTGTACAAAGAAGCAGTACATGTGCTGACGTGTATGCTGATAGGAAGTGGAAGCCGAGTGGCAGATAGATGAGCTGGTGGGGCCCATCCCTTAAGCCCCCCATACACGTCTAGATTTTCTGTTCAATTAACCTAAAAAGATACATTTTTTGGGGAAATTGGTGATTGATTGTATGTTTGCCAACTGTAGTAACAGATATTTGATCAACTTTTTGGGATCGACTGAAAGTGTAATCAATTTCAATACAACCGATCATGTCCAATCATTTTTCAAAAAAATTTTTTCCCAATTTTAATTGTTTTAGGCTGATCTAACCATCTGGGCTGCCATAGATTTTCAATCAATCAACAAAAAAATGTATTGAATTAAGGTGATTGGATGAAAAATCTAGAGGTGTATGGGGGACCTTACTTTAGAAATGATACAATATCCAACTGGAGATTGAAAAGAGGATAATAAAATACAAATCACTCTGATATAAAGTTCTCTCCATTAAATCTTTCTAACTTGCTCATAAAGAGATTCAAATAAAACATACATTTAAACAGTTGTCAGGATTGCTGAGTATCAGTTCACTTACCTGCAAATTCAGGTCCAATAAAGTTCAGTATACTTCCACTTCATCTAAATTTCTAAATTTTTGCCTAGCTGTTAAACACTTTCCCTAAAAATTGGGGGTTCTGTTAATATTACATCCTGATTAACAGACTCCTTGTGATGCAGTCCTTGGTACTGTGTATGGGTGAACCTCAACATGGCCTCCTAAAAATACATATGATTTTATATTCATATTGGGCAGACTTACTTAAATGGAAAGATGAAAGAAAATGTGTATATAGTGACTGCATTCAGTTATTACAGGGAAGTCTTTAGTGAGAGGCTTCCTCAAAAAGGTTGTTCGTAGATTGGGGAGGGGGTGATACTTCTTCTAGCAGTGACAGTAGCACCTGGTCCCCATACCATTCCAACTATCAGCATCCTGACACATGGGGAAGCTGTTTAAGACAACACTGCCTGGCCCACTCCAGTTTCATCATTGAGCTTCTTTACCTTTCCTTATCCCGTCACAGTTCGGAAAGATGTCCTGGATGATTTGAGTACAGAAGCAAATTGTTAGATAAAAACATCTAGCAGCAGCAAAAAAATTATTTGTGGGGCAAATCTTTGAATCTTAGATGGAAATAACAGAATAGGGTTGGTTATTTTATCTTTTATGGGGCTTTGATTTATGTTTTTTATGGTGAAGTTCTACTTTAAACGGTCTAAAGCTGGGCATAGACGGGTCGTTTTCCTGTCGACTTCTCAGTAGATTGACTGGCCATGATGACGTCATCACGCACGGCCACTAGTGCCGAGAATCGGCCTGGCACCCTTTGTGTGCCGGCCATTACTAACGGCAGATTCCTGGTCCATATCACCAGGTGGGCCCACACGATTTTCAGCCGATTGAAGAATCTATCTGTCTATGCCCAGCTTAAGCTGTTACCAGATGACTCTTTATTCAGCCTTATGGTCCTATTGCCACAATTATCTGACCAGAAGCTCCCATTCATATGCAAGGTATGTAATAGTAGGGAGGAGAATCCTTAGAGGTTCTTCAGATCAGTTGCAATCAGGACATTCAAAGAAATAAATAGATTTCCCTGAAGCTAATGGACAATTAGTTTTCTTAGAGACAGTCTTTAAAGTAAAAAATCAGATGATGCCTTTATTTCATTATCATAAATATTTCAGGAGGTGTGCTTTACAATATTTTAAATATATATTCTCAACCCTTCCGGGCCCATCTTTTCTTCAGAATTCAACAAGTACCCTTGAGCTCTGATAAGCAGGTCATTTGAATGGACAGCTTACTAGGAGCTAATTAACAATTAAAGAATTGTGTGTTCAATCACATGTATGTATGATTACATTCGAAAGAGTGTGAAATAATGACTCAAGAGTTTTTGAAACAGGCGTTGTAGAGTGATGTGAATCCTGACATAAAATATATTATATTTAAATAAATTAGAGTAAAATGTCCTGGATTGCATGGATAGTCAGTGAATTGGTTTATTCCTTTTGACCCCAGCTGGCGTGCACATGCTATACAGTAACTCTATGTTTCCACAGCGTGGAGGGCTCTGCCGACACCCCCTGCGCTTAGCGCATTCCTTGACAGGGATGTCGACGGGGCCCATCCAGATACCCACAAACCGGCTGTCTCTATGGTGTTGCGTCCTCCACGCCATAGAAACATATCCTTAGAGTACAGGGACTGGATAAACACTATTATTCTTGCTTGCTAAAACTGCCTCTCTGCTGACTGTGGCATCTAAATTTGGGGGGGGGGGTCCAGGTTCAGAACACATTATAGGTAATTTCACTTACAATCAATTTGAGTTAGAACCAATCCTTGGTAATGCATTAAGTTCATGAATTAAATCAAGGTTCTACTGTATAGGGGGAGTCCCAATATCTTATCTTGTTATACACCCTTGTTTATTAATTTAACATCTACTGTATCTTGGTGAGGCCCTTATTGTCAAAGCATGGTGCACTTTAGTTCCATGTTGTACATCCTTAGCTCAATACTTTGTTGATGCACCTTTGGCAGCAATAACAGCTTCAAGTCTTTTTCAATATGATGCCACAAGCTTGGCAAACCTATCCCTGGCCAGTTTCACCCATTCCTCTTTGCAGCAACCTCTCAAGCTCCATCTGGTTGGATGGGAAGTGTCGCTGCACAGCCATTTTAAGATCTCTCTGGAGATGTTCAATTGATTCTCCTTAAACAGTTTTAAAAAGAAAGGAGATTTGATGGATCACTTAATTAAGTTTTTTACTTCCAGTCTGCTATGTGTCAGTAAATTCATACATACAGTGGAGGAAATAATTATTTGACCCCTCACTGATTTTGTAAGTTTGTCC
>CM070033.1:146442334-146457334 GCA_036250615.1 Ptychadena robeensis
GGGACAGTGACCAAATACTCTGTCACATCGACCTCCATTTTTCACAAAAATTTCTCTAGTACACTGACTACTTAACATTGTATCAAAGTGTCATATCTTAAGTGTTGTCCCATGAAAAGATATACCGTATATACGCGAGTATAAGCTGACCCAAATATTAGCCATTGTACCAAATTTTTGGAAAAATTATGGAAAAACTGAATGACTCATGTAAAGGCCTGAGGGGGAATGCACCTGCTAAGGCTCAGAAACACACAGCAAAAGTGCTTTTTTTTTTTTTTTTTTAAGATTGCACTTTTGCAGATTTGTGTGTGTTAATTACAAAGCCACTGAACATATCACCAAAATTGCTGGAGATGTAGAAAACAGTTGTGGGAAAATTTTAGGAACAGCCACAGGGGACATGATTTTAATTGCGTGCGGCCATGGACGTGATTTTTGATGGCGTGTGACCGCGATCGAAAAATCGCATCCATTCATTCTCTATGGATGCAATTTTTTTATAATGGGGATGATTTTTACAAAAATCATAGGTGAAGATTGCCTGGTCAATCGTACCCGATCAGATGAACAATTGTGCGCGATTGACAAGGCGATCTTCACCATTATCATCCCCATTATCATCATGTGGGAACATAGCCTTAAAGTAAAAAAGTGTTGCTCTAGCATATCAAGTTTTTGCACAAAATAAGTCAAATTTGACTTGACTTTGAACCTAATTTATGCAAAAACTACATATGCTAGAGCAATATTTTTTTTTTTTAAATATTCCCACATCCCTTCTCTACAACTCAAATTTGTGATGATAGCATGTTCGGGGGCTTTGCAATTTATCATAAAGTCCACATACAAAATGCAGCGATTTTTATTCCTTGACCTGAATATAAGCCGAATTAAATTTTTTGAGCACATTTCAGGTCCTGAAAGATTTGGCTTATATTCAAGTATATATGGTAATCCACTTTTAACCACAGTGTGGGTGCACTAATTTTTAAGATACCGTAAACTATTTTGCATTCTTATCTTTTTATTTTAAGATATATTTAAAAAGGTGTTTTGCTGTATCATTCATTTAATAAATCTATTGAAATTTCTTTAAAGGAATTTACATTCCGGTAACTGAAATCATACATTATAACCAATGTAGGACTCATAGTATACTGTGTAACATGCAGTAAAAAAAAAGAGAAAAAAAACAACATTAGGATGACTGAAACTTTATCCCCAAAGCGAGATGACTGCATGACATAACCTAGACATTAGCACTCCCAAAAGGCTTTTAATCCTGTGTGTCTTGAGATGTTAATTGTTCATCAATAATTCTGCCATCTGCAATATAGTCTAATAGATTGTTGTGTTAGAGCCCTTGAGGAATGTTGTATACTTCACAAGTGGTGAAAGATGTCAAGAGTGTCTAACCATCTGCTTCATATTCTCTCCAAGTAGACATTTCTCTCTCCAGCATCGTATGGCAAGTACATGTATATAAAGGTGATAATAAATGTGATAAAACATGCCATCCCCAAACTAACCATCGAAGGACACATTATATAAAGCTATGAAATTATTGTAGGGAAACATATGATGATGGATTTTCAGCAGTTGATTCAATATACTGCTTTGTTTTTATTACGGTTCTCTACCTTCAATACTTAGGGCCTGTAAACCATAACATATACATATATTTCAACTTCTGACTTTTCCATATGTTTTTGGAAATGCATAATGTGTCACTTAAGAGAGTATGACAGACAGAATTTACAGAGGCAATTTCTTTTTCTAGATTTCTTTAACTTGGGTAGACAGGCTTCTGTTGCTAAGTGCTGTCAAAGGAAGTCAAAAGTCAATGGAAATCAAAAAGCAAATAGAAGCAGGTTGTTGCTTAGGGTAGGGCTACACTATTTGCTTGTATGCGCTGTCATCAGCGCATCCAATGAGCACAAGCCCCTCTGTTCACTCAGTTAGGCCCACATTATTGGAGCCGAAAACACGGGCCCTTTAAATCAATGGGATGACATGGGCACGTTAGTCATACGTCAGTGTGACTCATCCATTGACTGTCAATTATGTTGACGCAGTCCGCGGGTACGGACCGATGGATTGGGAGCTATAACGGGCTGTGTTGGCAGCTGTGTCATAGCTCATTGCCATCAATGGTGGGCTTATGCACTGCACTAGAACCCCTGCGTTCAACGTAGGGATTTAATTGCAAGTGTAGCCATATCCTTAGGAAGAAGTCAAATACAGATTGGAAAGAGGTCAACTACAGGTCGAATACAATAACAATTACCTACAAATTAAACCAAATTAATAAGAAGCAGCATTCGTCCATCAACACAATTGATGACATTCTGAAACTTTCAGGGAAAAAAACAAAAAAATTCAGGGGAATTAAATAATAAAATTGTCATGTGTATTTCTTGTATTGCATTGTAATTGTTTCCTCATTGGAGCTACAGATGAGAATTACCAAATTCTTTTTCACCTCTGTTTTCAGGGCACTAGGTGGAAATAATGTGGGAATAATTAGGACTTTTACTTGTCTCAAACTTTTAAACCTGGGTATTAGCTTTAAAATTTCCTGTGCAAAGGTTTCAGTGTGTGAAAACTAAAGACAGTGCAGATCAAATTATAGAATAAAAAACAAGATATATATCCTCTATGTATGCAAATTAAACAGTAGGCCAGGGCACTGATCTGGAGCAATGTTGGATAGAAATGTCCAAGTTCCATGTTTAGGCTGGACAGCTTACCTCTTGGATTAGATTGGATTGGTTCAGGAGCCTTAATAAGAGAGATCATCTATTTACTTAACCTACGTAAGAAAACACAAAGGAGTAGAAATTAAATGCATACAAAAACCTGTAAAAATGGGTCTGGTAGGGTTGAGAGCTTACAGCTGGCTGACGGCATAAAAGAAACTGATGGTAGAGGTGAGTAGGACATGACTGTATAATATATAATGGGCAACATTACAAGGAAATCGCGCGATCAGTGAACGTATTGTTATGAGTATGTAAGGTTCCTATTTAGAGTAAAAGAATGTCTCATCACATTTTTTAATATAGCTTAAAACTTTTTTTTTTACATTTTGACTTTTGACCTCACCAGTTACATCTATGTGATAGAAGTTTCCATGTCTCATTTAGTGGCATGTAGTTAGTGAGTGATTGATCATCTGTCTGCGGGGGGGGGAATTTTGTTTAGAATCCACAAGTTGTTGACCTAGAATCCCCTTGGTGGTATTTCTGAGTGTCCTTCAGGGTAGATTTTTATTGCTAAAACATCGAACACTTGGGATGGCTTACCTATTCCAGTGGAGCCGAGTTGTACTGTAGTAGATTTTTTATTGCTGAAATTGGTAACATCGAACAACATTTGGGATTGGCTTACCTCCTTCAGTGGAGCTCGGGTTGGGCATCCTCAGCTCGCTCTGACCTCAATGATGACACTGGGGGGATAGGGGAGTGCCCTCAGCTATCAACTGTGTTTATATACTTAAAATGTTACTGTATGGAAAATACAGGCATAGGTGTCCTGTGTCCTCACATCCCCGGTGTTCTCAATGAATATGTACTCGGGTCTAGACGATTTGGGAAATGCAAACTGATAACTTGGTTATCTTTTTATTTTTTCCATGTTGGGTGTGTATTAGGGTCATACTGCTACCACACTAGTCTTGCTTTTTATGGATGGACTCATGCCAACCATTCAGGTAAATCAAGAGCTCCTGCGGTAGACCTCATGGAGAAGCACATGATAATTTTGACAGATTGAGATTTGCCAATCATTATCATTAGATCTTATTTCTCATTTTGTGTTAAAAAGGGTTAGAGTAGTACTAATGAGACAACTGACCATAAGCTTTTTTGGGATATCTCTTGCAGTAGAGCATTTCTTAGGAAAAAATTGTCATACCGCAACATATTGAAAATTTTTTACATACCCAGGAAAAGTCTGTCAATCTGTCAATGAAGCTCAACACAGCAGTCACAAAGATTATGGAGTCACCCTGTAGCACCTGCACATTATATTTCCTACTCTACGAAGAAAAGAAAACAATGGAAAGAAAAATGCACATCCTGAACAAAACATTGAATATACAATTTCATGCCTTTTACCATGTTGTGTGCTTTCATAAAGGTAGACCTGTTGAAGCACATTGTCGCTCATCAACAGGAAGAAATATCAAACAAAGAGGAGATGAGCACATACAACATTTTATTAGAGCAGACTGAATTATACAAACATGAAAATTGTGAATCCATCTGACATTTCAGCTAATAATAATTACCATTTTCCTCATAGAGTAAACTATTCTACACATAGTAAACACATTCTAATTAATTTGTTCTATTTTGTACAGCACTTACAGCATGAGTATTATTGTAAAGACTGCTTATTTAATCATTATTTCCCCAAGGCCTATCCAAGTTATTTATGACACTGTTAATTACTGTTCTTTATCTACTTTATGGTTATTATAGCAACTCTCATGGAGCAACCCAATCTGTCCATACATACTTGCATCTGATTTAACATTTGCTATCTGTTGTAGACTGAGGTCATCCGTGAGTACCCAGCCTTGTCATAACCAGTTCAGGTTGCACTAGGCTAATAAACTTTGTGATGCCAATGTGAGAAAAATGATGGTGGGGTTGGTGAGAAACCCTACCCTTATAGCATTGCTTCGGAGTATAACCAGGCTCACTTCTGCCATCTGCTCACCCACCTTTCCTAACCATAAGTATGGCCTTTAGACAGATCAGTCAGATTAAATTTTGGGCATCTTAATTTGCATTGTTGCTGGTTAACAAGGGTAATCTGGCAGATCAAAAACTGAGCATTTTTACACAGTAAAGACCAGGTGGACAAACTTTTTAACTTGTGGGCCACAGTGGCTTTTTAAATTTAATCAAGGGGCTGGACCAAGAGCCTTTAATGGCTGCCTGGCATAGGTGTGTCAATTCCGTAGTACGGTTTAGTATTTAAAATCTCGAAAACCAAATGTCCTATGTCATAAATGTCCTAAAGTAGAATACTGATATTACCATTTCTTTATCCATTCTATAAGTTACAAGTTCTGAACCTGTAAAATAGGTTTTCACAATGAATTAAAGCTAAATCAATATTTCATAAAAGTATTTTCTGTAAGACACATGGGAGCTACCAATGATAGTCCCCCACCTGAAGATACATGTGATCTGACTAGTAAATTGCCCAATAGGGGTTAAGGTTCAAGTTAAAATTGATCTAACTTCTTTTGACATTTTAAGCAGGTGACTTTGTGAGTTTATTGCAAAGCCCCTGGAAGGGTTGTGGGAAAGTATGGAATGTATTGTTCTAGCACATGTAGTACTTTCTGTGTTGAAAATGGTGATGGCACCTTGTTCAGAGGCTTTACAATTACCTCCCAAATAAACAAGTTTTTTGGGATAATTTCTAGAAGTCACTGTATCATACATTATGTCACTTACTGTATTGGGAGGTTTACCTCCCCTCCCTCCTAGTTAGTAGCTGGTTAACTTAGAAGTGAGGGGGCAATACTCTCCCTCTTAAGATCCCACCCCACTCCACTTGTGCATTTGATGTGCGGGGTGAGAACTTAGAAGGGAGAGTAATGCCCCCTCACTCCTAAATTAACCTTATTTCAAAATTCCGGGGAAAATCTGTGATCTATTGAAATTAGGATTGGCCAGGAAAGTCACATAAAAAACAACGTGCGATCCCCAGCCAAAACGGGATAATCGACAGGTATTCACTATATTTTATCTCCAGAAGACTAAATTTTTTGGTACATAAAGCATGTGCTTTAAGACAGCACCTACCACTATTATCATCATTTATTTATATAGCGGCAACAAATAAATAAGAGTTGAGATGGAACACAAAAAAAACACACAGGTAACAGTTATTGACCATCCCAATTTCATGCTCCTTGTATTTGCACGTCTACCAATAAAGATTTGCTTGATTTAAACAGGCACCTCTACAGAGCCTATTTTTAGTGTTAAACACCAACCAGCAAACCCTTATTACCGAAAGATGGACCCAGCTTCCAGTCCTTTCATTGTTCACAGGCCCCCAAAGCGACCAACAACACTAGAAACAATGAGTAGACAGTGCCAACATTCTCGATCTACCACCTTTCCACAGAGGTAGCTGGTTATTCCGAGCAGTACCTCTGTTAGAGGCACTAACTTTCCAGGACACCACTAATAGGTAGGACACATAGTCTAAAGGCCCCATACTCCTTACAATCTTCCCATACAATTTCTGTTCAATCAACTTTTGAAAAAAAGTCATACCTGCTAACAAAATTGTTTTTGTAAACTTTTCAAAAAGTTAAAGAGAAAATCAATGACCAAAAGTGGAACTATATAGGCTACAATTAACAAGTAAGCATTCAGCTTCTACTAAAATAATTTTTTTAAGGGGGAGGTATACTAAAAATCTAAAAAATATATATGTAAAATTCAAGTTTGACCTACCTCGGAGCTGGTATGATGGTGTAATGCTAATAAGATATACCTACTTGCCGTTTCCTGGAATCATGAGAGATTCCATTTTTACTTGTCAGGCTTCAGGGGGTTAACACAGGGTGCAATATTATGAGTGACCACTGGGGGCATTTATAGTGGGTCTCTATGGGGAAAATGAGTCTAGAGTTTATTTGAATGGAGAGCTCAGATTAGGGGTTTACCTGGCTGTCACAGTGCTCAGATATGCCAGGTTCTTCCGGGGGCGCCACGGTCACAGCCAGGGAGAGAGAAGGGGCTGTGAGGGACTTTCTCAAATAACTCAAGTATTTTTTTTTCTTTATGTAATCCTCTCTATTATTGGTACTTCTAGTGCCATTCCGGCAAACAGCAGTTTCTGGTGGTAGGTCCGCTTTAACCCATTTCTTCCCAAGCATTAAAATATCAACATTGCACAACCCAAAGAGAAAGAAATTATACATTATTACCAAGGCAATTTCAATTGTAATAAAAATTTATTTACGACTCACAATGAATTGAAGGTATGGTGTAAAAAGTAATGGAAGCTGTGAGATAATAGAACAGCAGAAAAATAATCATGAACATAGTGTTGCGTGAACACAAAGATGGGAAGAAATGGGTTGTGGAGTATAGTTTCTGTATGACACATTTGCATTTAGGGTTCTAAATTGGGTGCCATTTAGTAAGAGTATTATAGGTGCTGTGCTGTGTTGTTTTGTGTTTTCTTTTATTATAACACTTTTTTATCCTAGTTTTTGTAGTGCTACAATCCCCTCCCGGCCTTTTAAAACACTTTTTGCACTCTACAGCATCAATTACACATCACTGAGCTGGGCCTTCTTGATAACACAAAGCAAAGCAAACTCTTCCCAACTGCATCACAAAAAAGAAAACCCCTTCCTTGTTCGTTTACCAAATACCTTCAGCCTACTCTTCACCGCAAAGATCGATTTTTTTTTTTAACACTCCTGTCCTAATGTGACAAATGGCAATGTTGACTGTTTACTGGAACAAACACATTTGTCAGGAGTTGAATAAGAGTTGCCCTTTTTTTGGTTAGGTCCTGAAAATGTGTCTGATGGATACCTAGGTGCTGAATGTAGCCTTCTCCAGCCTCACTAGGAATCTCCATAAGACAGATTTAATTGCACGGCATTCTTTATTAAGTAGAAGTTACTTAAACATCGCAGGGTGCTGAGTCAGCACAAATTTCTCGATGAATAGAGGGACATATTTGTACATTTTGTTTCTAATTGGAAAAATCCTCTCCCCCACTGGCAGGTAATTTGTAAAGAAAAACAAGGAACATGTTTACTATTAATCCAATGAAAGGAGAGATTACCAAAGGCTTAATAAAAGCTATAAAACTATGGCAAATAATGCCTTTATGTCTCCTATGTGGATATGTTAAACCACTAGGACATTTTGGGATTTTGAAAACTTTATTGAACACACACAAATGAATTTACAGGTATATACTCAGAATCTCATATATTTATATATATAATTAAAGTTTGCCTTACCTCGGAGTTGGCACGATGGTGGCGTAGTGCTCTACAACCCTAATACACTGCTCATAAAAAGAAACGAAACACAAAAAAAGGACTGATAAGACAAATCTGAATGGAATATTTTTATTAAATACTTTGTTCTTTACAAACAAAATCACACAAAAATTATCAATGGAAAAGAAAATTCAAGTAGAAAAAACACTGGAGGCTGATGAAACTTTGATGTAATGTCCTTAAAACGAGATACAATGAGGCTCAGTAGTGTGTGTGGCCTCCACGTGCCTATATGACCTCCCTACAATGCATGCTCCTGATTAGGTGGCAGATGTCCCAGATGTGCTCAATAGGATTCAGGTCTGTGGAACGGGCGGGTCAGTCCATAGCATCAATGACTTCATCTTGCAGGAACTGCTGACAAACTACAGCCACATGAGGTCTAGCATTGTCTTGCATTAGGACCAGTGTATGGTCTCACAAAGAGTCTGAGTATCTCATCTCATCATGTACCTAATGGCAGTCAGGCTACCTTTGGCGAGCACATGGAGGGCTGTGTGACCCCCCAAAGCAATGCCACCCCACCCCATTACTGACCCACTGCCAAACCGGTCATGCTGGAGGGTGTTGCAGGCAGTAGAACGTTCTCCACCACATCTCCAGACTCTGCAACATGTGCTCAGTGTGAACCTGCTTTCATCTGTGAAGAGCACACGATGCTAGTGCTGAATTTGCCAATTTTGGTGTCCTCTGGCAAATGCCAAACCAACCCAGGAGACCATCCACCACCTCATCAGGAGCATGCCCAGGTTTTATAGGGAGGTCATACAGGCATGTGGAGGCCACACACACTACTGAGCCTCATTTTGACTTGTTTTAAGGACATTACATCAAAGTTGGATCAGCCTGTAGTGTTTTTCTCACTTTAACCTTGAGTGTGACTACAAATCAAGAGCTCCGTTTAATTTCCATTGATAATTGTTGTGTGATTTTGTTGTCAGCACATACAACTATGTAAAGAACAAAGTATTTAATAAGAATATTTAATTCATCCAGATCTAGGATGTCTTATTATTGTGTGTGTTTTGAGCAGTGTATATACTTACCTGCTGTTCCCTGGAATCATATGAGAGATTCCATATTTATCTGGCAATATCGCAAATGGCCAATTATGGTTCTCTATGGGGAAAAACATCTACTTTAATACAGAACCCTAATAGGGTACTTTCCAGGCTGTCACTGCTTTTGGAGATGACAGCTCTTCCTATCTGCCATGGTGCTGCATCATCACTCAGAGGTAGAGAGGAGGGGCAGCGAGGGACATACTATAATGTGACTTACTTAATGAGTAAATTATGTTTTGTTTGATTGTTTGTTTTTTTGCATTCGGCCATATTATTGGCACTTCTAAAGTTCCTTGAATTGCAGTTCAATAGGAAGTATGCAGAATTAATCTGACCAGTAAAATTAGCAATTTTCTTAGTGCTCAACATTTTTAATGTATTTTTAATCAATTTGACCAACAATGTAACAGGCTTTCTATCTGCCACAAAACACCGTGTTACTTAACTTTGTAGTAAGTAAGCAGACTTTTCAACAGCCAAGTAAACGACCCATAAACGTAACAGTTTTTGGGTTTTAGCCCAATAGGACCTCCATGTGTTCCTCATCTAGACGACCTGTGAGCGCCTGCACTATTTTGCAGCGGCTCGCACGAACGCAGTCATCTGTGGGATAAAAGCAGCTCGGGAAACTACAGTGTCAATTTAGCCTAAATCTCTCTGTCTGTGCAATGAACGTGCTTTCATTTACTATCAATAGAAGCACCAATTTTCCTCCTAAATCAGAACCCTGGAAATAGCATGTCCATTCTGTTAGTATTTGAAAGGAAGAATTTAGAAATCTTCCCACTAATCACCAGTGTAACCCTGGTCATCGTGGTGGTGGGGGTTATTCTTCCTCCTATCATTTTCAGTTTGCATGATTTCCTTGTATGCCGATGATCGAGACAATCACATTGAACAGTCCTCCATCATGTGTTTAATCCCACCTGGCTTATGTATCCTCCATCACCTTAATATCTTGAATGAACCTCTCATTGTCCCCCTTTGCTACATTTAACCTTGCTGGCAGTGCAATAGATTCAGCTTTTCTTTTTTACAGTAGTATGGAAAAAAATGACCATGTAATCTGTTTACATTTTCCAAATGAGAAAAAAAGGCTTTTTGGGATGTGTCTATGTTGGTTAGTTATGAATGCCACCAGGGCCGTTACTTGTGCTATGTAAAAGAACGGTTGCGCTAAGGGGAAGAAGAATGGTTTCTTGTGTGTGTGTGTGGGGGTTATTGGGGGTGCAATGCAATGAGTCCTTACTTCCCTCTGTTTGCGATGCGGTCTCGCATAGGGCCCCCATGGAGCTTAAAATGACACCCTAGCTAGACACAATTATTTAAGATACCCTAGAGAGGCAAAGTCACCATTTTCAACACTAAATTGGGATTTTCAGGCACTGGACATCAACATCATATATGTAAAAAAAAAAAAAAAAAAAAAAAAAAAAAAAAGGTCTTCATTTACATAGGACTTAATTCACAGTACAGCGATTGAAATAGCATAAAGAAATGCTGATAAAAGTTTCATCACATTGGACAATGAATTGACAAACTTTTATCAATTGTATTTTTTATGCTATTTAAATCATTGTACTTTGAAATTAAGCTCTAAGTAAGCTCTAAATAAAGACTTTTTTTTTTATTTTTTTGCCTCATAAGCCCCATATAGTGTTGGGAAGGGAACTTTGCCCCTTCAAGGTATCTTAATTGTCATCACTGACACTGAATCTAAGTTTGATTCTAATAATTCAAAGTATTGCAGGAGACATTTTCCTGGAAGAACCTGCCATCCCTACTCATCCTCTATAGAAGTGCAACTCCACATGTTCACCTGCTGTGATGTTTGTGTCAAACATCTTTGGTTTGAAAGCTTGCTTGATAGTACAACCTTAACAGAATGTGGCTACCGACTACTAGGATGCACAATGAACTTGGAATTTGGAATGTTTAAGCATGCATGGTAGGTGCTATTCTTGTTTGAAGTAGACATCTTTCTTCCACTTGTTTGACCAGATACATTTCTGGACTTCTGTTCGATATGAAGTGTTGACTTGATGACATCACAGAGCAGAGAAGGTTGCCAAGTTAGAGACTATCTGGCATAAGGTGGTGGCAGTTGCTACCAGGAAGAACCTTTTGTCTAAATATCTCAAACTCCATCCCCCTATGACAACAGTCTAACCAACTTGCACACCACAACAATAGTGCAGACATGTCATAGCTCACATGTGATTGCCCCTAGAGACAGGATGCAGGCGGTCATGGGTGATTTGCCCACACATAAATGATGAGCAGAGACTCGATGCGCAGCACTTCTGTGCAATCGATCTTGTTCGATACAGTCTAAAGGTCCACCCTAAAATAATAGCAATAGGATAGGGATTACAGACTTGTTGCTTCCCTAATTTGACCAAGCTTTCTTCCAGCAGGATCTATTGAGCCTCCTGATGAAAGGCTGGATGCAGTTGATTGTTGAATACATTTGATCAATCGTTCACCGCAAATGCACATGTCGATCGATTGTGCTCAAATCTATTCAAATATCGACCCATGTATGGCCAGAAGCAGATCTCTACCTGCCAAAACCATTACAAAAACACAGAATCAATATCTATGACCATAGGACCACTAGGATGCAGCAGATCGATACACCCAACACTTGCCAAAATGAGAAATCATACAGCAGAAAAGACTGCACGCAGGTATTTTACCTGTAGTTTTAGCAGTTTACCTGAAATGTTAAACATTTCGTTTATACGTGCTGTGGTCATGAAGATAAAGCAAACTTGTCATACAATTTTAAAATCAATTGCAAACAAAAAGTGGTATTTCAAAAGACATCTTTATTTAATTGGTTTACACAGTATAAAATTTTTCATGAAAACATTTCCCCCTCGATATTTTGGGATAAAACGTCAATATTAACATTAACATCTATGGGAAAAACAGATAATGAAAAGACACAAATATGAAAAGAAACAAATCTAGAAAGAAGAAAAGGTAAATGTTCCTGATAAAACGGTAGCAGCCAGAAATCCATAGAAAAGGACTACTCCATTACTGTAGGTCTAGGCTATACTACTACATTTTAGTCATTTTATTAATTAGCATGTTTGTGATGAGAAGCTGATAAACTGTCAAAAGGCAAAACATTAGTGCTCCTACTGAGACCTCGTGTAACCTTGTTTGCTAAAAGCACCTCCACTAAATACCGAACAGCAAAGTCGAGGATCACTTACACTGCAGCCACTCTCACTGGGAATTATTCAATTAAACTAGCGGTCCTTTTATCTCTCAGGTCTCAATGGACAACTCCTTACAAAAGAAATAGAATGTGCTGTGACAGACATATTTAGAGTCAGAAAACTGGGAGACATTTAAATCGTTACAATTACAGAATTACAAAAGTAGCTTTTTTCTTTCCTGAAAGCCAAAGCTGAATGGTGAAGAAAATATTTTCCAAGTTATGTTCCAGAGAAAAGGAACGCTTTAAATAAAAAAAAAAGTCATGAAAAATGTGTCCATCTGAAAAGGAGGCAATTTGTAAGATACTTGTCTACTTGATAGCAGCAAGAGTCTGAAATAGCTTGCTAAGATTCACTTCTGAGTAAGCGCTATGTGAGAGAGCTTGCTCAACAGTCTGCTTGAGCTTCTTATATGCGGTCTCTGCCTCCTGAAAGTGCTTCTTTTTCAGGTGCCCTGTGAACAAAACAAAAGATTTCATTCATGTAGTAAAAAACTAAGAGGCAATCAAAATAATATTGCAGCATACTCAAGAGTTTGTTTAAAATCTCAAAAGAAAACGTAGCGGCCATATGGACATAGATTTAAGTACTATATGTACTTTAGTACAAAGGAAAAAAAGAACGCATATACACATTACTTACCTGTAGTCTTCATCCCTGCAAACGGATTCCCAAACTTTAAAAAAACATACTTACCTTCTCTCCTCTTCCTAGCTCTCTCCGCTATCCTTATTCTGTCCAGTCCCAAGATGGTTGCCTAAATCTGACCTTTCAGTAACACCGCCATGGGCTGTCAGGCGAAAGAAGACTTGGGAAGGTAGCGCACCATGGTGCAACATAACCAGATGACGAACTTCACCCAGGTTATGGTGCTGATAATGGAAGTAGAAAGCGGAGTGATAGGTCCTCTTCAAAACAAGTCCCTATTGTGTTCTATAGCTAAAGGTACTGTAGATAAATTCCTTCTCAGCAGCAGTCCTGAAGCTCCACTATTCCTTCCCAGCTGCATCTCACTGCCTTCCAATCTAAAATAAAGACACAGAATAGGTGCCAGGAAACTCTGAGGTTAGGTTTCAACTGTGTCAAAATCCCTCCGTTTGACGTACGTCAAATGGAAAGATGTTGACGTAGCCCATTTTAATGAATGAGACTGTCTCCACATGTGGTGGTCTGCTATGTTGTGCCCCATTGCTTTAAAATGAAGGGGGGGGGGGGGGGGGGGGGTGACGCACCCATAGACAATCCATTACCTACGGATGGTTATCCGTCAGTAATGGACTGTTTTCACACACCAAAAAAGGTTAAGTATGCCCTGACGGATGCTTAAAGCATGTCCCCAACATCATCATCAACAACAGCATCATGGTTGCGCTGAAAAACGCAGTGGAAACCTAGCCTTACTGTTGACATAATCCACAAGGCTTATGCTAAATGACCAGTCTTTATGTGATATGTTGAGTGAAAGTTGGTAAACTGATGATTATTATCCACATTTAGGATTTCAAACTACACTGTGTGCCAGGCCATATTGCCAAGATTCTACTTTGAATGGCATCCAACTCGGGGAAGAAATTAACTGCAAATCTAATTTTGTACTCTTATTAGGGTACTTCTGATTTTAATATAATATTGGTGGTAAATAATTAACACTGAAAGTTTCCAAAATTACACCAAAAGGTCAGATTTAAAAGTTAACAAAAATCTTTAGCTATTCTATTCAGATTTAGCATATATGTATGATTAAACATATGATCTTCCATATAGCAAAGTAATCAGGTGAGCAAAGAAGTGATATTCTGAAGCTATATCCTGCCCCCTGGGACTGTAATAGGCACCTTAAGTGGGTTATCCATTGGCACAGTCCATGTACCAACAAAATCTCCTTTAATGATGGTCCACAAATGAAAGTCTCACAGACGCATATAAATTTTAGGAGTCTATAACTGCATAATATAACAACAAAGGGTGACATGTTCATGAGTAGGCAACAGTCAGAAGTATGTGACACATAAATAAATCATGCACAGAGGTCAGTAGGGAAATGATGAATGCAGGGGTCAGTCATTTTTGAGGTAGTCCAGTAATAAATGAGGTCTTCTGTAGCATCACAAATTAACTTCCAAAGCTTACTGTGTTACAAACATCTTAATTTAACAATTCAAACAATCAATATTGTGAATTAACCTACCAACTCTTTTAGTAAACATATCATTCATAATTACCCATCACCCATTACAGTCATCATCATCTTCAAAAGGACAATTAATTCCTTTGGTAACATTCGGAAATACAAATTGATAAAAAGAAAAAAAAAAGGCAATTGTTGATAAAGGAAACTTATATGGGCCCCTTCCAATGTTGTTTACAGGAAAGGGGGACCACTACCCCAGAGCTGCAGAAGAGACCTTGCCACAGGAAAGCCAATAGGAACTATCCTTGACACCGAGCACAAACATATGAAACGCCTGCTAAGGAAGAGGGGTGGGGAGCCATTTATTGTTATGGACAACGTCTGCACTGTATTTCAGTCATACAATCCATTTTACTATAAAAAAAAAGGACCACATTTGAATTAAGTACGTCTCAGGTTTACAAACAATTTGCAAGACGATAAAATAGAACATATATTATGAAACTA